>CM053792.1:23679764-23904764 GCA_028749045.1 Cupressus sempervirens | reverse complement strand
CACATATGTACACATGTACACATGTACATATGTACACATGTACATATGTACATGTGTACATGTGTACATATGTGTACATATGTACACATATGTACATATGTACATATGTACACACACACACACACAATGATATAGTAAGGGGCTTATAGACAAATACTCTATAACTACAAAATTGCAAATTTGATGTACATGGACAATGTTTTTTCACAAACAAAACAACATACAAAATGGATTTGAATATATTTTAATACTGGATTATGACAATATTTATACATCATTTCATTTCTCTAGGATCTTGGGATCGAAACAACATATACCAGCAAAAACAACATATTATAGTGGAATAGGAAATAATTTATATAGTATGTTGTCATTTCTAGAAAAAACAACATTTATAGCAACAATAACAACATATTATTGTTATTATTGACAACTATTTTGAGCTGTAATAATAATAGTATGTTGTTACTGATAGATTTGTTTTCTCTAAAATGATGACATAGTATGGAGATTATAACTACTACTATACACTAATTTACATAGTTTGTTGTCCTTTTTGGGAGAAACAACATTTATAGCAGCAAAAAAAACATTTTAAATTGTTATTATTGATAATAGTAGCATTAAAAACATATTATTGTTATTATTGGCAACAATTTTGAGATGCAATAATAGTAGTATGTTGTTATTGATAGATTTTTTTTCTCAGAAATAACAACATACTATACTATATGGATATGGAATAACAACATATGATATGGACTACAACATTGAGTGGCTGGAACAATTTATTTAGTAGCTACGACATTAAATACTTGATCAATAAACTTGTGGTAAAATACCTAGCTGGTTAAATGAGTCCTCTGATATGTTGAGTACTTTGATATTTTGTATTCTGCAACCCCTCTGATTCTAATATGCAGTCCCTCTAATAATCTGGGCTCACTGATGTGTTTGATATTCACTGCTGGTCATAGAGAATGTTAATGCACCTATTCGTTGTTGCTTACAGAGAATGTTAATTTCAATGGCACTCACAGAGAATGTTAATGTTAGTGCTTCTCACAGAGAATGTTAATGCACTTATTTAGTGCTCTTAGAGAATGTTTGTGCTCGCAAAGAATGGAATTGGTATTGTAACAGAACTCTTTCAGTGCATGGCATATTAATAGCTTTTTTTTCCCTCCAACAATTTGTCTTTGAATTTTTCAATCTACTTTCATTCGTGCCTTATTTTTTTGCATCTGCATTTTGGTTTTGATTTTCAAATTTGGATGATTTGTGGTTGTTTCTGTTTGCATTTTAATTGGTTCAAAATTGATGAAGTTGTTTGGTCAATCCATGCCTTTTTGTACCTGCATTTTGATTGGCTTGGAATTGATGAAGTGGTTTTGATGAGAAAATTTTGAATGGTCTTTCATTAATTGTTTGATTTCGATGGATTGATGAGCTCGCACCCTTCTAGCTTAATGATGCAGATACTCCATATTTATGATGCAATTGATCCAGTTAGATTATCGAAGACTTCTATTTTACTTGTAGAAGTCTCTAAGTGGTACATTTTATATAACAAATTGCCCTTAATTGGATGACTTTCAGAAGGAACCTTTATGTACTATTAGCTCTAATGTTGTTATGAGTTAAAAAAGTGTCCACTATTTATTACTTACAAAGAATGTAATGAGTAAAGTTTTGTCAATTTGTTTGTTCAACTAGGTTGTAAATGTTAACAAATTTATACATAATATATTATTCATGTCTTTTAGATTGTGCACATAATAATTTAATTTATGTAAAATAACATTTTATATTGTTTATTGTGGAGTGTACAATGAATGTGCCTTATCCACAATTTGTATCTATTTTAGTACATCATTGATATATGCAACATACATTTTTTATGATCTATTTTATTACAAATTTAGATAAGTACATACATAAAAGTCATTATTATTTTGTTCAATTAATAGGTTGTATTGATGCAATAATTGGATCTCCTTATTGTAACAACCATCACAATAATTGATACATGATCAATTATCGGGTCCTCTCCCCTGGATATTTGTCGAGTCATTTTTTTTTGTCTTGAACAAACCTTATAGTAGGAAAGATTAAAAATAGTTAATAAGGGTAACCATAACTGCAAAAGGGTTAAAACAAGAGCTCTTTGTGAGCTGGAGTCCCTACCTTTTGGGGTCATAGTGGGGGTTGTAGTTGTATGTGTTAAAAAAGAAGATCTTGCAATGCATATTTCTGATATAGAGATTAAGGAATAAAACAAGAGTTGAAAACTTTGATAACGAGAAGGAGCATGAACTCAAACACTAATAGTTAATCTGAAATATATCATATTCTTAATATTTATTGATTTATTTATTTTAAATTTTAAGTTCATTTGTATTTATTAAAAATGATAATTTATGTTTAGTTTGTAGATTTAAATATTTTATGATTATAGCTTCTAATAAAAAATAATAGCTCTTCCAGAGCTCTTGTATTTAACTGCCCTCCTTTTTGTTCAAGGTTAGGCCATGTTCGAATGTGGCTCCTCAACCTATTTGGCCACCATTAAAAAAATAACTTTTTAATAAATATTTGCAGATCTTGAATATTTATTTATTTTTGACTTGTTAATATTGCAAGATTTGTATTAATACTATTAATAATAATTTGTGCTTTAAATTTTAAGAAAAAAAAATACAATGTAAAAATTATTAAGAAAATAATTAAGAATAATATTATTTTTTTAATTTAAGTTGTTACTTATTTTCAACTCCCTGTTTTTTCTCTATAATTTATTTCATAAATAGTAATTGTCCACTAAATTAACAAAATATTCTAAATTATTTTTTTGTCACAATTTTTATTTGCATGAGAACACTCAACTCCTTACAATTATGGAGAAAACACACTTAAATCATTAGCATGGAATATGAGGTTGTTTTCAAATTTATTAACCTTGCAGAGATATGTGGAACCCTCCAACTTAAGTTTAAATTTAAAGATAGTATGGGGACATGGGGTAAATTGTTAAATGCCATATTAGATTATAACATCCTAACTCCTAAAGAAATTAAATCTTTGATAGTTTCTTATTGTATTTGTATATAATTGTTGATATGATCTCTGGACAGATTGGTGAAAAATGTGAGATTCATATGCACAAGGTCAAAAAAAATTGTCATTTTGATTTGTGGTCCTATACATATTCCCCATTGCTTATTTATTTCACTTTGACCATTTAATTAGAGATAAACTAGCTTTGCATTCAATGAACTCCAACTTTTCAACTATTTCCATAGCAATAAAAACATTTTCGTAAGTCACCGAGTCGATGATAAAATGCCATTGCTTGAGGTGAGAACGTGAAGTGCACATTGCACAATATATATGTTAGGATGAATATGTTGCGATAATTTACTAGCTACTTCAAAATCTAATAATCATGAAATTAAGAAAAGTCACATTTTAATAGTAGGATAAATTATTATGAATAATATAAATATCATTTATACATCCTTGATTTGAAAACTAAGTGCACTTTTCTTCTTATACTAAGATACTATTTGTTTTAATGATATTAATCACCCAACTCTTTTCTATAAATTAGTTGATTATGAATTACATTTATTTAATTAAAAAATACCTAGATAACATATTTCTCTAATAACATAAATTTTATATTACAATTATTATATTACATAATTATAATACATATGAATTACAAGAGCTCTGGGAGAGCTTGAGTCCCTGCCTTGTGCAAGGGTGAGAAGGTATGAAATGTGTGTCATAGTTGATTTAACAACACATTCCACTATAGATTATTAAATTTTATAAGATTATACAATCATTGGTATGAATAAATTTTCTTGATATATATCATGAAACTATATTGAAAAATATGAAATTAAAAAAATAGAAATTATAAATATAAAGAAAAAAATTAGTATAAATATTAAAAATAATGTTTTTAAAATAAAAGTTTTTAAAAATTACACCATAAATATTTTACAAAGTAACTAAAATGACAATTATTTAAAATCAAACTCTATATTTAATCGTATTAATCATATGATTTTTTAAAAATATTTTTACAATATCTAGAATTTTGATTTTTTTTTTATATAAATAAATTCTATAGTAAATTAAATTAGAAGCAATTATTAAAGGGCAATACATAATTCTAAACAAAATAAAAATATTATTAAAATTAAATTTACATGAATGATTTTTTTTGAAACTATTGCATTAAGTTTTTATTTATATATAATACATGTACTTTTGTTTTAAACATCTAATAACAAAAATTAAATTTACAAATTTCATAAACATATCAAATTAAAAACTATTTTCTAATTTTTATTGAAAATTGAAGTATGAATAACAATATGTGAATTAAAATTGAATTAAAAACAATATGCGAATTAAAATTGAATATATAATAATAGTTACATTAATAATATTTTTGCAGTTTTTCGATCATTTGGCGAATAATGTGCGAATCTCAGAAAGACTGAACTGCGATCACGAGCGAGAATTTTCTCCACAGAAAAAGATCTGCGATCTTTAGGAAATATGTGAATGATGCAAAGTTTGAGTTTTGCACATGCGAATTAAGGCAAAATTCTTTTTCACTCTACTTTTTTGTTGTTCATTGTCTTTGCTTCCAGCACTGGAGGTAGGTAGGTCTTAGATCTTGCTCGTTATTGGCAAGGTGGTGAAGGAAAAGTTTGGGGTTGATGGCGATGGACACCTAGTTGTTCCCACGCGTACGATCGTTGATGGTGGATGTTCTTCTCCCTACACTCCAAGCAATGCTTTTGCTTCCAAGAAACTCTTTGTTCCTCCTCCTTCAGCTAATGCTTCTAATAGCAATAATGGTATTCTTCTACTAACCGCTAGCAAATCTTTCAAACCTAAATCTTTCTCAGAGGCGATGTCCGATTCGGCAGATGTTATTCATGAACATGTGAGGTTTGTTCTAGCTAGCCCTAACAACTATTAGGTTGCCAAGGATGGTAAGGGCCCTCTGGCTTCTTCAACTCATTTTTCTTTAATCCCAAATTCTGAGATGGTTGCCAAAATTACTAAAGAAAAAGGTAGGCTTTAAGACACTGCAATTTTTTTTGCTGCCGTTGAAATTGAAAAATGTCTGTAATGTTCCTGCCTCCGTAACAATACCAAATAATCTCTCTTGTGTTTCTATATGGGCCATATGGTGATAGGAATAGTGTGCAGGAGCCAATTGAAGCCATACGGTGGCAAGACAAGGGGGGATACCCATACGTTGCAAGGAGCGGTGTAGTCCATACAAAATAAAGGTCGTATGGCAGGAGTAGCGAGAAAGACGTACGTCAGGGAAGAACGATTGTACGGTAGCCAAAAGTTTGTACAGTGGGGGAGGAATATAAGTCGTACTGTGTGTAATGAAGGTGTACAGTGATCACTAAGATGCCATACGGGAATGTCAAGGAGGTCGTACAGTTGAGGAAAGTGAGAACAGTGAATGCAGTACAGTGATGTATGGAATGGTGGGAGTGCAATCAGCCGTACGGTGGAATAAGAATGTCGTACAAGGGATTATGAAGGCCATACATCGTATAGGAGAAGGAAATGGATAGTAATGAAGCCGTATAAGGTAATATCATGTCGTACGGTCAGAACTAGAGCCCAAAGCTGTACTACTTAGAGTTGCAAGAAACACATACACAAATTTGCAGATGTTGAGCCAATAGATTCACTAACAGGAATGGAGATATAATTAAGCCTTCAAATTGCCAAAAATGGATTAAGACAAACACCAACGGAATAGGGTGAGGGATGAATCCCATCAAAACTATACAAGCCAAATAGGGAAGGTCTTTCACTTCTAAAATGGTGAACAATGTCGAACTCCAATAGGAATCCACAGTATAGAGAGATATAATCCAAAGCATACCTAGAGACTACTTATAGCCGTGCTTAAATACTCGTCAGGAAACCATTCTGAGGGTGTACAAAGATAGCCGATGGCAACACAAATTACGAAGACAAAAATAAAATGGGTTCGAGATAAATTAAAACAATTGGCCCGTTACATAGATTAATTAAATACATTTATTTTATGATGGGGACATTATAGTCCTCTCATCCCAAAGTTTTCTTGTCCTCAAGCAAATACAAACCTGGTTCTAAACCTTTTGCAATCAGCTCCTTCAGTTTCGAGTCAGGTACCAAGTAGATCTTCTCGTCGAAGTAAATGATGTTGTCAACCACTTTGTATCTTTCATCGCGTACATAACCTTCCATCAACTCACATGCAAAAGTGTTCTTGGAATACTCTGTCAATAGACGAGCCTGTCAAATATCCACGGGATGCGAAGAGGTGTTGACTATCTAATTTTTCTTGTAGCGTCCGGGGACAAATCTTGTTTAAAAATTGCCTCCATCTTCTTGATGGTAACTTCCCTCGACCCTTTATTTGGCATTCCTCTTAGCAACACCTTCTTGCCATCTGTCTTAAATGAAAAGTCCATCCTTTTAAAACTTTGAGTATACTGGTCTAGAGTTTCCAACCATTGGATGCCCAAAATAATGTCAGTATCAACCAAATCAATGAAAAAGAAATCATCTACGAGGGTATAATTTCCCATGGAAATCTATAGCCATAGGATCACATGAGTGCAAGGTAACAAGGTTCCTCCTACAACCTTAATCTCAAGTCCTTCATGCTCAACTGCACGCAGGCCTTTACTAGTGACTAGAGATGAACTGATGAAATTAAGGGTGGCGCCCACTATCAATCATGATCGAGACTCATTTTCTATAAAGTGTGCTACAAAATTTGAAGATACCACTTCCAGTCAGCATAGTGAGGGTAGCAATGGAACCCCCTTTTTGTATCAGGGCATTTATTCTCCTACTGGGTAATCTCTTTGTCAGTTGCTACAAGTGTTTGTTCTTTGTCATCATTGGGCATCACCTCAATGTAGTGAATCTTTCCCTTCACAAGGTAGTGATGACTAGGACCCCATGGTTCTTTGCATGTGAAACAGAGCTTTTTCCTCCTGAGCTCTTGCCAGGAATCTTCATCAAGCTGAGGTTTTTTTTGAATTGGCTCCTTGTCTTTGTTTTCTTGTGGGGATGGTGTTGGTGTAATTGCTTGAGTTTTGGAGGAAGATGCGGCCATGTCACGTACCTTCTTAATAGCTTCGTTTAGTGTACATGGGTGGAACCCTTTGATCCAGCCTCTCAAAGGCTCTCTCAACCCATCCATGAATAACACAATTTGACATCTTTTAGAGATGTCTGTGACTAATACTGAAAGCTTTTGGAACTCTGTGATGTAGTTGTCTACCGTGCCCATTTGCTTCAACTGAACTAGATTTTTGAAGTTTAGCTCAGGATCCTTCTTGTCAAAATGATCAATGAGTCTCTTAGTGAACTCGATATAAGAGGTCACTTGGTTGTGTCCAAGAGTGACCAATCCATGGTACCACCACTCGTATGTCACTCCTTCCAGATGAAGTGTTGCGAACTTGATTGCTTCCTCTTTGGGCATTGGATTGGGTTGGAAGTAGGTATCTACCTTTAGGACCCACAATTGTGCGGTAATAACTCCAGATCCATCAAATGGCAATAAGTTTACCTTTCTGATCTTTCTCCTGAGATCATCATTAAAATAACTGTGATTTCCTCCACCAGAATATCTCATTCTTAGATCAACATAGTCTTTGTAAGATATATCACCTTCCATATTTGCATTTCGCCAATCTTCTCGAAGTTTTTCTTGCATTTCCTCAAAAGTGGGCTCTCTTCCTTTCTGTGGTGCCTCTGTCCTTGGAAGAAAGTTGGGTATCGAGGGTTGAGAGCGACAGGGTTGAAAGTTTGTCCTTCCTGACATAGAATCATCACTATGTCCATTTTGTTCTGCTGTTGTCTTTCCCTCAGCCAATTTTTGTAGAGTTTCTTGCATAAGCCTTTGGGTTTCATTGATTTGCCTTTGATGTCTGTTCAACTCTCTTAAAAGATCCATGAGTTCTGTCGTAGGATCCTGATGATCTACCATTATATCAATAGGGTTATTTCGTCTTCTCCTACAAGTATAAACTTTCATTCACATCCATAGGCAGGAAAGATCAAAGGCTCTGATACCACTGTAATGTTCTTGCCTCCGTAACAATACCAAATAATCTCTCTTGTGTTTTTGTATGGGTTGTATGGTGATAGAAATAGTGTGCAGGAGCCAGTTGAAGCCGTACAGTGGCAAGATAGGCGGGATACCCGTACGTTGCAAGGAGAGGTGCAGTCCATATGGAATAAAGGCCATACGGCAAGAGTAGAGAGAAAGACATACACTAGGGAAGAAAGGCCGTATGGTAGCCAAAAGTTTGTACAGTGGGGGAGGAATATAAGTCGTACGGTGTGTAATGAAGGTGTACAATGATCACCGAGATGTCATACGGGAATGTCAAGGAGGCCGTACAGTTGAGGAAAGTGAGAATAGTGAATGCAATACGGTGATATATGGAATGGTGGGAGTGCAATCAGCTATACAGTGGAATAAGAATTTCATACAGGGGATTCTGAAGGCCATACGTCGTATAGAAGAAGGAAATGGATAGTAATGAAGTCATACAAGGTAATACCAGGTCTATGGTTAGACCTAGAGCCCAAAGCTGTACAATATGACCCTATAAATGATTCACGATATATGACCAAATGATACTACTTAGAGTTGCAGGAAATACATACACAAATTTGCAGATGTCGAACCAATAGATTCACTAACAGGAATGGAGATATAATCAAGCCTTCAAATTGCCAGAAATAGATTGAGATGAACACCAACGAAATAGGGTGAGGGATGAATTCCACTGAAATTGTACAAGCCAAATAGGGAAGGTCTTTCATTTTCAAAATGGCGAACAATGTCGAACTCCAATAGGAATCCATAGTATAGAGAGATATAATCCAAAGCATACCTAGAGACTACTTATAGCCATGCTTAAATACCTGTTGGGAAACCATTCTGAGGGTGTACAAAGATAGCGAACGATGACATGAACTACGAAGACAAAAATAAAATGGGTCCGAGATAAATTAAAACAATCGACCCGTTACACAAATTAATTAAATACATTTATTTTATGATGGGGACATTACAATGTCCTCCACACAAGTTTATGGATGATTGGTTTCATAATTTTTGGAATACTAAACTAGGGTTTCACATAACATTTTGCAGACAAATTCAAAAGGGCCTTTTTCTTATCTTTTTCGCTAACCATGAAGCTCAACAAGAGGTTCTGAAAAAGCAATATTGGATGGTTGAGTTGACGTCTTTTCAAGCATTGGCTTGGACCCCTGAGACCATTCGTGAGGAAGTTTTGGCCCTCTCGACACCCAGGTGGATTCTTGTAAAGAACTTACTGCCAATTCTTTAGCATTTTTTGCCACAACTGTTGAAAAATTTGGGCAAAATTATCAAGATGGATGAAACTGTTAGATTTAGTACCACATGTAGATGCGAGGGTTCTTACATCGCTCCTTCCTGGCAAAGAAATTCCTTCTGAAATTAATATTAATGTGCTTAATGAAGATTTTGTTTGTCCTATTGAAATTTTAGGGGGCTTGAATGCTTTTTTTTTGTGTAGGAAGGAGGGTCATCGGCGTAGGGATTGTCCCATCCTTAATAAGCCTTCTGCTAAGTCTTCCAATAGAAATAATCCCCCTCCAAAGTCCCCTTTGCCAGCTAACCCCCCTATTGCTTCTAAATCTAATGGTCAACCCACTATGAAGGCTCCTATTTCCTCAGATTTTAACCAAGCTGTCTCTGCTCTTAACTTGAATTTATCTCCCCCTCGAGAGACTATGTCGGGGCCTTAATTAGATGATGGATTTACTACTGTTAGAAACAGGAAAAAAAGGAGAGGGATTACTTTAGTTAACCCTAAGTCCAATTATATTAATCCAATTTCTCCTCCCATATTAAATCCCCCACTTAGTGTTGTCCTGATTGAGCGTCCTACTTTTTCCATTGAAGCAGTCAAGCCCACCTTGAATCTGCCAAAGGCTCCACCAAAGGTGTTTAAGGAAATTGAGGATGGTTATATTTTCGAAGTCATTCCTGCTTCTGGGTCTTTTCTCTTTGATCTCAATATGGATATGGATTCATCAGTCCTTGATGATTCTCCTAAATTAGACAACATTTCCACCAATAGGCGTGGGAGGCCACCAAGGTCCAAAAATAATTCTGCTAATAAGAATCTTGGGGATGCTCCTAGTTGTCCCAGCATGTCTGTTGAAGATGCGTCCCAAACCCCTTGCAATGTGTCTTAATGAATTGCTTATCCTGGAATGTTAGGGGGCTTGAGTCTCTGGATAGAAAATATGTTGTTAAGCGTGTTTTAAATTCTTTTAACTATGTTGATTTGTTTATGATGCAAGAAATTAAAGCTACTGGTTTCATGCTCGATATTAGCCTTAATTTTATTTGGAAGGATGCAATTAAGTTTTACTCTAGCCATATCAAGGGTAAAGGTGGAATTGTTGTCCTTGTTAATCCCAAGTGGGGGAAGCTCATAACTAATAATGATGTTTCCCCCTATCAAAGGACTGTCTAGTTTACTATGAATATTAATAATAAACAAATAGGTTTTTGCTCTATTTACACTCCTAATGATACTAAGGATAGAATCTCCCTCTGGAATTAGCTGTCTAGTCTCCTTGATATTTCTTGGTTTTTTGGAGGAGACTTCAATATGGTTGAGTCCCAGAAGGATAAAATTGGTTGCAACCTATTCAGATGGAAGGATTATGAGTATCTGCATTGGTCTAAGTTTATCAACGCAAAAAATTTGTTTGACCCCCTAGCTAACATTAAAGACTCTCATCCTGGAATCTGGCACACTTGGTGCAATATCCAGCAAGGTCAATCTAGGATCTATTCCAGATTAGACCACTTTTATGGCAATAAAGACTTTTTTTCTTTTCTCCCTGATAGTAATGGTAGCATTATTTTGGTTTCTGCCACCACCCTGTCTGATCATCTTCCTATTTTCACTCGTATTAGCATTAATTCTGATCCTATTCATCATAAACCTACCTCTTCCAAATTCTTGCTAAATACTAATTTGTTGCACGATGATGATGTCCAATGTGCCTTGCATCTTATCAGGAACATCAACTTCTTTAACATGAAGGAATCTCTCATGATTGATAAGTGGAAGGCAAATCTCCCGGCTTGGAAGGCTTTCTTGCAAACCATTGGCCAAAAGTGTGCCAAGGACTATAGATTCACTGAAAAGTTGCTCTACTCTAACCTTCAAACTGCTGAGTTTAATGTTTAGGCTAACCCTTCTAATGTGGATCTTTTAAACCAAGCTATTGCTGCTAAGGATGCCCTTAGCAAGCATCAACTAACTAAAATTCATGGAGCTAGAATCTGTTATAGGATTAATTGGATCCAGCATGGTGATCAAGGGTCTAAATTTTTCTTTAATTTTCTTAAGCAGAAATAGATTAAAGAGTCTATTGAAATTTTTTTTATTAATAATTAGGAAGTTTTTGATCCTGTTTGTATTTCTTTGGCTTTTGTTGATTACTATAGTAATCTTTTCTCATCTGAAGATTCTGTGGAGGCTAAGGAAATTAGATCCAAATGCAAACCTCTTATTCCTTCTAAATTAGATGCTGAAGCTGTTATGCTTCTTTCGACCCCTATATCTATTGAAGAGATCAAGGGGGCTATTAAAGCTCTCAAGGATGACAAGGCCCTTGGGCCGGATGGGCTTTCTGTTGAATTTTATAAGGCTAACCTTAGTTGGATCAGCAAGGACTTGCTTGATCTTTATAATGAGGCCATTAGTGTGGGTTCTCTTAGCCCTAAGATCAATAGAGGTATCATTAAACTCCTTCCCAAGGAAGGGGACAAAACTCTTATCATATATTGGAGGCCTATTTCGCTCCTTACTATTTCTTATAAAATTAGTGAAAGTTTTAGCCCTTAGATTGGTTCACATTCTCCCTAAGTTTGTTAGTAGTTCCCAAACTGGTTTCATTAGAGGTAGATATATCTTGGAAAATCTTATTACTGCTTGGGAAGCTATGGATTGGGCTAAATGTTCTCATCAGAACTCTGCTTTGCTCCTTCTTGACTTTGAGAAAGCTTATGATAGAGTTGAATGGAAGTTCATTATCACGATGTTGCATTCTTTTGGTTTTCCTCTGTATTTCTGTATGCCTGTTCAAGCTCTGATCACTGATGCTTGTGCCCAAATTGAGATTAATGGTTCTATCTCTGACCCTTTCTCTCTTAGTCAGTCTATCAAGCAAGGCTGCCCTTTAGCTCCTACTCTTTTCGTCATTACTGCTGAAGCTTTATACTATATCCTTAGAGATGATACTCTATCCCTGAAATTTAGAGGGCTTTACCTACCTAATAATGAAAAGCTTATAAATAGTCACTTTGCTGATGACACTGCTGTCTTTTTTGAGCTTACTGACAACAACCTTAAAAATCTGCAAATTAAGTTGGACTTATTTTGTACCATTTCGGGTGCTAAAATCTCTCAGGCTAAGTCTATTTGCTTGGGTTGGACTGATCAACCTCCTGATTGGTTCTTCCAGCACAAGTTTCAATGGGGAGGCCCCAAAAATATAGTCAAGTATCTTGGTATCCCCTATTCTATTGATCCTTCTCTCAAGGACATGTGGGCTTGGGTTAAGGCCAATATTGAGAATAAACTTAATAAATGGTATAACAAATCTTTATCTTTGGTCGAGAGATTTCAAGTTTGTCAAAAACTTTTATCTTCTTACAGTATTTATTACTCCTTTTCCTGGATATTCAATAGCTACTAAATTCTTGAGATTCAGGAGGCCATCAAGCATTTTCTCTGGTCTGATGGCAAGGGCAATAGAAAGTATCATGCTATAAATGAGACTGGAGCCATACTGACAAGTCCCTGGGGGGGTTGGGGTTAAAAGATCTCAAGCTGCAAGGTATAGCTCTTTCTGCCAAATGGATTTTTTAATTTATGGAGGGTGATAGTCCTTGGAAAGTTCTTGTTAGACACAACATTGAGAGAGGTTTTCCCAAGCAGGCTAGATCTTGGAAAGATCTCCCTTTATGTGACCTTATTGTTGGTAAGTTCCCGATTATGGTTCAATGGTCACCTGTTTTTAGATCCATATGGTGAGCTTGGGAGCATGTTTAGAAATTTATCACCAATAGGGATTTTTATAATGATTGTCACCTTCATGGAGAGAGATCCCTCTGGTGGAATCTAAGCCTGAATGGCAAGCCCCTAGCCCTCTACCAAGGGTGTTCTGCCAAGTCTTGGGCTAAAGCTGGTATTTCTCAATTCGCTGATATCTTCGAGCATGATTCTCTTATCTCTTGGGATGATCTCAAGATTAAATTTAATTTACCTCAATCTCAGAAGAAAACCTATAATTTAATTTCTCAAGCTTCCAAGGATATTCCTTCTCTTTGCCATGTGGAATCTTATAGATACATTAAATGCAAGTGGCCTGACAAAGTTGTTTTAGATAAGCTTAAAGCTAAGAATATTTATAAGGTTATTGCTCATAATGTGGATATTCTTGCCCATGTCAATAAACTCTGGTATTGTTCTTTTGATATTAAAGTTTGGAATAAGTTGTTGAATTCTATTTAGAAAGGTCTTTGTGAGCCTAAAATTCAATATTTTAAATGGTTGTTGTTGATTGATAGATTTTCTATTATAAGAGATAATCAACATTCTAATATTTGTAATATTTGCAAGTTACCTAAAACTGGTAGACATATTTATTTGACCATCTTTTTGCTAAAGAAATTTGGAATTTATTTGATATTTACTATCCCATTAGTGTGAGCATCATTAAAATTGTTACTGGTCATATTAATGAGATTAGTAAGGATGCTAATTTCTTCTAGAATATGTTGTCCTCTAGCATTCTTTAGTATATTTGGAAATGCAGGAATGAGGAAAAGTACCAAGGTAAGCCAAGGGTTTTTATTGAGTTTTTTTTCAAAAACTCACACATTTTAAAATCTTCCTGTAGGTGCAAAATACCATGGTTATTGAAAAGGAAAAATTAAGTAGATTTCTTAAAGATGGGCAGGCTTCTTTGTTTGTTCACGAACTTAAGTATTGCTATCAGTGGTGAAAGACTATGGATAATTTGTGGATGTTTGAGCACATGTGTTGGAAGTCGATCCAAGCTATTAAGAGGAACCATAATGTCAGGAAGGAGGATATCTTTATGCTACCCCAGTTTCAGGAACAAAAGACTATTGTTTGGATGGAAGGCCCACTCGGTTGGACTACTTGGGTTGATTTGTACTGTGATATCTTGTACTAGCCTTGTGCTGTTCAGTTTTTGTTGTTCTTTGATGTTCTCTAGCCAGTCTTTTGCTACTATGGCTCTGGTTTGAAGCTTTGCCTCTTCTGTACTATTCAGAGTACTGTATAACCTTTTTTTGATCTCTCTATATCTAATAGAAAAAAATATTTTTACAAATTTTCAAATAATATAAAAATATTTAAATATGTTTGATTAAGAAGTAATTGCATAGTTTCTTCGAAAAAATTTATGAATTATTATTATTATAATAT
Source organism: Cupressus sempervirens (assembly GCA_028749045.1). Taxonomy (NCBI): domain Eukaryota; kingdom Viridiplantae; phylum Streptophyta; class Pinopsida; order Cupressales; family Cupressaceae; genus Cupressus; species Cupressus sempervirens. Next base: position 23,890,161 of record CM053792.1, on the reverse strand, counting down.
ACATATAAAAAATTAACATAATTAAAACTAACAATTTTGAATTCACTTATTCTAAATTCTTCAAAATATATTTTAATCTTAAAATATAATAAATAATAAATAATATTCTTATCTATTTTAACATTTTTATATATTATACTAACTAATGGCTCAAATACAAGAAAAAATATATGACAAAACTTATTATAAAATAAAACTATATTATTAAATAAAAAGGAAAAGACATTAACATATATCAAAATAATAATTTCTTATGATTCTTTGGGGGCCTAATCACATGGCTATCAATCAATCTTCTATTCCAATATTAAAAGATGAATGACCATATTTATCAACAAAACAAGAATTAAGAGTTACAAGCTAGCACAAATATTTACTCTAAAACAGGGTATTCGAAGCGGCTTAAATGCCTGAAAACAACGACCAAAGTCTAGTTTCGAGAGCCTGGCAAACAATTAAAGGTCTGTGTAATATATGTGACAGTTAGCATCATTAAATATGCATATTATCATCTTACCATGTGTGCAAATTTTTGTAATTGTATTGCACACCTTGCAAGCAATAGTGATGTGACAAAGCAATAAATTCACTCTTATCCTTGTACTTTTTTCAAATATTTTTTAGTATGAAAAATTGTATATAACCCCTAGGAAAACAAGAGCTCTGTGCGAGCAGCAGTCCCTGCCTTTTGAGATTCATTTGTTGGATGTGCAACGGGGAATGTTTTTGCTATGTAATTTGTGAAGTTTTTTGCTTTATAATTTTTCTAATAAAATGTTTGTATATATTATAAAATATGAATTAAAAAATTAAAGAGGTTTGCTAAGTTGGAAAGGTCTAGTTAAATTTATTAGTAAACTGTGTGCAGTTGACATTCTTTGTGAAAGCAGTCTATTTTGTTTAGTTAAAATATTGTAGCAGCAAACAGGAGCATAGATAAAGCTGAAAGAGACTGAATAAAGAAGAGAAGATACCAAATTTACATAATACTTAAGCATTAACATCAAACAAATCAAATGGAAAATAATAAAGTGCATTGAGAGAAGGAAATGTAAGAAAATTGTGCTGTGTTGGCTGGAAGGAAAACTTTAAACTGTATATTACTATATTTATTTTCAATTGCTATAAACTGTATAGTGTTTAATACAATGGCTAGTAAAGAACAGCAAGTTTGTTGGAAGAATTTACATGGGTTATGTAGTTTTGTATTCTATGTTTTGGTGTATAAACATATAGCAAAAACCTTTTCTATATTATGTTTTTCGTGACTTTTATATGTATGGCTGTATACATAAGTTGGTGAGTGACAAAAAGTAAATGTGTGTGAACTATATATATAAGCTGGTGAATGGTAAAAATTGATATTGAGAACTTTTGCTTTGCTTTGCTTTTGATAAAGATGGTGTGCCTGTAGAAAAAAAGTGTGGTGGTTAGAGCTACACAATAGTTCAATGCGAATTCTGTAATGAAATATTGTAAATATTTAAGAAGCGTGAGTTATTTTAGGTACTGTTATTTTATGGAGATGTTCTCTTTACCTTGTTGTTGCTGGTGTAGTTTTTGGAAAGTGTTGGAATGATCATTGGTTGGCTATGCTCCCTACAATTTGCAAATCAGTATAGGTTAGAAGTTTTGTTTGCATTTGTTGCAAGTAAATTTGATCGAGAGTTATTATAATAGTAGAAAATTGTTTGGGAATGCTTACAGTTGAAGTCTCTCTTGTAATTGATGTGATTGTGTGATCCATAGCAAGTGTAAAAGTGCCTTGAATCTCAAAATTCTGCATCATGTAAACTGTTGTAGACATAGTCTCTGTGTACTTGTTGAACTCAATTTTTGTCAATTCGGGGAAGTGGTCCTGCAAGAGCTTTCCATGTAGACTGCATTCGAGCATGTTGTCTTCTGTTTCGATGATGCATTGGAGAAAGGCCTAAAATTGGAATGTTGTATATGTTCCACACCTAGTTCAATGAATGTCAGTTGGATCATATGTTGTTGATACAGAGACTACTTGTTGACAAATTGTGCACAATGGCTGGTATGGTGAGTTGTGGACATTTTTTACTCGTAATGTTCCTGTCACCTGGAAGTACAAAGAATGAGGTCAATTGTGATTTATTGTAGTCATATTTTTGTTGTTATTGAATACTTAATTTTAGATAAGTGTTATTTTTTGACTTACCTGCAAATTGCTATTTGCAAGTTGTTGTAATGATTGTATAGTGCAGTTGTCGTTCAACTTGTCTATGTAGGTGGGTAGGCCTGATCTAATAACTGTTGAATTGCGTGGGCCGGTGCGTGTAACATTTTTTAGCAATAGCAATAACGTTATTGACAATGGTGTTGATCTGCAAATATTTTCTAAGCTTTTGTAGCTATAGCTGTGTGTTTTTGGCACTATGAACTAGCAACAGAAAAGTAGATATGAGAAATTGAAGTACTGAAATTACATAATAGCATTATGGTAAAACTTGTTATGTGTTATTTGTTACCTACAGTTACTGTGTCACGTGGCCATTGTCCATCTCTGATCTGTAGTTGGAATTCTGTGGGCTTTTGTACATATGAAGTTACAAAGACACCGAGACTGCCAGTTGGATAGATGTTGTGTGACTGAATCAGCTGGGATATTTTTGTATTAGGTGACAATCTCTGTTGTTCAGAGATAGTAGGTATATTTTCCACTTCAGTTTCTGACTTGAACTGTATGCAGTAGTCAGCATCTCCTCTTTCATATTGTGATTTTTTTTCCTTGATTCCAAATTTTTGAATGCGGATGCTTGTTCCAGGAGTTAGCCAATGCAAATATTTATCAATCAAGGTGTTTGTGATGTTCACTATTATAGTGAGTAGACCGGCTTTTTCTATCAAATCTATGTGTGCAATTGATGATCTTTGTTCATTCTGTGCAAAGTTTTTGCAAGTTGGTCCATATATAGCTAGGATGTCACCCTCAAAGATTGTTGTTGATTGTGTGTTGCAGATGTCAAATATGGGAATCGGGGAAGTTGCAGCGACTTTTTGTCTGCAATGGAAGTAGATAGATTATGTTCAAATACATAGATTGTAAGAAATGTATACAAAGCTATTGTGGAGAAGTATAAAATATTGAGACTACTTGCCTTTTTTGCCTAGTCTTGTCCATAGTAGTTGGAGAGCCTTTGTTCTGGTCTATGTCCATGGTGTGGTGAAATCAACCTATAGCCAACATGTAATCAATATTCGGTGGTTAATTGTAGGCTATCATATTTATTTTTCTATTTTATGTTAGAAATATGTTATAGTGTCATCTTCTATAGTTGGAGTTGGACTGCAACTATAAAGTGGTCAGTCCAGTATATGTCTAGAACAGTGGCTTTTATGATTTCAATTTCTATGTTATGTATCCAAATATGGTCAAGGTTGCTTCCTATTTGTGTTGTTGTGTTCTGTGTTGCGAGTTTCAGATTGTGTTGTTGTATAATGTCAAAGAGGTGTGATTTTTTTGTTGATGTCTTTAGAATATAGATGTTGAAGTCTCCTGCAATTACTAGTATTGAATGTTTTGGTTGAGTGGCGGTGATGGTTTGCATGAAAGTCAAAAGCTCATTGGTCGATGCCACTGGTGTCATATATATGTTTGCAATGTGTAAGCATTTTCGCATATGAGAAATGTCAATTATGATTGATTCGAGGTGTGTTGTTGCATATGTTTTCATATTTTGCATTACACTAGTTTTGATAATACATGTGAGCAATCCATGAATAGCGTAGGATGTGTAGAATTCGAATTTTTGATTCAGCAGTGGCAGTTGGTCAATGTGCTTGGCTCTTGTCTCTTGTAGGCAAAGTACAGTTGCACTATGCAAGTCGTGATCATGGTCTATTTCTTTTGCATGCAGCTGCAAGCTTCGGGTATTTAAAGTACATATTGTAATAGTGGTTAGTGATGTAGGAGAAAGTGTGTAATGTAGAGGCCATTGTGATGATATTTGCAATCATTGCATTTCTACTTTAACTCTATGGGATAGCCTAAAATTATTGTGATGTAATTTGTTCATCAAGTACAATTTTTCTATGTCTCTTACGTGAGATAGGGCATTGTAGGAAAGGCCGTGTTGATAGACCTTTGTAGGGTCGAAAGCTATAGTGTCCATTGTCAAGCCTTGTGCTCTATGGATAGTTCTTGCAGATGCAAGTTGTATAGGGAATTGTGATCGTATGACTATGTTTGTTATTGTTCGCATTCTTCTTGTAATTTGTGTCAATGGTGTCCATGTAGGTTGTGTTTTATCTGTGTACATGTGTTGCATTTGTTGTCTTCGTTGTTTTTCGACATTAGGGTCATTGAACTTGATCCAGAGGATGTCTTCATTGTTGTCTGTGTGTAGTTCAAATGTGCCATCAGCACCATTGACCAAACCATCTTCTATGTCAAGATTGCCTACTATAAGCTCAACTAGGATTCCTGGCTTCACGAATATAGTTGCAGGTAAGCTTGTCCTCTCTACTTGATGAGGGTTGTTCTCCAATGTTCTATCTTTTCGATCAATTGCTTCAAGTTTGTAGAGTGTCGTTGGTAGGAGGTCTAGCATTTTTCTATTGTGGTCATCAATAACAGAGTTGCGTTGGAATAAATGCGGCAATTTTGGATCATTAGGTATGGGCTTTTGACATAGTCTATTTATGTACCAAATGTCTTGATCTGTTTGTTCAGAGATTCTTATACGGTTCAAAATGAAGACGAAGTGTTCATTTCTTTGTCTAAGAACAGTTTTCAAGTTATAGTATTTGATATTGTCAATCCAAAATGTGTATGGAATCCTTTCACCATTAATTCTTGGTTCTTCGAAAATCCATGCATCACATACTAGTTGAGCTTGGTAGAAGTCACCAGAAAATATGATGTCTATGTTACTAAATGGTTCTGTTGGTGTATGTTTTATTTGGCATAGCCTTTTTTCTATGTTGTATAAGGTTGTTGATCCTATTAGCGATGTCTCGTTAATTAAAAGAACATGAAGTTGATCTAGTCTCTTGCTCAATGTATCCAAGGTGTCTGAGTCTAATGGTGCAATGTTCGATGAGTTACATGGTAGATGGAATATGGAATGCACAGTTAACCCACCTATGTTGTATACAATCTTTCCTGTTGGTGCGACAACAATACCTTTTGGTTTAAGTGGACCACTCTGTAGTTGTTTGTCAGACAGGCGGATCAGAGCCTCATAGAGCAATTTTGTTGTGAAGGTCTTGCCAGTTCCTGCTCCTCCTGTTAGGAATAAGTACAACGATTTATGTGGTGAAAGTCATTTTGTCATAATGACATCTTTTAATATTGTTTGTTGTTCTTTGTTTAATTTTCTTCGCATTTTGAAGTATTCTGCGGTGCTCTGCAAGAATGGATGTGCAATTTGTGAAAATAATTGATTCTGTGTAGTTTGAACAATTTGTTTTTGTTTGGATTTTCTATTGTGCATTAGGTCATTAGCCAAGTCATATTGTTCTTGTGTTGTCATTTCATTGTTGGATTGTGTTTGCCGATTAAATATCATTGTTGCATTTTCATTGTTCTCTATTTCGTTTCGTATGTCATCTATGTTACCCCATCCATAATCAATTTTTGCATTGAACATTTTTCAATTTTTGCTATTTTTGTTTTTTTAGCATTGAATGCATCAACCCATGTGTTGTGTTGTAATAACAATGTCTCTTCATTTACTCGAAAAGGCATATATAGCATAAGCTTCTCTCTACAATAATTGTCATAGTCAATGTGTGGGTTGTATTTGATGAATCGAATAATTTGTGGTTTTCATCTTTTTTGAACATTAGTTGATTTATTATAGTAGAGCGCAGTGTGCTCAGCTAATGATAAATTGTCTAGTGTCATTGGCCTTGATATGTATTTTTCTATTGCAGAAGGATACATGATGCTGTCGAAATTTTCACGTTCTTTGGCTAGTAGTTTTGGACTTTTGAGCATGAGTACTCTGTTGTCTAATGGTGCAGTGTTAATAAAGACGATTTTCCTTGATGATCTTCGTAATGGCAATGACAATGCAATGTGGACAACCTGACGACTAGGCATCTGTTGGTAGTTTAGTAAAGCGTTTCCAAGTTTGTGTATGAATTCTATTTTGTTGTCATAAGCTGTCGTTGATTGCTTGCGCAATTGTTGAAAGGCCAATGTTGTTGTTGTATCTTGTTTTGTCATATAGGAGCAATAGTAAGATGCAGCAACATAGGCATCTAATATGAACTGTGTATCAGTATTCGCATACCATAGCGATGGGACTTGCTTTGCAAATGCATTTGTCCAGATGTCACTTGGTTCTCTTTTTAGTAATAGTACTCTTCTTCTTAATGTCATTCGTAGCATTAACATATAGTTAGGTTCAATAATATGGAACTCATTAAGGAATTGCTCAAATGTAACATCTCTTGAATATTGTTTGTGCTCAAGTTGCATAAAGAACTTTGTTGCTTTCTCTTTCATTCCTGGAGTTGTTGTCATTAAAGGCTCTAGAATAGTTTTTTTTCTCATTGGAGGTATTGGGAAGTTGAAGCGACAAGTCGATGACTTATACTTCTTGCAGCTTTTTGTGTGATGGTGTGTTTGAATTTTGACAAGGTTTCCATCTAAAAGTGCAGAATTACAAGAGACATATTTGTCAACAAAGTTTTCGATTTCCTGATTTGTGCATTTTCCATATATGGGTGCATTTTCAATCCAAACCATGAAATGCACATGTTCATTACCTCTATTTTGGAATTCAGTGACAAAGAAGTAGTCTGACACTTTGCCAAATAAGTTTTTGTTTGTTAACATCATTCTACGAAATGCATTAAGTCGGTGATTGAAATACCGAGTGCATAGAATTGGATTCTGTCTTATTCGAAAGTCTAAATTTCTGCGCTCTATAGTCTCAGTATCTTTATAGTTTTTGTTAGCATACATATGATCCAAGGCTTCTAGTAGCGGTGGCCATAGGTGCTCAGCACTTGTCAATGTCGCAAAGAATGTTGGGGGTCCTAATTGCCTGATCATTGCAAAAACGTTTTCCCTTGTATTGTCCAAGTAATCAGGGGATGTACGAATAGTTTTGAATGATCTGAATCCAATTGGTGATCGCAATATTCGTTCAATGTTTGCAGGTGTGCGGACGTCTTTTGCTAACAACTTCTTCCCTTTAAGCTCAACTTTTCTTATGCAAACCCATGCAATAGAGGAGATTTGTTGAATGAGTAGTTTTATTGCTTTAAAGAAAATGTTTGTAATGTGTGTGGCAAAGTCATTGTCCACATGCATGAGTTCCCATTTTACTATTTTTTGGAACGAGAAATTTTTGACAATGTGTTGTGGTCTCGGATAACCATAGAAGAGTGTTGGAAAGTTCATTTCCTCCGAGTTTTCATCTTGAAATATTCCAAGAGGTCTAATTCCTTCAGAAGGTGCAATCTCAATTATTGTTGTATCGAGATCTTTGATTGAATGAGTGTCGTTGAACCAATGTATAAATGATTCTGAGATTGGTTCATTATTTAGTTCATCATTGTCATTAGAGTCTTCTATTCCTGTATTGCCAAGAGATGCTATCTCTTATTTATTTTTTCTTAGAGTGGCCTCCCAATGCTCATCTATGACAACATTTTCTCTAATATACAAGGGTGTTGTTGCTAAAGTTGATAATGCGTTCATCACACATAAGGGTCTTATATTGCCTTGGGCATATGCATTTTTGTACTGTAGTTTTCGCTTCAATCTTATTGCAATTGTTCTGTTGTCATCTAATTGTTGGGGCAATACTCGTTGTACTTTATCAATATCTATAGGCACATTGATGATTGTTCTGTTTAGGCCATATTGTGACCTTTTGTAACCTAGCTCTCTTATCTGGGCAAACGCAATGCGCAACGAGACAAGTCTTTCTTCTAGTGACATTAATGTATGGACAACATCAATACGTTTGTTTCTTTCTATTCTCGAAGGTACAACAAATGGAGGAACTTTGCCAGACATGACTGCTTTGAAACATTGGCTACACACCAATTTGTTGATTTCAATTGTGTTCTCTTTATGTGTTATTTGAAGAGAGTTGAAAGCATCAACAAATGCTTGGTCAATGATTTCTGTATTTTTTTGGAAATGTAGCATTTCACAGCAGTTGCATGCATTTATGGGTGTGTCTTTTATGACATGTTGATATACTTTTGTTGATTTTGAGATTTGTCCATGGGGTGAAAGCTGTCTAGATTTACGTTTTTGAATTTGATAGAAATGTAGCTGGAGGTTGTTTTGTGTTCTGGCATTGTTAGCTTTTTCTTGGTTTCTATTTTGTTGAGGAAAGCCTATGCTTCTGCTCTTGTGTATTATGTTTTTGAGGTGATGCAATGAATGCCTAGTTTTGACATGACCTTGTTGTGTTGTTATTAAGCGCATTCCTGATGCATTAACAGGTGTTGTAGCTTATGCCTGACGTGGTTGACTTTCTGTCGCGGAACATAACGATTGTTGTCTTTGCTGTTCATCACTTTTCTGATTATTTATGTGATGATGTATTATTTCTTTTAATGATCGTAGTGAGTTTCGAATGTTTCTGTTGGTTGATGTTGTTGTGCTTAGCTGTGTATCATGTGAAATGTTAAATGATGTTGGAGCTAGTTGTGTGGGTGGTGTAGTCTGTGACTCATCACATTTCGAGGAGCTAAATTTATTGCAACTATTATAGTGATTCATTTGGTAATAGCCTTTTGTGCAAAGGACAAATTAGGAGGTGAATTTATCTCAAGTATTACAGTGATTCAATTGGTAATAGGCTTTTGTGCAAAGGTCAAATTAGGCTTCTAAGAATCATGGTATATTTAGTTAGGTGACAATGGGAACATAGAAATAATGAAATGAAAACAGGAAAGGCTATGGATTAAAATGGAGGAATTGATTGAAACAAAGTGAGTTGTAAGAAGTAAATCAAAGCAATTTTGTAAGCTACTATTTACAGTTAAATTTGATTCATGTGTTTGTAACTAAGAGCAGAAAGTAAATCGAAGCAATCTTGTAAGCTACTATATACATTTAAATTCGATTGACATGTTTGTAACTAGAAGCACAACTAGAGCAATAGTAAAATTTCATTACGCAGAAGCTTACACTAGTTTCAAATTACTATTTATCGTAGTTTCAAATTTTGGTAAAACATCGTACTTGGTAGAAGATTGGCTTCTTTGTTTGTTAGTTCTTCAAAATCGTAACGAAGCCAACTGTGGAGATCTTGCCTATGTCAATAAAACCATTTTGGTCAAAACACTGTAGTCCTTTGTCAATAGATTCCATAGATAAGGAATTGGAGAGCAAGGAATTTTAAAATTGCATCAAATATACTATTTTAAAAATTAATTTAAATTCGATAGTTTAAAGCTAAGAAAATTAATGTTATTTTTGTTCCCAACTTTAATTAGAAAACACCATAAAAATTTAGATATATGTTTCAAATATATTTTGTTATTGCATAAGATTATAAATATTTCATTTATGAAGAAGAGTTTAATTTTTCTTTGAAAAAAGCTTCTTAAGAAACGATATGTAATATTAATTTATTTTTTAATATAAGTAAACATGTTTGATTTATTTTTTATTATATTAAATTCGATAGTTTAAACCTAAGATAAGGAATGTTATTTTTGTTCACAAGTTTAATTAGAAAACGCCATGAAAATTTAGATATATGTTTGAAATATATTTTGTTATTGCATAAGATTATAGATATTTCATTTATGAAGAAGAGTTTAATTTTTCTTTGAAAAAAGCTTTTTAAGAAATGATATGTAATATTAATTAATTTTTTTATTAATATAAATAGACATGTTTGATAGGTGTAATTAGTTGATTACGAAATATCTTTTTTAATGAGTAACTAAAATTATTTGAATCATAAATATTAGATTTACGTAGAAGAATTACAGTAATTATTTTTATATCAATTGTATATCTGATATTTAACTATAAGATTTTACACATTTAACACTAATATTTTAGAACTAATTAAATATTAGAAATATATTTTATATTATAAATAAAATTATTAAGAACTACTTAAAAATAAAATTTTCTAAATTGTGTATAAAACATAGATAAGCTAAATGTACTGTGCAAAAAAGAACAATGTAACGTGATATTGCACAGTGATTTAAAATTCGAACATGAGAAAGAAGACAAATATTTTAATTTTATATGCCATGAATTAAATATGTTTGTAAGATTGTAGTGTAGCAATATTTGCAAAGGATGACTCAGACCGCCTTCTTCTATTATGAAGCAAGTTTTTGATGTTGCAAGTTATTCAACTATTACAGCTGACAAAAAATTATAGATGGTATGAAAGATGCCAGGAATGCTGGGAGCGTTGCATATACGAATTTCAGAGCCTATGCTCAGAAAGAGGTAAGGGAGCCTATTTTGTAGAGAGCTACAGTGCAGAATAAAGTATTGGCATGAATACTTTGGAATTAGTTTTACTTTACAATGTGCTAGATAATCTCATGTAAATGTCTAATATATATAATTTAAATATACAAATATTTTTCTAGATATTTAAATAAAATTCATTTGTATTATATTTTTTCTTAATACAATTAAATTAATAAATTTATATTTTTATATTAGAAATAAGGAGATCAAAAATAGAGGAGATCGCAGAGTATCAGAATATAGACTTTTATTATATATCGAAAAAATATTACACTTCATTATTTTATATTTTTATTTTTAAAATTTAATACATATATATATATATATATATATATATATATATATATATATATATATATATATATATATATATATATATATATATATATATATATATATATATATATATATATATATATATAATGAATATAAATTAAACAATAAAAAATGTAAGATCAAATATAAAAGATAAATACTTTAAATAGATAAACTTTGTCATTAAACATGTATTTTGAAATATTTTATAATATATTTCTGGAAGGTTCGATATTTTTCCATTGTTGCAGGGTTTGCTAATAGATGACAAAATGAGGGGTTTGTTTGATGTTGGGCAGCCCGAAAGCTCCACTGCCATGTCCCAGGTCGACTCAACGATTTCGAATGAGAGTGTCGAAGCCGTTTGCTAAAATTTGGGTTGTTTTAAGATTTATCATTGCCCTAGTTTATCGAGTTGTTCTACAGAGTAAAAAGCCACAAGGCAATGTAGTGGCGCACCGTCTTCAGAGTTTCTTTGATCTATTTTGTGTGTTGTTTTGTTTGTTAAAGTTTTCGACATTATTTTTAGCTAGTGTTAATTTTTTTTGCGTTATTTTAAGTAAATCTACTTCAACCATACTTTTATTCGGGGGATATGAGAAGCTCAGTGAGAGCACCAATTTGCAGCGATGACTGTTCTCTCTATGGCTGATTCGCTCAGGGTTTGAAGGAAACCCTCATTTTCTCTGACGAAAACTATGCTAAATAGGGGTTTTTTACTAGATTATTCAAATGGGAAAAAAAGAGCAGGTGATTGTAAGTGCCAGTGATTCCAAATTTAATTAAAATTTTTTTTTTCCACTTAAACTCCCTCAGACGAGAAGCCTGTCATGTGATGCCTAATGATATTTAAATAGAGGTTGTAATGGTTGAGAGACACCCAAATAGAGAGATTTCCAGGTCGAGTCCTCTTAATGAGGAACCAGTCACCGGTAGCAACAGATAGCTCAGAAGAGAAAGAAAAGGCCAGAGAGCTCAAAAGAGAGAGAAGGTTTCTAATGGCAGTAGACAACTCTAGTTCAGGCAAAGAATCAATGCAGCAATTTGAGCTTTCTAGAAATCAAGCATATATTATTAAAGTGAAAACACTCGAATACACAAATAATTTCAAAAAGAAAGCAGAACATGTCTGTAACATACAAAGAGAAAATAGAATGATACAAAACCAATTTCATTTGGAGACCAAGGGAAATTATATAAGTAAGTACGAACCTTTTGACTAGTTGGGCAGGCTCTTTTATGCATTTAGCAGGAAGCCATCCGAGTGCTCTTGAAGCCTTATCTGGGTAGCTGAAATTGATAGAAAAAAAACATATGACAAAAGTCTACGAGCAATTCCTGTGACGAGCCTGAGAATTACAAAGACGCCCAAAACATTAAAACTACAATTTAAAACATGGAACAGAGGAGGGCATGCAATACATACTCTGTGTCTTTTTACTTCAGCTGTCACATGACCTGAAAACAGAACCACAATCCCTAATTTTATCTCTTTGCAATGTCGGTGAGCTTCCTGCAACTACATTTACTCCATTTTTTTTCCTACTTGCTTCCTTCCTGACATGTCATAAATGCGTATTAAAGTTGAACAGGTTCTTATTTATCTTCGATATTATTATTTTTCCAAATACCCTGAAAACCCCAGCTAAAATGTGTTCGCCAATCAGAAATTTCAAAATCTTGCTTTAAATTCAAATTTTTTAAATCTCAACGCATAAACTTTAGAAAATTGCCACTGTCGGAATGAAAAATAAATAGAGTCGGGCAAACGAAAACATTAGTACCCTGCCTTTTAAAAGACAGGGACTAATAACTTCAGCCAATGAAAAAATGAAATTATGTTGTAAGAATTGATTTTAAAAATATTGCAATTAAAATTTTTAGCAATGTGAATTTTATTTGAGTATGTTAATTAATTGAGAAGATCTAGTGAACACATTAGTACCGTAATAACTTCAGCCAATGAAAAAATGAAATTATTAGTAGCATTAAATATGCATATTGTCATCTTACCATGTGTGCAGACTTTTTTAATTGTATTGCACACCTTGCAAGCAATAGTGATGTGACAAAGCAATAAATTCACTCTTATACTTGTACTTTTTTCAAATATTTTTTAGTATGAAAAATTGTAAATAATCCCTAGGAAAATAACTTCAGCCAATGAAAAAATGAAATTATGTTTTAAGAATTGATTTTAAAAATATTGCAATTAAAAATTTTAGCAATGTGAATTTTATTTGAGTATGTTAATTAATTGAGAAGATTTGGTGAAAACATTAGTACCATAATAATAACTTTAGCCAATGAAAAAATGAAATTATTAGTAGCATTAAATATGCATATTATCATCTTACCATTTGTGCAGTTTTTTTAATTGTATTGCACACCTTGCAAGCAATAGTGATGTGACAAAGCACTAAATTCGCTCTTATCTTTGTACTTTTTTTTTTTTAGTATGAAAAATTGTAAATAACCCCTAGAAAAATAACTTCAGCCAATGAAAAAATGAAATTATGTTGTAAGAATTGATTTTAAAAATATTGCAATAATTTTTTTTTAGCAATGTGAATTTTATTTGAGTATGTTAATTAATTGAAAAGATCTAGTGAAAACATTAGTATCGTAATAACTTCAACTTCAGCCAATGAAAAAATGAAATTATGTTGTAAGAATTGATTTTAAAACTATTGCAATAAATTTTTTTTAGCAATATGAATTTTATTTGTGTATGTTAATTAATTGAGAAGATCTACTGAAAACATTAGTGCCGTGCCTATATATAGGTACAGACTAAAAATGTTAAAAAAATGTTTCCAATAAACGACGCTTCCGGAGCAATTAAGAAATTAACGATTATTTTATTCAGATTAAATTAGTCAGAATCTCTACAAACAATTTAATTCTTTACTGAGTATTCGTTTGTGATTATCGAGAAATAAAATGGAACATAAACGAGCCTTCAATTTTCTTTTGTCAGATTTGACGGAACGTTAGCGGGAAATATCCATTTTATATACTTTCAGGCGTGTTTTGATTTAAGCGGGGGCTGCAGAGTAGTGTAAGCAGATTCGATTTGACGTCTACAAATCCATGTCAAGCCTACAGGTTACTGCTTCGTACAATACAAAATTATTAGCATACGACGAAAACGTGGAAATATGCACCAGCAAGTACCTGAAATAGCATTGGAACACCGCAAAATCTATTTTTGTTGGTTCTACTGACAGTTTTTATGGTCTGCATGGTAGCGGTTGCCTCTGCTATTTTAAACCCTTCTCCCGAGTTTTGCAGTTGACATTTTCCTTTCGCTGATCGATAGATCGCTTTGTTTGAAATCCTATGGCATTCTCTTCTTTATGAACAAATCCGCGTTTGACAGGATGCTTTTTGTGCGGCATTTATGAAGAATCTGTGTATGAGAAGCTTCTGGATGCTGCTAATGTGGAGCCCATGGATGACGGCGCATCTTTCGTGGCAGTCCGGCACCATCTTTCTCGTGGCATAGAAAGCAGCCACAGCACCTCTGGTCTGTTCGCTATCTTGATATTAAATAGGAGCTACTCAGATAAAAGTTAAAATCCTTGTCACCATCTTCCCTTTCTTGTTGCTTTTAGCTGTTGATCAAGTTTGCTCTTTATAAGTTACAGTTAGGACTGGCGAATGGGGTTTCAACCGTGGTCTTTGCTATGTTATCTGAAGGAACGCAAGGCTTTGGCCAGAACATGGATTTGGATGTGTCCCACACTAGACAACCTTTACTCACTTCTCAAGATGTAAGTCTCGATACTGATACACATATATTTTACACTTAACGACTCAAAATCGAAGCAAGTTACAGTATTTAACAATAACAAACTAAAAAATTCGTGTGAGGGTATGTATTCTGGGTGGCGTTTCTGAAACCAATTCTACTGGCTTAAATATGATAAATCATAAGAATATTACACGATTTATAGGCAACAAGAAACTTCCGATACGGAATTTGAGTGGCTTGAGCAAATCTCGCTTGTCCTCTTTCTTCGTAATAAGAAATGAAATATTAACGTTGTAAACACAACACAGTTTAGGGTTTGACTTGGTGGCAGAACGACCATGCTGGGATTATAGGTAGATTTCCAAGTACCATTACGTACAAAATGGATATTATTTGTAATGCCTGAGTAAATGCTCACAAGGCTAAATAGTAATTCAAGCCAAATGGTCCACAGGTTCAAAACAATGCAACTTGAAAGGTCAACATGGTTGAATAGCAATGCATGATAGGACTCGGTACTAATGGCAGTCAAAACATAGAAAGGACATAAGTGAGCATAACAACTCACGCTGGAAAAAGACAACAATATGGTTCTAGAAGAAGGAAAAGCCCTAAAGTGAATACTGATACAGGTCTGAAGGTCCTATGCTATGTGGGTTCAGCGCCAGTGCCCCTCCACATCCTTACAAAGACCGGAATTTTTTGGTCTCCTCCACCCCATGTAGAAATGTGTGACGCCCCGTGACTACCTTATCCTACAGATAAATGATTGGTACGGTATGGCTTGTCTTCACCGGCCTTACTGTAATCTGTATGGCTTGGCATTCCCACCCCCCATAGATGGTTGATAGTTGACTTGGCCAGACTACCAAGGAGGAGTGCATTGAGAGGTGAATGAATGAGTGCTTCTGCCTCTATATAGGTGGAGGGAGCTTCAGTCTCTGCTCCATTTGCTTTCTTGCAAGCATCTAGCAAAAGTTGTTTACGTGTGTAGCCTCCTGTATATGGGCCTCTCTAATAGTTGTTTCTTCAGCCTCATCTCCTGAGAGAGGCCCTATCCCTCATACAGTGGATCCCAAGTGACAAGCTTACTCACTGGAACGTGGAGAAGTCTAGGTAAAATTGGTTAGGCCATGCAGAAATCAAAAAACACTGAGCAAATTTCTTGTTTCAGGCAGGGCTATGGGCACTCTACTTCCCTTACTATCTATAGGGTCAAGTTCTTTTCGGTAGAGGTGACTAACTAGGTTTGTATTCTGAAATTCTTGGATATGCCTAAGGCATTAGCTTAATATGATTTTGCAAAGAATGATGTCTGTACATGTGTGCTGCTTCTACGTTGTCACTTTAGATCTGTGTGCCTTGAATCCATTGTACATATAGTTTATAGCTTCTGTAGTTCATAGATTTAACTTATATGGTTTAATTTGCAAGGTTACAGAATTTGTTTGGTGTGATCAGGTCATCAGGATATGGCAGTTTGTCCTTTGACAAGTAGTGCAGTCTCTGAGAGAAATCCCACAAGTAAGGACAGGTTTTTAAGAAAGGTCAATGCGAGCAAGTTACAGCATGTATGTCTACTGCCTTGCCAGAATGAAGTGTGTAGTAGCAGTAACAACAGTGCTTGCAAAAGGGGCAAGGGTGGTAGGTTCTGTGACATGTCTCCAGTAGTCTGCCAAAATGGAGGTGTAGAAGCATCAGCAAGGCATGCAGAAGTTTTAGTGCTCCCAAGATTCCACTCTTTATCCTTATTACCTTACCAAGAAGTGAATTAGGAATGGCAGAATTAGTGCTAGACTGTCCATCCATTTGGTCTTGTAATCTGCATATATAATTATTATTCTGTCTTAAAACTGCTTGTTTTATGTTTTGATGGCCATTTTGGCATTTCCTCAGTTCATGGTCTAACCATGCTATTTATGTTAGAAACTCGAGTTACAAATTCTTTTCTTTTTCTTTCCTAACCAGAAGCAGTAAGTATGGACCACAAGTTGCAATGAAGCATTTTTACTTACCGTCTTAGTCAGGCTTTGTTCCCACTGTTTAAGTGGTTGTTAGAGTAGCTGCTAGGCTTTACTGTGGATGGTACCTTCATACTGTATTCAAGCATATGTAATGTATGCAATGTACTTGAGTATCAGATGTTAGTGACCTGCATTAGACAACAACCTTTGTTATATTTTTGTCTTTATAAATTAATTGCTTGCTCTTTTATAGCCACATATAATATCAATAGCAGTTCTGTCACCTTAGTAACAGAATCTTGGAAACAGTATGTTTGTTGTACATATAACTGATAATATCTCTTTCATGTGGCAATCTGGCTGATCTTGATACACTCCATAGGACCTTCCCTTAGACTCAACAAGCCTCCAGAGGAAGAAAGTAAGGTTGCCTTCCACACCTATTCATGTGGGTCTTATCTGTGGGAAAAAACTCGGATGACCCTTGATGTTGGATATATGCATATTCCTGATGAATGGTATGAGGGTGAGAGCATCAAAGTGTTCTAGTAGCAAAGCACATAGACAGGTCTTCCACACCAGTGACTTTTGAATTGTGGAGCAACATTATCAAAACAGTGCTTGGTACAGTAATGTGTGAAATGGGATGAAAAAGGAGGTAATCAGTGTGCTAGCCCGAGGATTATTTTAACAAATTAAAGCAATCTTTGGAAAAAACAGCCTCACTAAGGAAAAGATAATTGTAGTCAGCAGACAATACCTATTGTTATGTTTGATAATATTGACTATCTGTGAATGTATAAATTATCCGTTTGTTTTCACTCTTAGGTGGTTTTAGTATTGGGGGGTGGTTGTGTCTCTCTTGGCAATCGTTGGGTCCTTTTTATTATATTGTGTATTGCCAATGAAGAGAGTAGTGTATAGTCGAATGAAATGTAATCCTTGGCTGACTATCTCTGGTCTTCTTCTCTATGATGAATTCATAAGTGAATAAAGATATATTCTACTCGTATTTGGTACACATTGCCATTTGTTTTTTTATTTCATTTATCTAATTTACTAGGTATAGCAATAAATGTCTGGCATTGTTGCAATGGAAGCTGGTAGGATTGCTACCATGATCTAATGCAAGTTCCTTACAACAAGTTCTCATTTGGTGATCAATTCTTAAGTGCAGAGTATCACTTGATCAAAATTTTGACATCATACCTTGTTTAAACACTGCAAAATATCTAGTTTTGGGCATGATCAGTATTTTTTTGGCATTTAAAAATATCAAGAAAATAGTGCATGTCATGGACTTCTGTGTGGTTTTAAAGGAGTTATATTGGTCTTGGTGGCGGGGGCATTGATCCTCGACCCAATAATGGGTGTTGCTTACAGACCCCGTCAAAGGGCGCTGCTCCTTGACCTTGTTGGGGGCGTTGCCCTCATACCCCCAATATGATTTTTGAAGTATACTACAACGTTGAGTTTGCACAGTACAAGTCATTGTCTACACTCTTGCCATTAATCTTCCCAAAATATAACTTGAAGTGTGCTTGTTGTTTGGAAGACGACTCTTTCTTTTGGGGTTTGGGGGGGATGATGTAGTCAACATACAATGCTGATTGTTTTGTTTGATGATATTGGTTATCCATCAATATATTAACTGTGTGTTGGTTGTCACTCTTGGGTAGTTGTTAGTGTTGGTCGACAATTTTATCTCCCTTGGCAATTGTTGGGCCCTTTAAATATGTCATGTATTGCCAAGGAAGGCAGTAGTGTATAGTCGGATGAATTGTAATTCTTGGCTGACTATCTCTGGTCTTCTTCTTTGTAATGAATTTATGGGCAAATAAAGATATATTTTACTCCTGTGACTGGTACACACTGCCATCTGTACTATTATATCAAATGAAATTTACCAGGTATAGCAGTAAACAATAAGCGTTTGAAACATTGGCTTTCTGATGAGGATGAAGGACTGAAAATTGAAAGGAATGCCTGTGTGTTGTCATTTAAAATATAAATAGATTGTAAAGATTCAGTTCCGTTTTCTATGGAGTAGGGTTAATATTTATATGACATATCAATGCCACAACTGTGAAGTAATTTACAATGTTTCTCTATGTTTGGGGTTTGGAAGATGACATGCTGCATGGCTCATAAAATAATTCATAAAATTAATATGTAAATTTTGACATAGAAATGAATAAAAAAGATCTAAAAATAACATAAACAAACCAGAAAAAGTAATTATGATAACAGTGAGTGATTCCATGATGCATCTAATAGACTGATAATTGTGGAAATAAGACGAAGTATAATTTATACTGAGAGGTGCCAAAAATAAAAATGCTGTATTACACATGCTACATGGGTGCATTGACATGTTCAGAAATTGGAGTCCTCATTCACTTCATATTTTTGGATCTGCTCCTCTCTCTCTGTCTTTGCATTTTTCTTCTTCTCATTTGGTGAATGGAAGAGGTGCTTTTAGATCCCCGGGATAATTCAATATCAGGGAGGCCCCAGGACATTCTCCCTTTCAGGGTACACCTCTGAAAGTTTTAATTAAGGTGGATGGGGTGGAGACTTCCTCTCAAAAACCAAGGTGTGTGCCTGGAATGTTACCCTTTTTGAGGGATGTTCTGAAAAGGGGGTGGGAAGGGTGTGCCTCTTCAAAGTTCCCAAGTCCCTGTGATTCCTGTGATGTCACCTAGACCCACAGGGAAGGAATATTATTAATTTATACTGTTAATGGCTACCTGAAAAGTAAATTTAAACCTCAAGACCAGATATGCAGTAGAACTAAAAAACAATACTGAGGAAATTGCTTGAAATGACATCCAGAATTTTGGATGTTTCAAAACAACCATGGTGTACTTTCAAATAGAATCTCGAGGCAAAGTATACTAGGATGAGAAAAACTTAGGAGGCCAAATTGAATATCAATAGGAAGTTTACTCAAGGCACTCCATTCTGATGATGCTTACATTTCCTGATTATAGTAGATTTTCCATGGAGACTATGCATGATTACACACCCAATAGGTTCTGGTTTTGATACTAGCATCTCTTATTTCTTACGTGCCTTACATGCCAACTACTCTACTCCTTTGATTGGCTTTTTATAAAGATGTTTATGATACAGTGCAGCACCCTTTGAATAATCACTTGTTCCTCTGTTTAACCAGGCATTCAGTGTGGGTTTAAATGTTCATTCTCCCTCCTTTCATGTTGATCTCTTCGGAGTCTGGACAATTTCATGACGCTAAATGATTTACAAATGATGCGTCTACCTTTTTGTTGAAAACTGTCTAGTTATATATATTCATAATGGAATTCTGCAGAAACAATTTATCTAAGTGGAAGGTCAAAGGATTGAGTGATGTCTAATAACTCACTCACAATAGACTCAATGTTAAGTGTGTTTTCTCTTTCCTACTATTTTTAGGTTCGTTATGATGAGGGTGAATTGCCAGAAAAGAAGACAAGAGAAAAGTGGGCTTGTCCTGAGATCCTTTGTTATCTGATTACACTGAGCACAAATTGGCTGGGTAAGTCTTTTTCACATGTACTGGACGTTAAATCAGAGCAGCTTATTTAAAAAGTGGGGTAAAACTTATAGTGGTCACTTTTTAAAATATGATATAGATATTATATGTGCTAATCATGTCAACTAGTCTTCTCTTTAAATGTCAGCAGAGGCTTTGCTTATTTGATTAATCCATCTTACTCAGGTTTTGTCTCCCTGTCTTTCTTATTTTTTGCATGGATCTTTGTGCCGTTCCATTTCACTGTGGAACATGTATAATGCATATTCCTTGCTCTAATTTACAACTTTCATTTTTACTTTGTTTCTAAAAGCTAATGGTGAAAATTAGATACCAGACTGGTACTTTTTGGCTGCATATGATGTGGGCTATAGGTGAAAGTTAGCTATCAGATTGGTATTTGGCTACATGATGTGGCCTAGGCCCTCAAAAGGCTTTAGCAGTTTAAACTCTTGCACTTTACTCTTATGTGAACAACATGAAAGAAGAAATAGATAAATGAAGGGAAACATTCTGGAATAATTTACAATGACCTGTTGAGACTGTGTTTTTATGGTTTTGTATGAGAAGATGCGTGCATTAGAAGAGGCTTGGACAATAAACCCAGGTAGGAAAATGGAATAGACCATTTCTGACTGTCCCCCTTATCTTCTTCTGTTCAAAACGGGTGCAAAAAGGGACATATGGTTTGAGTTACTGCAGAACTGCCATGACTCTTTCAAATTGCCAATCTACTATATCTGGCAGTTACTTAATGGACAAAAACTGCACTTTCTTTGATTCCCGTTATGCAAACACTTATATCATTGTGATGACTCTGAAGTTCTTGGATCATGTGGGAATCTTCTATAACCAACATTCAACCACGATTATTTTCTTGTTAAAAAACATTGGATTAAGAGTGTTTTAAAATTGTAGAAAGTTACGAACTTGGTCATGTGGGTTACAATGGCTTAACACTTTTAAGAGGTTGCCCACCACATTCTCAAGGACACTCTAAAACCACATCATCTCTGATTGCAATATTGAAGTTTTTGCATTTAACATCAGCGATGCTCTATGAAGACAATGATCACAATAGTTTGCAAACAAAATATGTTGGGATGCAGACATGGATCATCATCCCTCCCAATTCTTCAACATGGCATGTAAAAAGAAACAAATAAAATTAAGATGCCTGTGGGGGTCTTGCCACATCATGCTTTCATAAAGTACTAACCATGAAGCAAATGACCAGGGTGGAAAGCACACTAAACAATAATAAAAATAAAAATGCAAAACCATTGACTCCATAAAAAACAAAGTTTAAGTCATACTGTGGTGTGTTGCTTTTCAAGTCTCAACATCACACAAATAACATCTTTATAATAGACATGTGACATTATTTTCCTGGCAGTCAAAGCAAGTAAAATAGGTGTTGCAGTGATGGAATCAGAAATGATGGATTTACTTCCCAAGAGATGTTTGGCTTCAATTCATATTATGTGATCAAAATTATATCTGGCGGTGCAACTTAAAAATTGAAGAAGTTGAATGACTAGGGAATATAAAATGTTAGTAAAACAGGGCGAGATTGCTTTATGCACGTCCGAGTTATTAATCATGTTGGAGACATTTGCCTGGATGTCAACACCTTCAATCTGCAGCTACGAGTTTGCTTAGCAAACTCGCCCACTGTGGTAGTAATGGTTTCTTGCCTATTTTGATGCCGATGAGTTATATTTTATTACTTTCTATGTGGTTTTGTGTTACAATACCCCACTAATTTTTTTCTTAGAAAATTTCATACCAATAAAATTCTAACAAGATTCGATGCAATCAAAACTGTAAATGTATTTTTAGTTGGGTTCAAATGTAGTGTAGCAAGACTTGCCTGGACTTGCCAAAGCTCAGTGATCAACCTTGCTAAGTTTGGGGGATCCGGACGTGGACTCAGCCGAGTCTTTCTCAGACACAACCAGACTCGCCAATTCTGGGCCTAAGACTCAGCCATCTTAGGTTTTTTTTTTCAAAAATCTTACAAAAAAACTTTTTTGGTTTATGACATGTCACCAGACTATATACAATAACTCTTCATTAGAATATACATGTGAAATATAACATAGAAGTCACATATTGAAATGTGACTTTAGGTTTTATTTCATGTATATATTGGCAAGATGTTTGAGAGTGGTTTCAGATCTCTAGGAGTTATAAATTATAAGGCCAAGTCAAGGTTTAGAAAATTTTATAAATTTTTAGATAGTCAAATTTCAGTAATTAGCAAGTTTCTACTATCATCTCGTTCTTTCTATCTCACAGTCTTTATCTTCTTTGAGCTCTAGTTCTATCTCTCTCCCTATAACTCTTCCTCTATCCCCTCTCTCTATCTCACTCTCTTCTCTCTCTCCCCCTAGATCTCTAGACCTATCTCTCTTGAGTCGTCATATCTCTCTCTCACCTCCAGACCCTTGTGAGGGGAGCTACCCTCAGCCTCATTTTGGTGTTGTCCCCAAACCCTTATCAAACTATAAATCTAAGCAAGTAATTGGCCAATGATAAATCATGATAATAAAAATCTACATAATACACATCGCTGCTTGTGAACCTCTGCATATTCGTAGTCAAAGCGACAATCAAGGATTATCTTGTTTCATACATTGGACTACTTGATAGTATACAAGGACCACCATAGGTAAAGCTGACATGCTACATCCCTTGTACTATAGGATACAAGTTATGTTATAATTGGAAAGAAATATCATTTGCATAATGCAAAATGTATCAATTGTGCCTTGCATAGACAATTGATAGAAGAACGTTATATATTAGTATCCTAACTAAAGTCAAAATAGAACATAACCATTTTTCTTTTTACTAGACAACTCCTCTTTGTTAACGAGCTTGTTAACAAAACATGTTGTATTGAAGTTTGTTTTATTTTTAAAAACTAATAAAATCTTCAGTTGAGTATACACACTAGTCATTGAGACAGAAACAAATATCAGGGGCACATCATTATCCAGGACCCATCTTAGACACCAATGATGTTGAGATGTGTAAGCTCCTTTGAACCATAGGCTTATAATTTGAGTCTTAATATTTGTTTCGATGCCATGAGTTTTGCATATTGACAATTTTTGTCTATATAATTGTTTATTTCCTTCTGCTACAATTTGCAATTATGCTTATGTGATCAATGTATATTTGTGTCTTTGATCAAATTAGCTTCTATTTGATGGTGCTATTGTGTCTTTAAGGTTTATTTAATAAAGGGTGCTTTAATGATGAAACGAGCTTTAAATCCTAAGAAATTGTCAAATTTCTTGGGTTTTTCACTTCGCTGAGTTTTTTGCCATTTTTTTCAGCAAGTCCAATTAGAGTCTGAAACATGCTTGCTGAGTGAGTTTCGTAACTATGATTTTTGCCATCTGCTGTTCATGTCTGAGACAAGATTGTTTTTCAAAAAAGTGTTAGATGAAATCAAAGTGTACATAGAATCAGAATTTTATTAAATGTCTCGTTAACCAGAGATTGTGTGATTTTGGATATTCTGAAGCAAAATGATAGGTAGGGTAGATCATCAACAACTTTAATTCATCAACTTAACAGAAAGTAAACAATCCCAGCTATGGAAATATGTCTGAGAAGTAAACAATTTCAACTACCTCATCATGATGTCAATGGTCAAGCATGGAGAATTGTATGGATGATAATATAGCAGATTCACAGAGTTCCTAAAATAACTGTGGTCTGAAAGTTGGATTCAACGGCAAAGTCACACTTGATAAGCTCAGTGCTATCATTTTATGATAGTTACGAAATGTAGACCTCACAAACACATTCAGTACCTCTCCTTTAATCCACAATCAACCATAAACACAGCCCAAGTTTAATTAGCTGTCTCAGAACTTTTAGACAGCCAGAGGAGCACTGGAAAAGGCAGGGATGATTGGCTCCATTTAATTACAACTTTCAACTTATTATCCTGTCCTCTAAAACCATAGCTTGCAAGCAACAACACTGTTGCCTGCATGCAGGGCATGCAGGCCATACCGCATCATTTTATTGTGGGAAAAAGCATTTATAACCTAACAGTAACACTGCTGGATTTTCATCCAATGCTATTTCTTCAGCTGGGCAACCCTGATTGATGGAGTTTTGTGAACCTTTGCAAGTAATTTAATTTTTTTTTAGTGGCCATACCTTTCCCAGACATGGCTGAAGCAAGGTGTGGGACATTTCCAGCTAAGCATGTGGTTTTCAGGGTTTGAATTCTTACTATTTGTGGCATCAATAGTACGACTGGGCTGATGGGTGCACTGAAAACACAGTTAAACAGTGAGAATCTCTATGCTACAATCAATAAATCAACATTTGAAGTCAACTATCAAAATACCTTGAATATTTTCATTGCATTTTAAAACCTTGAACTCCAAACTCTGTGAAAATCCGGATATTTCCTGTGTGAAAATACCAAACCAGCTAAGATGAATCATTCACCATTGAAACTAGTGAATATTGAGAAGGGTTTCGGTCCTCAACCTTTGGAGAATTTACTTGTTCACTTTAGCAACATCTTAGTATGTGTGCAACTCTGAATAATGAAAAAGAGAGCCACAACCCTCTTAGTTTTATATATTTTTGGAAGGAATTAGAGAAATTTTACTTTATACTTTAGTGCAAATATTTAAATAATCCAAAACACTTTGTGGAAAGCATGGCCTAGGCATCAGAAACAGAAGCTGAACATCAAGAAGGAATTGACATTGAAGAATGATGTCAGATGTGCCCACACACTAATGGTTGTAGTGTCCTAGAATTGTGGAGAACAATGCAAAAGGCCCAAAATGCTACAAAGAGTTCACCACAAACCTGAAAACCATCATTGGATGCCAAGAAAACCCCAAACTGAGCTGTCTAGGAATGTTGGAACTCTCCCAACTCATCTAGATACTCTCAGAGAAGCACGAAAATGGACCAATAAAATAATATGGTGTAAAAATGGGGACATCACAATTTATATATAAGTAATTGAGAAATAAATATCCTATGTTGGCTGATGTTATCTGGTAATGATTTTAGATAAGTCGGAATATTGTTGATAGCTTACAATTCCTCCAAATTTTGTTTGGCAAGTCGACAGTTCTGTAGTATGCCATCACTACAAAAAATTAAAGAGGTCCTAACTTGACACCTCTCATTGGAAGCTCATACTAGTTTTGATCATGGATGGAGTTTGAATATAAGGACAATCTTAAGGCTTTTGGCAAAGGTTATGAATACATTCATCACTCGAGTGCAAGTGTATCTTACTACCAGTCATAAATCCATTGAAAATGATTTTTTATGCTGTTCAAAGGAGGAATTAGTGAAAGAAGGAGGAGAATCATCCCTTTGTGGATGAAGGCTAAGTTACTCTAATATGATACAGCAAAGAGGAGGGGTTTCCACTATGAAAAGTTGTTCCATCCCAGATAATTATCACCAGAATCAAACATAAAACACACTAATGGGAAGATCGCTCATGGTGCTGCTTTTTCATCTATAGCTGACAAATTGGGTTTCATCTCTGTGTAGCTCCTCAAGGTTACAAGCATTGCAGATGCAATTTCTGGGGATGAGTGTATTCTTTCACATACTTCCCGTAAAGACTGTGCTCCAGTATGCCTTATATCTGTCTCACTGGAGCTTTCAATTGCTCTTCAACATCCTCAACCTCTGATAATTAATGGCCATTTCATGGTTTGTGACAAATCCTCAAATTCTGAATCTCATCAAGCTACGATATGGAATGAAAAGTTCTCAATTAATTCAGAAATCCATTCAGCCAGACATATCAAATGCATTGGAACAACTATACCTCTTGGATTGGCTGACACTAACAACACCCTAAATGGTCTCTTGATAGAAATTCTAAGCTAACTGTTAAAGAAACTCTAAGCTAACTGTTAAAGAAACTCTATGGTATGAAGAGTGATCGTTATGATATTATCCACTGCCTCAGTAAACAGGAAGAAGGCCTCACAATACTCAGGCAATATTTTTAGTGTGTTTGGGAGACCATTTATTGAATCCTCATTGGAGAGAGAGCTTATTGTCCAAAAACAATTCCAAAAGTCTTATATGAGTAAAAGCTTAACCACCACAGAATTTCTCTTTCAACGATCCCACAGATTTCACAGATTAGTGAACCTTGATAGTAGGAAGTCGGGGGAATAAATCACCAAATGTCTGTTAGCCCTCATAACTGAGAAAGGCAGTGCAGAACCAATGGGAAGAATCTCTGAAGCTAAGAATGACCTTCCTGGTCACGTGTCATTTTTTTTTGTTTGCTATGTTTAATGTCTAAATCTGATTTTGTGGCAGCAAGATGTTAAAGTAGATCAGAAAGGTCATCTCTTGCTAAAATTTCTATCTTGTGCTCTAACTTCTGTTTTGTATTTTACTGTGATTTTTTACCATGTTTTACTCAAGTTATTTGCACTTTGTCAGCCGAGAAATAATCTTTGTAATCATCCCGTGCAGGCTTTATGCTTGATCAGGAAATTTGTAAACCATTCCTACACACACAATATACCCTCTTCTTCTATCCCTGCTCACTCTCAGAAGAAAAAATTATGCTTGATCAGGAAATTTGTAAACCTCTATCCTACACACATAATATACCCTCTTCCTCTATCCTTGCTCTCTTTGGAAAGAACAAAAAACAAGGAAGAAAGTCACTACATTCATCACCCATATTTGGATCAAGTTGTTTATTTTATTTGCATGATGAATTAGTTTAAGGGAGTAAAAGTTGATACCTTTTTGTAATAATCCAAGCTTGAATTGTATGTACTATGAATTACACTGGTGTGTATTTGTATCTCATCAGTATTTGCAACTTAGAAGCATGTCTTGCTAGATATCACTTTGACAATTAAACAAATACAGAAGTGCTGCTTAAAATGAAGCCAATACAGAAAAATACAATAACAATTAAATCATAACATATTACAATTCTGGATTTGCTATTGAATACTAACCTTGAATGAAGTTTCTCATATATTTGGGACATATCCGGCCTCATACTACCTGGAACATAACTGAAGTTTAACTTGCTCTGCCATTCAAATTATTAAAAGATTTCCGAATCCAACCAATGAATGCTCCGAAATTCCCTTATGGCTGATGGTCCACAAGATAAATCTGATTTCTGTCACAAACAATATGGGATAGGGGAATACTATATAACCTGTGCCTTACAACGGAATAGTCTAAAAGAACAATACTGATAGCTGCAACCCAGTTTTTAAGAGGAGATTCGAACTCCAGAAATAGAGCTGTTGGGTCAGAAGATCAATAAACTTACACAAAATAACCAAGAATGGATTGCTATGTGTTTCTTATTGATTATGGTGCCTCTATAACAGTCCGGAAGTTTTAGTAGGGATATTCTGAATGCTTTTTTGGTAGATGGGACTCTATTGGCAGTGGCTAGATATTAGGGCCTTTAACCCTTCCTTAGAAGGTATTGAGACAGACCTTTTTTTTACAGCCAAAGTACTCTAAACCTCTCTGTATGGCAAGCAATAGCAACCAAGAAAGAAGTAAAATCTGCCTTTAACTTAATCCCTCTGCACACCATATTTTATGGCCTAGTAAATCTCTCTTGATATGGCTTGATTGAAATTAATGTTGTATCTCCTAAAGGCTAAAGGCCGGTTGGTTGAAATTAGTTTGAAATGGGACGGCTGGCACAAATGTGAATAGTAATTTCCAAACTCCACAAGTTTATTATTGTAATTCAATCTTTGCCAAAATTTGTATCTTTCACCCTTCATACATATAGAAATGCCAAATTTATTATTTGCCTACAAATTTCAATAAATTTGTACCTGGATGTATGATGGTCAGCAAATGTGCGAGAATCTGAAAGATAAATTGATTCGCTTCGAACCATGCAAAGCATGACTCATTCTGCAAACTGCTGAACCCTATATGAATTTTCCAAGGATTGATTGAGTTTTTGTCCACAAAACCATTACTCCTGTTGATTTTCCTAGAGGATGTAAATGTACTAACACTGTTTGTAATTTTTTTTTTGTGTATTCCAAATTACATTCTCAAGGCATATGTATATGATATTTAAGAGGCATGTCTCCATAGAGACATGTCTCTTCAACTCTTATTAGTTATCAATAACATATGATTACTTTGATTAAGAATGTGATAATAACTCTTTTATATATATATATATATATATAGTAAGTTTTATCTGAAAGAAGCTACAAAACATTAACACT
Source organism: Cupressus sempervirens (assembly GCA_028749045.1). Classification (NCBI taxonomy): domain Eukaryota; kingdom Viridiplantae; phylum Streptophyta; class Pinopsida; order Cupressales; family Cupressaceae; genus Cupressus; species Cupressus sempervirens. The sequence goes on along the minus strand of CM053792.1, from coordinate 23,861,873 downwards.
CCCTCTTAGCTATAGAGGATAAACACACATATTACTTCAAAGTAAATAAAAGGATATCTTTCATAGAAAGATATTCAACATTTTGATATCACATTTTATATCATGAGTATTAGTCTTCTAGAATATCAACATATGATATTCACCAAGTACCCAATAAAGTTTGATATCACATCTGCTATCAAGAGTATTGGCCTTCCAGAATATCAATGATACAAGACATTCACCATATACCCAATTTGTTTGATCTCATAATACCATAAATTATTACTACATTAATTTATCTCATATAATAAAAACATATATAAATATACCTCATGATATATATATATATATATATATATATATATATATATATATATGTGATATCTAAGCTCTTAGTTGGTAAAACACTTAGTATGCATATATACAAATAACTCAAAGCCATTATAATTAATGTCTAAGCTCTTAGTCATAAGTCTCACAAAATGCATACTTACCAATATCTCTAATATGTATTTATACGAACAACTCAAAGATGGTCAATCTAAGCACATAGTTGTAGGTCTCACAAAATACATACTCACATTATTTAAGTACAACACTTATTGAAAATGTATAGCACAAATTTTAGCCAACTGAAGCTACCACACATCAACAAATTTCCATTACATTCACTATGTACTCAAAAATGTTTATAAAGTATGTGCATACGCATTCTCATAATGTGTACCATATAAACATCCACCATGCAAGGTACAATCTATCATGATTTACATAGATATCGTAAGATATCCATTATAATAGAAAATAAATTAATTTTAAGATTGTCACCTTTCAATAACTAATGCAAATACAAGTGACATCATTTGGAAGTTGTCATTTCCTCATGATGTACATAGGGGGGGCCCATACACACGTGATATCAGAAGTTCACATGAAGTCACCACAGATACTGTCATGACATCCAACATGAAGCATATCTGAGAATAAAGTTTTTACTTCAAACTTATCTCTCATAGACAAGAATGTGTTACAAAGGATTGCACTTGGAAATTCTTCTTCATGAAGAAACACTAACCTTTTAACTGCTGTAATTTTAGACCAATAGAGAATCCATTGCAACATGGTTACTCCCTCTGAGTCTAATATCAATCTCCCTCTTCCTACAAGAACATTCTTGGAGGAAAAGATCAAGGCAAATAAATCTTAATGATTATAAAAGAATAAGAAGAGAGGATGATTTTGCATCACGATATAAGATCATTCCAATATAATATAGAGAAATATCTAAAATATATACTTTGAACATATATGTATATATTTGATCTTCTGTATGTAATTTTATTGTTAAATTTTAATAATAGAAGTAAGATAACATAATACTCAATGTTTATCTTTCATTCTCCTATAATAAATCTCTTTATATTTAACAACTATTATGTCAAATTATTATATACCATCTCAAATTTTATATATAATTTATTGTCACATATATTTCAATTATAATATCTCATGTATTATTTATTAAATCTTACCATATATCTATTAACATATTAATAGATGAAACTTAAAAGAAATAAATAGGAAACATTAAACTATATACCATATATACTTACCATTTGTGGAATTACGGTTTCCATGATACCTCTTTAGTGGGTCGCATCCCTCGACCATTCCTAGCCTATACGCCGCTTTATACATCTATCCCAAATAATGGGTTGACTTTCGGTGTCACCCTCTTTATAATTTTTCCTCCCAATTCAACGTCTTTCATTATTATAAACTCCCCTTCTTCTAAATGTGGCTCAATGGGAAAAAATCTGAGTCTCTTTGCCAATAATGCAGAAATGACACTTGTTTACTCTCACACATCAGGCTCGGTCAAAGAAACAATACAGACTACTATCACGTTGGATACAAGAAAGTAGTCAGAATACTTCTTTGCAGATCAATTTAGAACTTTTCATGTGTGCTGTAGGAAGTTTAAACATGTAGATTCCTCTCCACTTCAAATTGGCACCCATTGATTCGTCTCGAAAACTTAACAAACCCCCCCCTACCAATCGATTTGGAGAAGACCTCTTAGTTATTCAATACAAAGAACACCTCCTCCAACATGGGTGCCTGTGATTTTCTTATACACTATGAAGTTGACGACACATGGCCTCCATTATAACATGTATGTCATCGACTATGTTGTGTTTGCATATCTCATAATCACTGCATATATATTACTTTGTGCCATTTATCAACGATACAGATAATGAATAACTCTCATAGTGGGCCGAGGTCAAAGCCTCGAGTTAGTCACTTTTCTCGAACAATCACCATATCACTTCTCCCAAAGGGATTACACAACCAATAGAGTGATAGTGGTAGTGTTCTCATCCAAATCAACCTAGACAAAGAGCCAACGCATATCATCTTGGTGCCAAAATAAATTTTGCAGTAAATACTAAGAAAGTTTCTTTTGCTGAGTGACCCAAGCGCTACGTGTGGGCTCCTCTCCATAAACCACCTTCCATGTCACCACGAGGACATGATGGAATGGCTACCAATGTCGAACCATTTCTTGAGTGACCCAAAGGACATTGACCAAAGGAATCCCAACATGGAAATCAGTTGGCTTCATTGCCCTCTTATACAATCAGTAATCTCATGCCTCTTGGCTTCATAGTCTTAAGTTTGCACGTGTTCATTAATTTCTCTCATAGAATCAATAATCTCATTCCTCTTGGCTTCACAGTCTTAAGTTTGCACGTGTTCATTAATTTCTTTGCCATAGACCCAAGATTCTATGAAGTCTTTCGTCATCATGTTTGATGTTTTCAAATCATTCATTCAATCTTCTCGATGCATTTCCTATCTTTAATCATCAACTACTCTAATGTTAGCAACCAATTGCCTTCAAAATCGATGGTAACATCATCTTGACTATTGTGTATACCTTATGCTGGTATAAGTAGCAAGCTCTTAAAATATGCTGTAGTTGATTATCGGGTTTTATATTCTGCAATAGTAGCACTCTCCGTATGGTGGCCAAATCTGAATGGAGAATTTGGCTCTAATCTCGCCTCAGATCTAGAATGTGTAAATTGTCATGGGGGATTTGAATGATGCCATATAATTCATCAGTACCACAATTAGTAGTTAGGAATTGTCTGCTTCTCTCTTGATTGATCCTCTTCTTATTAATGATTGGTCTTAATATTTGTTGACTAGACACCTTTGTGTTGGCATTGATTGTGTTTATCGTCTCCCAGTGAATATTGGTGGAGTTTTGACGGCAACAATTTTCATTTGGTGATTCCTAGCCAATCTAGGCGACACGACACTTACAACATATGAATTCAAAATTCTTGTTCACTTCAGTATCTGCTTGCCTTCGTTTCTTATGGCTTAATGGTTGATTGGGTGTTCTTTTGTAACAAAGATTTTATTTTAACCTAACTATTGGTCTTCCCAACCTCTTCTATGAAAAGATGAAACTATACTTTGATCCTTTATAATATTCTCCTCATTCTCGATTCGTTCCGTTCAGCATTAGAACGATCCCTAAGACTGACCTGCTTTCATACCATGTTGATTTTCTTGGAGGATGTAAATGTACTAAAATTGTTTGTAATTTTTTTTTTGTGTATTCTAGATTACATTCTCAAGGCATATGTATATGATATTTAAGAGGCATGTCTCCATAGAGACATGTATCTTCAACTCTCATTAGTTATCAATAACGTATGATTACTTTGATTAAGAATGTGATAATAACTCTTCTATATATATATTCAATAAGTTTTATCGGAAAGAAGCTACAAAACATTAACAATTCCTCTTAAGGTTTTTTGTCTTAGGTTAAATAGTTGAAGCAAAGGTCAGATTCCCAAAGAGGGTTTCTCCTAGTGAATAATGCAAAATATTCAATGAATTTGCAGTCCACCTTTTAGAGCCCTCATAGAATTTTTTGGAAATTTAATTATAAAATCACTTCGAAAATTTCAATTTCCATGTTGCTCACAAGTGACTATAATACCTTAGTTTGGCCCCAACTAAAGTCACTTCTATTAAAATAAAATATTCAATTGATAAACATAATTAAGTATAGACAAGTTTGCTGGAAATACTAATTTCGACAACTTAATTTAACTAATTAATATATTTCTTGTGTGGAAACCTAGGCCAAAATGGTGTTATTATATTTTTTTGAAAATTGAGAATGACAAAAATAATATTAGATTGGATGTTGGAGTTTTTTGACAATTTTGGTCCATTTTAATTTCACATATGGTCTCTATATCGATTTTTTTTTTTTGGTCGGTAATAGTTTTTTTATTCTATGAAAATAACATTTTACAAAATTATAACTAGGCTTTTAAAGATTAGCCTTTCCTTCACATATACATGTTTCATCTCAAAAAACCACCTTTCTGATCATTCTTAAACTTACATCATTCCCTTGTAAGTCCTAAACCCTTAAACAAAAAAATCACGTACACCTTGGCATTTCTTAATTGGGAAACAACAAAAAACATCCAAAATGAACAAATTGTCTGCCACTTGTCCTGCTGTTCTCTTTCCTTGTCTTCCATTTGCAACTCCCATGCTTGGCCTTTACCATTATGAGGCCTCTCTACTTCTTCGAGACATTTTTGCAACTTCCACCTTGGCCCGCAAAAAATAGCCAAAATTTTTTTCTTTATCACTGCATTGAGTTGCAGCATTGCTATAGTTTTGCTTACCCTTACTTGTGATCTCCATCGGCATTAGCGTGCCTCGAAGCCATATTAATCCAGACAAAAAATGGCCCCCTTTGCTTTCCTCTTCATTCTTCACTCCTCCACCCTAATTGGAAATTTGACCTTGACCACCCTCCTAATCCTTCTCCCTCCCGCACTTCTCCGCTTCCTTGGGTGGGCAATGAAAAAGCCCAGAACCTTTTTGCCCCTCCTTTCCAAAAAAACTTCAATTTTTGCCACTAGCTTAGCCCAAGCCATCTTTATCTTGGCTTCCACTGAAAACCAACCCGTCCAAGTTTCCTGCCCTCTTCATAGTTCTCATAACATTCACTATAATTGAACCCTTTCCTTGGCCATGCCCACTCTAACAGGGAATCAATTCCCACAATTAAGTCCTTCAGAAACAAATTTTTCATAACCCATTCCACTTCTTCCATCGGGCATGCTATCTCCAACCCCCATGCCATTATTATTGCCACTATATCCGCATTTATCTTCCAATGATGGGAGGAGTTTTGAAACAACTCCCCCACCGTCTCCTTAATGGCTTCTATCACACCTAGTGATGGGCACTTATGTAGCAGTTTCAACCTCTTGTCCTGCATCAGTGCGAACAATGCCTTCTGTTGTCTGCTTGTTTAAAAGGTAAATGTCACTTCCATTTTGCCTTTCTGTTCAGTCACTATCATTTCTGTAAATTCACCGTTCAAATTTTTAGAAAAAGCCTTTTCCACCTCTGCTGTATAATGCCCTCGAATAGTTTCCACACTAAAGGAAACGTCACATCAACATTCCTAAAAGATCGTGCCTTCCCTGCTATTGCATCTTGTCATGATGAGCACATTTATTGCAGATTTTCCAAATCTGTTCATCTGGCTTTTTTGACAATGATCTATGACGTCAATCACCTTTCAATCACCCCTTTTTATAAAACACTCAACCAATCTCAAAAAAAGCACCAGCTAATAAATGCATGAAACATCTTCGCCAATTCCTTCCCAACGACCACAATTTTCAAAAATTGACCTTCCATCCTCTCTTAAGCCAACCGCCCATTTTGAAAGAGCATTTTGCATCTTTGTTCACTTCTCTAAAAACAGGACAAATTTGAAATTCCTCAAATTCATTGAACTCTTCAATTATACACACTTACAGATTTTCTAAGTGGCATGCAAAGATTGAGTTATTGCTAATAGCTTGCACAACCACCATCGAATCACCTTCTAAAATAATTTTATTTCCTCCAAATCTTTTTGCACATTTTAGTGCTAGCAATGCAGCCTGAAACTCTGCTTCATTATTTGTTCCATCCTGTAACGTTAAAGCTCCAAAGGCCAAAGTCTCCGCTAAATAATCCCTAATAATGCATCTTGGTCTTGATTTCCAAGGGTTTCCCTTGGATGCCCCATCAAAATTTACTTTTAACCAACCTTCTTTGGGAGCTTCCCACTTCGCATCTTCCCTCTTATTGGCTTTAGAAGTAGATTTTCCCTTTGCCCTTGCCATTCCTATTTTAATCCCTGGCCACATTTTTTGAATAGCTCTGTCATAATTCATAAACACACATTTTGACATATTTTTCTTAAAGACTGCAGCATTAACAACTTCTTCAATAGAATGATCAATCCTTTCTAAAAGCTGATCAATTGTCTCCGATACTTATTGAAAAATCCTTCTATTCCTTTCCTTCTAGACCTCCCATATGACAATTGAGGGACTCACTTTCCATATGCATTCAAATAAGTTTCTCCTTCCTACTCTTGGCCATGAAATAAAGAAGGCCTTAAGAGAGGGGCTCCAAGGTCTAGACCAACCCAATTTCCCTTGAAGATACCTCCAACACTTTGCTGCAATGTCACAATTTAACAACAAATGATCAACACTTTCCTCTTCCTTTCCACACACAACACATTTTGTTGGGCCTTGCAAACCCAATTTTCTTCTCCTATCCCCTGTTAGGATTTTGCCTTGCATTGCTAGCCATGAGAAAGTTCCTGCTTTTGGAAGTATTTCTTTACTCCAACACAAATCCCCTGCTTCAAAACATTTTTCCTCCTTATTGTCTAAAATTTCATATCCAAGTTTGACTGAAAACTTACAAGAAGCTGTCGCACACCACCTAATCCTATCTTCTCTATTAATTATGCAAACCTTTCTTCTATTAAAGATCTCCCTTAGAGATTGTTGCTGTCCTTCGGATAGATCTTCCACTCTCCAATCTTTCCACACCCACTTTTTCCCAAATACTGCCTCACATTCCACCATATAGTTTCTAACATTCCTGCCCCACAAATCACACAATATCTGTTTCATCTCTCTATCCCCTATTTCCTCATCGACGGATTTGTTTCCATTCCACGAGTCCTCGCAAAACTTAGCCCTATTACCATTACCTACGACCCATGAAATATGGTCTGTTATTACATGCCTATAAGAAAGAACAAAGTTCCAAATTGCTGAACCTCTAATTAGATTTTGAATAGTTAAAATCCTTATATTCTCATTAGAGTTTAAATATTTGGCTTTGAGAATCCTAATCCACATTTGCTCTTCATCATTTGCTATCTACCACACCAACTTTGCCCTTAAAACAATGTTCATTGTGTTCCAGTCTCTAATTCCAGCACCTCCAAACTTCTTAGGTCTCAGATTTTTTCCCATTTAAGTAAAGGCCATTTTTTCTCTTCCCCCGCCCCACTCCAAAAGAATTTCCTCATTTGCCTTACCACTAAGTTAATCACCTTCTTCGGGATTTTTAAACACATCATTGAGAAAATAGGCACAATTAAGACCATTGATTTTAGCATAAGAATCCTTCTTGTAGAAAACAGCTATTTACCTTTCGATCCATCCGTCTTCCTCAAACATTTTTCTGCCAAACCCTTCCAAACTTCACTTCTATTATGCGCTCAAAATAAAGGGATTCCCAAATACCTACTTGGAAGACTTCCATGCTTATTATTCAAAATTCTTCCAATAGCTCTTCTCCTATTAAGAGGAGTGTTAAAAAAGAAAGTTCCTGACTTTGCCCAACTTATCTTTTGCCCTGACACTTTTCCATAGGTTTCCAATGTCTTTTTCATCAATCAAGCTTCCTGCTCTGAAGCTTCACCAGTTAGAAAAGTGTCATCCACAAACTGTAAATGTGAAATTGGATCCACTCCCCTTGCCACCTTTACCCCTTTCCATAGACCTTGAACCCTGTTTTCTTTAATCAGCCTCCCTAACACTTCAACCAAAATTATAAATAGGAAAGGAGATAACTTGCCTAATCCCCTTTTCTAATTCAAAAAAACCTTGGGGACTACCATTAACCAACACAGATAACCTTATAGAGGTTAAACAACCTTTCACCCACCTAATCCAATCCTCCTTAACCAAATTTCTTCAAAACCTTGAACATAAAATCTCTATTTACCTCATCATAAGCTCGTTTAATATTCAACTTTACCATCATTTTGCTAAGCTTGTTTGTTCTGATTGAGTGGATCATTTCATGGGCAATAATCACCCCTTCAAAAATGGATCTTCCTGGAGCGAATCCACTTTGTTCCTCTGATATTACATCATTCAGCACCATTTTAAGCCTATTGGCAACTACCTTTGAAATGGTTTTATACACAGTATTGCATAAAGAAATTGCTCTGAAATCCTCAAAAGATCTGCACTCATCCCTTTTTGGAACTAAAGCAATAAAAGTATTATTCAAATCTTTTAGAACAAAACCCCCTCTTTTGGATTCCTTCACCATCTCCCAAATTTCCTCTTCTATACAATCCCAAACGAGTCTAAAAAAACTACCTATAAAGCCATCTGGTCCTGGACTCATGTCTTTACCTAAACCCCATAAAGCTTTTTTAACCTCTGCTTTTGATACTTCAACGTTTAACATTACATTTTACCTTTCTGTAATACATCCTTGAATGCAATACAAAACATCCTCAACTAAAGCCTCCTCCCCTTCCTCTATTCTTCCTCTATCTTTGAAAAAATCCACTGCTGTTTTCTTTATCATCTTTGGATCACTAATCACCTCTCCTTTCCCATTCTTAATAGAGAATATTATATTATGGGCTCTTCTTATTTTAATTGAATTGTGGAAGAACTTTGTATTCCTATTCCCTTCTTTCAACCACGTTTCTCTATATTTCTTTCTCCAGAATACTTCTTCTCTTAGTAAGATTTCATCATACTCTTTTTTTAGCCTCTTTTCTTCTTGGTAATCCTCCTCCTTCATCCCCTCCTGAATCATTCTTTCATTCAAAATTTTAAATGCTTCTTCGAATACCCTGTTTTCTTTTAAAAATGTTTTGGAAAGATTCTCTATTCCACACTTTCAACTTTCCCTCTATATGTTGAAGCTTCTTAAAATTTTTAAAAGCCTTATTTCCTTCCCACTCAGGTGCCTCAGTCCACCATTTTCCCACCATCTCCTTAAACCCATCCGCCCTCAGGCACATAGCTTCGAATTTGAAAGGGCGTCGATCCAGAGTATATTCTTCTTGGATTCTTAGACTGATAGGGAAGTGATCTGAGCTATGAATAGGTAGAGTTTCAGCTTCAACAGACCGGTCAACTCTTGTCCAGTCCCCCCCTAAAAGGAACCTATCCAATTTTTCAGCAATATTAACAAACCCTTGCCTCCTATTGTTCTAGGTAAAATCCTCCTGTTTAAAGGGAATATTAATGAGACCATTTTCCAGAACAAAGGTCGAGAAGTCCTCCTGTTTTGTTGACCTCCAACCTTTACCTCCTATTATTTCCTCTGGGTAGAGTATAGCATTGAAATCTCCCCCTAAAATAGTGATTTCATCTTGTAAGATTTCCAAAACCTTTGTTAGTGTCTTCCATAGTTCTCTCTTCTCTTTGCTTGAAATTGGACCATAAACATTAAGAATAGTAAATTCATATCCTAATTGTTTTGAAGAAACTTTCATCCACTGCCAATTCATTCCCTTTTGCATTACAGTTCTAGTCACCGTCTCCTGATTCCATAAAACACATATACCCCTTGAGGCTCCCTTTGCTGCCACCCACTCACTTTTCCATCTATTAAACTTTCTCCTCATCCCCTCCAAACCATCCATCTTTATCTTTGTTTCTTGCACTAAAACCACATCCGGTTTTGCTTAATCAAGGCCTCTCTTGATCAAGCACATTTTGTTAGGGGCATTACATTCCTTGACATTCCACGAAAGGATCTTCATCCCTTTTGTGAGGGGTTCTTCCCCTTTCCCATTCTCAATTTGCTTTGACCTCTTGTACTTCCTACAATTTGGATCAGTGCATTAATGGTTCTTCTTCCCCTTTTTTGACTCTTCCCAATATGTGCTTTATGTTTTTTACTTTTTGTTTTCTCTATAGTTCTTTTTTCTTTAAGGATCATAGTTTCCTCCATCCAAAGAAATCTTCTTTTCCAATAGCATCCCTTTCCTTGTCTTCCTCATTTGAACTTTCCTTTGAGCTTGACTCTCCCGATCTACCTTTCAAGTTTCTTATTGGAGAAATTTCAATGTCCCTAAAACACTCTCCAATCCCACCCTCCATTTCTCCTTCCAACCCAATCATACCCTTCATTTTCCTTCCATTCCCTCTGTGTTTCTTGTGGCCTTTCTGACAACACTACCTCTTGACACTCTACCTCCTGAAACATTTGAGGTCCTTCTAGGTTTTTCATCCCCTTTCTTCACTTCCCTCCAAAGTGCTACACTCAACCCCATCCTCACTAACTGGCCCTTGCCTTTGTTACATCCTTATTTTGACACTCTCATTCACCAACCTCCTTTGTTGATCTTCACCCCCCATTCTTTCCAATTTGTGGTGTCTCCTGTGAGCCTTTGCACCTTCCATCATCAAAAACTTTTTCCTGAACCATTTTTAGATTATACCCTTTTTCTTAACAGTTATTTGTTCTTGTTTTCAACATCATATCATTCTCCACCTCTGCATTATCCGTTTTCATAAGATTTTCAGTCTCATCCTTCTCTACTTCTTTTATCCTAACCATCTTTATAACCTTCTGGAGTAACCTTTCCTCTTCTTTACCCTTATGACGTCCTTCTTGTTTACAACTTTCTGAGTCATGTTCATCACAAAGACAAAACTCGCAAACCTTCAACCCTTCCTCCAAAAACATCGGCTGTCTCCAGACTACCCCTTCATCAAAGATCTTAATCATTTCAGGGATTGGATGGCAATCATTCCACATTATACATATTCTTGGGAACATTTGCAGAGTTTCTCTGTCCACTATTTCCACCGCCTTAATGAATGTTCCTAGCTTGTTCCCAGTCGCTTTATAACATTGTTCCTGCTAGTATTCCTGGGTCAGATTTCTCAATCCTACCCATAGAGGAAGTTCTTTTATTAACTCTTTTGTTGGATCAAAGTTCAGGATCCGTTTCTTCATATAAAACCCATATCTTTCCATAAAATAAGGACCACTATTCAAGATCCAATCCCTATCTTGCGCTATATCCATTGTACCCATATAAAAACCATTTTCTAAAGTTTTAAAGTCTTTCATCGCACCCCATTTCTCATCACACCAAGTTTTAATCTTACCTATTGCTGGCCTTGGACCTCCCCACTTGAGAAATAATGCATTACTCTCCAGAAAGTCAATCTTCTCCTTTACCAAGCCACTTTCCAGCACCACCCTTTCAATTGTGCATCGAGTCCACTGCTGATTTGTAATCATTTGCTTCTCCTAGTTTTCCACTACTTGTGGTTTTCTCAATCTTTTGGCTATATTTTCAAAAACCACATTCCCACCAAGATTTACTGATGTGAATCTTTGCATCGGACGACTTCTCAAGCCATTAACATTTAGCCTCTCTTCCATTTTGCCATTTTTCCCCTTTGTTCTGTCCCACTTTTTTCCATTGAAAGTTCTCTTGGTAGTTTCTGTTCCCATTTTGCCATCTCCATTCCTATTCCCCCAGTAAAACCTTCCTTTACATCTTCTGAATGGCTCTATGCCCTTTCCAAACCTCCCAAACCTCTCAATATTCTTGTTTCCCTCTGTAAACCCTTTCTAAAACCCATTTTTCCAACGCTCTGCCATTAGAAGAACATTATTATTGATTCTATGAGGCATATTAAATAAAATAGAAAGACATTGTGTATAGATAAAGGTATGAAATGGATAATTTTGGAGTACTCAACAATGATTAAGATCACTACAGAGACATGTTTCTATATTGAATTTGAATCAAACAAACAATTTGAGAATTATTCTCTGGACATTGCATAATCATAATTCAAGTATTCTATGAAGTTACTCTTGGTTTCATGTACAAGAATTGTTAGGGCATCACTTATATGGAGTATGATCTTCCTTCTATCCTTTTAAATGCATGCTACTGATTAATTGCAGTTGTTGTTTATGATCTTTAAATTAGCACTTCCTTTAAATTAGCTTTTGTGACTGGAATTTTATAATGAATACCATGTAGTACTAGCAATCAACAATGACATCTTCTTTATATGACGCCCTGGGAGCTTTTAGCGAATCATTGATTTCAATGTTGATATTCATATTATTGGAAGTCATTGCACGCTTTCTGTTGAATTCTACTTTACCTGTGATTGTAGTTGATATTGTGACTGGGTCAGCAACATGGATTGGGAGAAGTCTTTCTTGTGTTTGTGCCCAAAGGAGCGAAAGTGATGATAGAGTTGTGATTGATTTAACACCATTACAGGTAAGCATTATAAATGCAAATCAATATGCTTTTGTAAAATCTGGTCTTGCATGTTCTTGGATAATTTAAGCCCCTGCAAGTTTATAAGGTTGATCTTTTCTGCTCATGCTCATTACATGTTGGTGTTGAAAGATATTGAATGGCCTGCTTTCTCCTTTTAATATATGGCAAGATAAAGTGTTGAAGTTTGTAACTTCTAAGTTGATCATAACCACCAGTGCATCATTAATAAATTCAAGTGTAGGATTGTGAGTTTGTAACTCACAATACTCAAGATTGTGTATTTTTGTTGGTTGTCCTTGGTCATCCGATAGCAGCATAGAATAAAGTTAATGACCTGCTATCTCCTTTTAATATATGGCAAGATAAAGTTAATTGAAGTTTGTAACTCATAAACTGATCATAACCACCAGTGCATCATGAATAAAATTAAGTGTAGGATTGTGAGATTGCAACTCACAATGCTCAAGATTGTGTATTTTTTTGGGTTGTCTTTGGCCATCTGATAGCAGCACAGAATTTGAAAGGGGCATGTTTTCATTCACAGTAAGAAGAATTTGCTATTAATTAGGAAATAATATAAGGCTCATCAAAATGGCTCACGGGCAGTAAGTGTGTTTGCAAGGATGACTATTGTTTCCAAATTCACGATATCCAAGCCTAGATGATATTAGAAGTGTATTGTCAGTCCCTGCCAATATATAGGCAGGGAACTATTGTTTTGATTAGTTCATCTTCATTAATTTTTAATTTGAATGTAATCTAAGATTCTAAAGTTTTCAGAGCTATATTTTTAAAAATGAATTCTGCACAATAATTTCTATTTTCTCATTGGTTAACACTAATTTTCTGGGATTTAATTGTATCTTAAATTCAAAATAATAACCAAAAATTAAACTATAGATAAGGATGAATTAATTGCAACTGTTATTGTTCCTCTTTCTGCAATCTTCTGGAAACTTCACATACCTCTCTGCATTGCACTGATGCTCCCAATGAAATATTGTCTCTGTAATATGGTGCAATCCGGCCTCCGAGAGACGTTTGCAGGACATTTAACTCCATCTGCAACAGCCTTATCAAAGGCTTTCAGGATATCAGTACTAAAACATCCATCGTCCCAACAGACCTTTTAAGCTGCCATCCTTGCTTTTGGGTCCATTCCCCTCGTGGTTCCATTAGCATAGCCCAGAAGATTAGCCCCAATGACTTAAGGACCCACAGCAGTCAAAACAGTATGAGTACCATACCCGTCCTGATCACGAGGTGATCTGAACTCTGTCGTTTCATTGATCAGTCCAATAGCAGCCTCACACCCATTGGAGAAAAATTGTGCACTCACAATTTTGTTGTTGCAGACAGTGGCCTTGAGCTTTGTGCCAGATTCACGCTCGTGCTTCCAGTGCAGAGGACCAGGTGCAAGATGCATGTCGGTAAAGCTCTGGGTATCTGGCCAAATCCCCATATCGAGCACACGGACCACAACATCTTGTCCATAATTATCAAAATGATATACTCTGGTATTAGCCTGTAATGACACTGAAGGATGAGTATGGTGGATCTCTGAGCAAAAACATTGTGTATGACAAAAACTGCAAACTCATTCCTCTAAATTACATAGCACTATAGCAATCATTCTATAAAAAAACTAACATAACTATTACTCACAGGAGAGATGGACAGTTAAACAACTTCCATTTTTGCTAGTCTAACCCTGGAAACATCTGGATATCCCATGTGGTTGTGATACTTATAGACCAGAGTGTTCTATTATGTCACTATTTCGAGTGTCCATCTCTGTTCTGTAGGCTCTTCAAACCTCGTAATTATGCGACTTTATATACTTAGACTGTCATTTATAGCAGAAAACTCACATTTGATTTGTCTTTTCTCCTTTCATTTGACACCATTCATACCCTTGTAAATATCTGGTAAAATATTTGAGGATTTTCATTTATATTATAGAATACCATGAAATGAGCTAAGGCATTTTGAGGATGATGGTTTTATAGATCTTTGTGCTTTCAGACGTGGATATCCCCTTTGTTCCTCCATAGCTATGGTTTGTTCTGTACATTACATGCTTTTATCATTATTTATATCTGCCATTCCAAACTTTGAAGATTCGAGATTTTTTTTCTTCCCTCTTTCATGTCATTATGCTCGAAGCTCCATATGTCGGATTCTCACGTGGATATTGGGCATGACTATTGCTTTGCATTCTGGGCATTTTACATAGTAACTGTGGCCTTGTGTGAGATTCAAAACTTTGTTCTGTCTATTAAGATAATTCTGTTTTCGGTTATAGTGCTGAAAAACCTTTTAGTAATGCCATTTCACACTCTGCTACTACTCAAGTATAAATGTTTTAAGTTGTCTAATGACTTTAATAAACTTTCAAATGATATCTGTTATAATATTTCCAACATTGAACATTTTTGCTGTGAGTTTAAATAATGTAATTAAGTACACTGGAGTTAACTTTTTTTTGTATATTTCATTTGTTTTGTTGGCTGTATTTTTACTTGGAACTCAGACATTTCACACGTCTTTAACAGTGTAAGCACCGTCTATAAGGTCAGTTATAAACATTCTTATTTTCTCTTTACACTTTTTAAAAAAATATTTTAAAAATATTTAACACTTATATTTTTATTATTCTTGAATTCTCAATTAAAATTTGTTATTTTTTATTTTTAACTTTTATTAGAAAAGACTTGAATTAATTGTAGTCATAATTTAAGGCAAGAGCCTACAACATAATGGTAAATTGTGAGCCTCTTATCTTGGAGGTCTTGGATTCAAATCCACTCAAAATTAACTAACATTTATTACTAATCACAATAAGTAATAATATTTCACTTGGCTTTGGCCCATTACCTATCAAAAAATAAAAAAAAAATTGTAGTCATATTATAAGAAAGTAATAAAATTAAATAATATATAATCTGTTGTTAAGAAATAGTCATACAATAAAAAATTGATAATTGTAAAACTAAGTTAAAAATATTTTTTATAGTAGCTTCAAATATGTTTTCCAAAAATACAAGTTTGTAAAAGTGATAAAGCTCTTTCAAGTTATAATTGATTTCAGCCCGTGAAAATAAGGTAAACTTTGGCTAAAGATTTACTTTTTCTAATATAAAGATTTTAGCTTGGAATTTAAATGTACTAATAAAATACTATAAGTATATATAAACACCAAAAACAAATTTTTCATTGACCTAAAACAATATGTTTTAAGTCTTACCCAGCAAACTATTAATGGACATGTTTGTAGAGTTGATGTGCTAATAGTATGCATTGACATGCAACTTCACACACACTATATACTAGTAGAATTTACAAATAAGTTTGTTTAGAGATTCAATTATATTTTTATTGTAAGTTTCCTTTTGATCAGTAAAAGGCTGAGGCCAATAATTTTAATAAATAATTAATAAGGTTTTTACATTGTTCCTCCGTTCAAACATGCACTTGGTAGGAAAGAACGGAGTCAAGAAATCTCCAGTCTTGCCCAGGGACTTGTGTCCATTGTAGATACAGGTAATTATATCGGGGCATTCCCTTATTTATAATGCTATTGTGACAATTGTTCCTTGTTTTACACAATATTTGCTTCTTGATCTATCCTTCTTTTGACAATCCCTGTAGTTTCCCTTTAATTAGTGTTGCTTTGCCTTCTTATTTGAATTCCTATTTTATTTAGCTTGCAAACAATTAACTCTTGACCAAGATCTTTGTTAGTATTAATCAATAAAATTGAATATAAATTATCTATCTTAACATGTCATCCAGATTGACATATTGATAAAAGAACGTTAGTCTATTTGCAACATTTAATTTACTTTAGCAAGGAAAATTCATGAAATTTTCAATATAGTGACTGATTTTCATTCTAGATTTTGGCTTTGTGATCTATCTAACACTATAACAGTGAGCCTATTTACAACAAATAAAAATCATAAAACACTATACTAAGGACATCCAATTGAAGTGTTAGGATTATTTCAATCCTTAGGGTAGTTTTCTTATTCTATTATACGATGAGGAAGAGACTTAATAACTATTCTTTGAGTATTGGATTAATTTTTCTGAGGTTATGAGTTTTAGGTTAGGTGACCTAGTTATTCCTTAGGAGAAAATCCTCAACATCTACTCCTTTGTTTGCTGATGTATTTGCTACTTTGTTTCCTTCTCGAAATATATGTTTAATACTAATATCTTTGAATTTATCGATTATCTTTAATGCATTTTCAAGTTTGGAATTTAATATCCAATTAGGAGTGCTTCTTTTCCTTAATGCGTTGAGAATAATTTGTGAATCCCCTTCAATGACTTACTTGCTAATGCCCATTTCCAGGCTAAGATTTAGACCTTCGATCAAGGCCTCTAATTGTGCTAGATTATTAGAAAGCACCCCTAACGGTATGGCTCGCTTAATTATCCAAGAGCCTTTGTTAGAATGGATAATACATCCTAATCCAACCGGTCTTGGATTACCTCTTGAGGCCCCATCAAAATTAAGTTTTACCCATCCTTCTGAGGTAACTTCTTCGAACCAAGCCTTTGCTGCCTTAGCTCTTTAATTCACCTGGATTGTTTGAGATGTGATGACTACAGGCTGCAAGGATCGTTGCGGATAATCTCGTGAAGACAAGCAATCTCTTGTTTCAGTTGATTCTTTATTTCCCAGAGCTCGTGATTGGTCTTAGACAAATTCGAGAGTGCATCTTGAGCATCCTATAAACACCTTAGTTTTGACTATATACCAAGCTCAATTTTGGTGAACTTGTAATCTGAGTGGTTAAGAACCTCAGCTAGTTTGTCTACCAAAGGTTCTGCAATCTCAACATATTTGGCCTTTTCATAATCAACAATGATTCTTGAAACTACCTTGTGTTTTGAGAGTTTAGATTTATTCTTCTTAGCAGGGATATTATCTGGGGGTGGTGCGACCTTCCTTCTTTTCATGGTGATTTTTCCCAACCATGCATGCAGACTGAAACCTTCATTTGTTGAAGGTGGAACATTGGCTACAACAGACATTGATCCTGATTGTATTTCTGTTATCACCGTGCATTCTTCAGTTTGCAAAGTGGAAACCATGGGTCTCCTTTGAGTTATGAAAATCTCGAACCTTGTAACTAAGGTATCAAGTTGGGAAACTTGACCTTTTGTGAGAGTTGAAAAATCATCAAATACATTTCCTAAGTTCTCACAATGCTCTGTTGTAAGGCTGTCAGGAGCTGTAGAGGAGATGGGGACTGTCGACATGTTCACTTTCGAGATGGAAATGGTAGGTGTGGATATAGTGGAGAATGAATCCACATCATTGTCTATGACATCCAAGAAAGGTTCCTCTTGAGTAGATGGCTCCTAGTTATTTGTTGGCCATGAAGTATATATAGTCATTATCTCTCCCTCTTCCTCTTCTTCATCAAATTCTTTATCCGATTGTTGAGTTTGCATGGGTGCTTGAGAAGATTCTAAAGGTGCTTTTGATCCTTTTACTCCTTTGAGTTTAAACTTGAGCGTTTTAGCTAACCCTGAAGAAAATGAACCATCCTTTTCAATCTCCACTTGAGATCTCTTTCCAATTGGCCTGAAGGGATTGCAATCTACCTTGAGCTTCAGATGTATTCTCTTAAGACCTTTGATTTTTGGCCTGTTAAAATTTACCAAATTTTACTCTAGGATAATACTTTTATTTGTAATTCTTTCAAAAAAAATCCTTATGATTTTGTGATTGATATAAAACTGAGAATATATCCTAATGATATGTGAATGATAACTACAAACAATAACCGGAGAATGATATATATTAAATTATTTGCAATTTAGATGACTGTGTTTGATCATAATAAGGACTGCAAATTTAATAGGAGACTTGTTTGATCTGGTGTTGCAAATAATTGAAGACTTAAAAGCGTATGTGTTCGTTGTTTTATTTGCAACGTTTGGTGAGCAAGGTATGTATGGACACGGGGAGCCATGTGCTCGATGGGAAGTGACTCCACCGTGGAGTCACATCCCATTGGGTATGTGGCCCCCGATGTTTAGTTTGACTAACTAAATTTCCTTATAACATGAACGTCGACCAACTCAGTTTCCAATTCACATAGCTGGTCAAACTAGCATTTTGGTCGATCGGTGTTTATTTGAAATGTTATAATATGATATGTATAATATAATACTTTAGTAATATACATATATATGCACATATATACTCTAATATATTATATATCAAAAATAACAATATAATTATATTGAGAATGTTATAATAATATGTTACACAAATATATTTATATTTCAATTATAATTTTATCCCGATTGAACTAACACATTAACACAACCACTTGTTAGTATTCAGTAAGATAGATTGGAATTTATCAAAGATAGAATTTCTTTCCTTTTGTTGCCACTGAATAGGGAAGAGTATTGCGATACTCTGGATCTACGATCATGCTATCATCTTCAATCTCAAAGCCTTATGGGATCTCAACCATGTTGAGGTTGATGATTTGCTGCAATATAAGCCTATAGTAGTCCATTTTCATGATGTCTATCTCCATGCGTAAGTCAATCCACATGTCCTCCATGCGATGAACATGGGTGAATGTCTTTTTGATCTTCGAATGCATCCATCGGTTGTCAAAGTCAAATCCAACCTTCAACTTCTTCTGAATAACGAGTTGGAGTCCTGCTTCCATAGCTTTCACTTTAAACATTGAATTGAGCGTATATTGACCAATTTGGTAGTGGTAATGCCGAATCTTGGCCTGTGCCGACTGTGTTCATAAGATTGCACCTCCATGAGCTGTTTGGTCAACTCCATCAGAATGATCCTATTAGTAGAATATCTTGGTAAGACGTATGGTTCTCCTTGAAAATATCCAACTCTTGGATAGGTGAAAGTTGGAAATTGCAAGAAAATGCAACCACATTGATTTACCGTTTGCCAAGTTGCATCTGATACTCTTTTGATTGCTAAATCTTTGTCAAGCAGACACCAGAAATGTCCAAAGAACACATCTTGGACCCTTCTGTAATGATACTTGCTTAGTGTTAGTGTAATATGGTCATAGTAGTTACAGATGGGAACTAGAGATCAATCTCCTTTAGTGCAAAGTCCTGAGAACGTTCCCATGGCGACAACAATGTAAGTACAAATTCATGTAGAATGGTGTTGATGTTCCCACATGAATCAACTGTTTAGTGTTTACACAGTGTTGTGCTTATAAGCTCTCCCCAATTGATGGGTTCCTTGTTCTCAAAGATCTAGAGGATGAACTTATACATCTAAGGTTCAAAGATACCGGATTCTTTGAGGCCACAGATTCTACTAAGGAGAGTTATCAAATCATTAACTTCTGGGAAGAAGTTAGATTTCTGTATTGTTCTCGGCCATCTAGAGAAATTGGATCTCTTATTCTCCAACCAATTTTCATTTGTATGCATCTAATAATCCAATTTGGTCTAATTCCACAGTCACAGAGACATTTCTTTAGGCAAATCCTTGCATTTTGAAGTTTGAGGGAGTTTGAAGATCTGCTCAACAACATTTGGATATGGGCTGATAATGACCTTACCATCCGCATCCTTAATTGTTTTTGATTTAGGGCTGAAACTCGAGCACATCCCAAGATGAACTCAGGCTCTAGGGCAGCCATAGGAAAAGTGGACACTAGATGAATATTACTCCTTTTGATACGCTATATTTTCTTGTTGGTAGGAGCTTCGATTCTTTGCAAGAAATCAGCCATGTCTACATGCCCAATCTCCGTATTTGATACTTTTGATCTAGAGGAGACGAAATGAGTGATGCAGTTGTATGAGCTAGCTCCTTATCATACTAATATTTCATCTTCCCTTTGGATTTTGAAGGTGTGGACATATCTTGTGCTACAACATGGCAATTCCAAAGAGTAAATACATCATCTGAAAGGATTGGATCCATGAAAGTGGCAAATCTATGAAGAACAAGGTGTTTGGAGTATTGATTATATACTCATGGAACACATGCGATGGCTGGAAATGAATTGGAAATCATATGTATTTGGAAGAAAGGGCCAAAATCGGACATAGGAGGATGGATTGCATGTGGACAAAGATGGGCTTTCGTTTGTATGGCCAAGAACGCAAGTTGGATGCATATGGATGTGTGCAAAATGACACTTTGGTATTTAAAAGTATGACCACCTACCAAATTGGGTTCTCTAGAGGTAAACATCTTTACTTGAGATAAACATCATATGTGGTAAAAATGAATCATCTTTACTTGAGATAAACATCTAATCGGGTTTGGAGGATGTATTTACATGTGTTGGAGAATGAAATTTGGAAAAAGGATTTAGTATGGATTGGCATGGAAGGTGAAAGCGTGTATATGCACTTGTATTCTTGGGTGGGAACCCTTAACTTTCTTCCAAAAAAGAAATCAAAACAAGCAACAATAAAGCAAGAAAAATTAAGACAAAAACAAAAACATAACTCTCACCATTGACTCAAATATGGCAAACTTCAAGATATCCCTTTACATGCAATTTTTCGTTTTTGGAGTTTTGAAGAGTTTTTCGAACTTATTTAAAGACAAAATGCAAAAGATACGAGTTACATTTGAAGAAATGGACAAAAACGAGCGAAAGAATGCAATATTGCAGCAAAACAAGTAAGAAATACAAACAAAGTTGCAACCTTCTACTTACTTGGAGCTCAATGAGCCAAAAACAGAGGAAAGAGAACTTTAGATGAACCGGTCTTCTCCAAAATCGGGTTCTCCAAGTGTAAACTCATGCAACAACTAAGAACCTTTGACAAATTCAAAGTTGCAAATCATGATCTCCAAGGTTAAATGCATGGGCACTTTTGCATGTAGATGTCAAAATGTGGTCTTCAATTTCCTTTACATGCAAAACGGTTTTGAAAAATGCATGTTCTTGGGTGTTTTTGGCTCGGAAGAGGCAAAACGTGAATCCTTGATACATTTACATGCAACGTTTTTGGTGTTGTTGCATTTTTTCATGCAAAATGTGCCCTTGGAATGCTTTTGCATGGAGAATTTTTGTTGGAAATGAACAAAAACGTGGACAAGGAATGCAAATACATGAAGCCAGATTCCAAAAATGTGACCTCCAAATGCAAATGCATGGGTTGAATACCTTTGGGTGTATTTGATGAAAACACACTCTTTGGCTGCCTTTACATGTAACATTTTTGGCATTTAATTTGGAAAAACACTTTTGAATGATACTTACATACATCCAAGAAGCAAATTTCACTCTTGGGATGCATTTACATATTTTATTTTCTCCACAAACTCCAAAATTTTTAATGTTAAGTCAAAATTGGGCCCTTATACTGCAAATTCATGTTTTAAATGGGCATATATTTGTGACGTTTAATGCAAATCACACTCTTGAGGAGCCATTACATGTAACACCCAACATGTAAAAGGAACTTTTTATGCAAATCACACTCTAGGAAGGGCATTGCATATTTAAAATGACTTGGAAATGACATGTTTTAGTGCAAATCACACCGTAGGAGGCTATTTGTATGTGATGCCTTGGCTAGAAATGTCTCTTTACATTCAAATCAGGCTCTAGAATTGCAGACACATGTTTTATTTTTGGCCTCAAGTGCAAATTGCACTCTTCAAGTGCATTTGCATGTGTTGAAAATATGCTTGACTTTCCACGCATTTGGGTTTGCAAGCCAAAATCGCACTCTATGGATGCAATCACATGAAACATATTTCAAAAAAATCATGTTATTGAGTTGCACAACTTAAACTTCCTATTTAGCACATTTCTAATTGATTATTGAGTAAAAAATCACTTTAAATGGATCAAATAGAATATTTGCACTACATAGTTTACATATCGTGTAAATATTCATTTAAAAGCAACATTTTACTTAAATGCTATAGTAAAACATTGAAGTAAATCTCAATATTAAATTAAACTATATAGTGCACTATAGTCACTTAAGTGAAAAATTAAAAAGCAACTCAGCATGAAAATATAACATAAAGTGCACTATAGTCACTTAAATATTTTTAAGTGATTATTTAAAAGTGATAAAGTAACTTAAAAAACATAACATAAAGTCATTTTAAGTTATATTTTTCAAATAGTGAAACTCAACATTAGAATATAACATCCATCCATATTTTAAATATGTGATTGCGCTTGGAGAGTCCACTTTTTATGCACTTAAATGGTCATATCTTTTGACTAATAAGTCCAATTAAGCCCTAAGATATAGTGAATCAAAGGGAAAACCGAAAGCAAGAGATTAAACGAAACAAAAAGTTAAAAGCAAACTAAACAAACACTTGAAAATGCAAATAAGGGCTTTGAAGGCTTCAAGAATCAAGCATAGCCTAACAAAATGAAAAAACAAAAAGGACTTGACGAAAGCCTTCAGTTAAAAGATTTACTACGCGAATTGGAACGATTGGTTGATCAATGTTGGCTAGTTAAATAGTGAATTACCTCGAAGATATGCAATACTAAGTTAAAAAAGTTTCGTACTGTTACCTCCATTTTGTGATGGCAAAATGGAGGATAACAAATAGTTCGCTATTTCATTATGAATAACCCAAGGTCAAAGGAAGAACCTAAGTTCTTTATGATTCCAATGTTATGTCTATAGTCAATTAATTTTGAAAATATGCCTGATTTTGGAAAGGGAATCCGTTAACCTCTGCTTCTCTCCATGTGTTCCTATCTCTTATTTCACATGTTAAACTTGTTTTTTGACTTTTTATCTTTTTGTTCATTTATGGTAGATGAAAAGGCATCAAACACCCAACATACAATATTTTGTACATTTTGTAAGAATAATTTGAAAGCTAATTTTTTAATGGCAAATGAAAAGAGAGAGGAAGATTGTAATTCCATTATAATTTCAAATTTATGACTAGTCATTTTAATTTTGAAATTATAGCAGTGACTTATACATGATTTTGGAAATGGCATCCTTTAACCAATGCATCTCTCCATGTAAATCTCTCTCCTTTTTCGCATGTCATACGTGATTAGTTTTAGTTCTTTTTTTTTTCTCATTTGTCAGGGAGGATGGGAAGGTACCATCCACATACATTGTAGGTGAGGCTGCTTCTCGAAATTTTGTGCTTCTCTTGCTGTTGCTCGTTGGTTTAGTTTGCATTTCAGGATTTTGTTATTTATATTTTGTTTAACACAGCTTAAAGTGCAGACTAGTGGCATGCCATTGACTTTGGGGGTCATTGCTGTTTCATATCCTTTGCAAGTTATTCTTAATTTGTATAAAAGCCTTTAGTATTAACACATGTATACATGATTGGGTTGTACTGCAGTTATTCCTGCACTAGTTATAATTGTAAGACAATGGTGACTTATTAGATGCTCTAAGGTTTTTCTGTTTGCAAAGATGCTAAAGGATGAAAACCCCAAAGTGGTCATTACATTGCTTGGTTCAAATGCTTAGAGGTGCTTTTGTGCCAAGTGGGTTCCTTTCCTTGTAATTATTACCACTGTACAAGAAAAGAAAATTTTATATATGTGATTAGTATTCATGGAGATCACTTTGAGATGATTTAAAGATAGACACATTTCAAATTCCACAAAAATAAAAAATCTAATTAACATGCCCAAGAAATTCTTCATTTTTGAACACATTAGTTTCTACGTGGGTTGACCTCAAAATGTTTACAATAGACAAGGCTGAGTTATAAGCATATATGCTCCAAATACCTTGTAGATAAGGAAACTGGTTATAAGGTGAAAGTCCCTAGTGTTGACAAAGACCTAAAAGTGCTTGCATGCCTTGCAGTTCCCCTTGCCTTGTAATAATTACCAGCATACACGAGGAAATAAAATGTCATCAATAAAATAAGTACTTGTATAGGTCACCTTTGAGATGATAAAAAAACACAGTTCAAATCCCAGAAGTAAAACATTCTAATTAAATGCTTGTGAAACCCTTTAATACTTAACACAATCTGTATCAACTTTATTTCAGGAGGAAAGATTGCAAAGACTGAAGCGACGCATAGAAGTCTCATTTGATGGAACAAGAACAGATCATCAGGTACTAATTACTTTCCTATCATCTATAACGCGTATTGTCTTATAATATATCTAGTCTATAAGGTTACTATGGAAAATGTAAATCTATGTTCAAACTTCAAAATATACTTGTATCATTATTATGCATTGGCATGGATTACCATTCTGATGTTCCATAAATGGACAAGTTCTAGAATTCCTTTATCACATTGAAGATAATCAAGAGATGGGTAATAAAACTGATTTTATATTATCAAAATAGGATATTATTTGCTTGAAAAATCATTGCAAAATGATTCTAATTTATGCTCTTTTTGTATAGAAACATGGTCTAGCTTATCTAAATACTAAAATCACATTTTGAAGCATTCTAGCAGTACTGCATTCATGACACCATAGGTGCTGTAAATTACAACTAGTGGTCAAACATTCTAGAATAGAAATTCGTTTGTGCTTAAGCTTGTAGTTGGTAGGTTGGAAACCGTAATAAAAATATATTGATGGTTGTTGTCAATGATGCAGTAATTGTGATCACCCTTGTTTATATGCAGTTGACCACTAGGATTGGCATTAGGGATTCTTGTCATGCAATACCTCAGATTTTCTTCTGTATCCAAAATGACCATTTTCTTGATACATTTTTTTTTTGATTCAGAAAAATTAAGCTCATTTATTAATGACATTGACAAGTTAGACATGGATTGGAGTTTGAAGAGCACACAGTCATATTGGGTTTGGGAGGGAGGGGGTTGAGTTGAATCAGTATAACAACAATTTTTACCAATTTGAACTTTATTAACGATAATAGTATTATTTACTAAATTCCAGCAATTTTGTGTATAAGAACACCATAACACAATGTTTTACGTGGAAACCCTAATGGGATAAAACTACGACAAATCAATGCTTTTATACAATTCTTCTTTCACAATGTTTGTAGGCACCAGCCTACATGAGGCATCAGCCCCAAAGTTTGTGAGCACCAATCCATTGGAGACACCAATTCCCACAATTTGTAGGCACCAACCTCTTGGAGGCACTGACCCCCACTATGTAATGTCCCCGTCTAGGATAACTTAGGAATTCCCTGCCATGTAATTTCCCCATTTAGGATAACTAGGGAATTTGGGACAATTACCTTGCGAAATCAATTGCAAGAGACTTTTTTCCCTGAGTTCTTGATAAGAATCTATGATAGCACTTTGAATGTCCAAATCATGTTAATTGATAAGATAGTATGCATATTAAATAATAATATTATGCAAGGAACAATCTACATAGATTGGATGTTGATCACTGCTATCTCTGACTAAGTGATTGGATATATGCCGAATGATCAGATCTACATATATGCACTTACATGATTCACAGTGATGAGATTATTTCTGCTATATCTGATATGACTGATTCAATTATGCAAGATGATCTTGATAAATAATGCTAAAGATATTAGCCTTCTCCGATTTGACAATAGAGAGTATGCTATATTATCTTTAATCATCCACAGTGATGAAATGCTATTTGTGACCTACACTTGACCATATGCAATGTTTATGATGTTAATATCGCTGGTAGTGATATGTCGCTGTTTCAGATGTATAGTTTATTCTTGCAACAAAGAGAATGATGCTGTTTTTGATGTAAGTGATTTGCACTTGCTACAATGGTGCTGTGTCTGATATTCCCTTTCAAACTATGCAACTGAAACAGGCCAAAAGGCTTATGCTCAAAGAGTAGATCCAATAAAGGATGAATAAGAAATAAATAAAGGATAAATAATAGATAAATGCTTTCTAATGATGTCTGATTGAATGTGTTTGATCTTCCTTGTATACCCCCAAAACCGAAAGGGTGACATCCCTTTGATGAGAGACATCTCTTCTTAATCAAACTTCATGGCAAACGGTTTACTAATGAAGGAATATAATTAGAAGAGTTTAGGGCCATGGTTTTAGACTACGACCTAGACTCAGATGACAGCGACGAGCTGAATGAAAATGTTGTCTTTGTAACACCCTACTAACAGATCATGTTCTCTATTGAGTTCAAGATCACAGATAAGTGTCTATGTGCTTTTGGGGAAAGGGTTGGTTAATGGCAGGGATAACTTTAAGAAACCCCGTTTTGGAAAAAATTTATAAAATTGTGGCGAATCAAACATTAGTTCAAGGGAGAACAATTAATTTCTATTGGCGAATTATTATTTTTTAGTAGGAAATTTTTTAATTTTATTTGCGATTTTTTTTCAACTGTATGAAAATTCTATAAATCCTGGCGAGTCTTTTATTATTGATGAAAATCATGGACAGAAGTATACATACCTAGAAACTATGATTTTATTATTATTATATGGATCCTAATTGATCATCAAACTTGAAGGTTAAGTTTATCTCACTTAAATCATTATAGTTTCCCTCCAAATTATTGAATGGTGGTATGGAGGCAACATCCCTATTGTTTATAATCATTGGAGAATCCTAAATCAATGGCCTAAATCCTATTTTGGGCTAACATTTTAAAAGGATACTAAGTTTTAAAGAAACTCCCAAAAGTAAAAACACGTTCGAAATCAAATATATTTTGGGCCAAAGTGAGAAGGATAAGAAGTTTCATGGAAAGTCTCTGGAATAGAGATGCATGTCGAACTACATAATTAACTTGTAACCTAATTTTTTACCAAATATTGGTTAATATGCCATCGATTAAAATAAGAATTGGAAATTGTAGGCAAATATATATAATTTACCGCATGGAAAAAATAGATTACATTGGCGAAGTCATCACTAAAATACAATACTCCTGTATTATTATTAGCGATTGGCCTAAGCATGGGACCCAATTTTTGTAAAGTGCGGGTGGCATGGTCACCCTAAAAGTGCAAAAAAAAAGGGCCAAATTTGGTGTTCCTGATGAGTGAGATTAGCCAATTGGCGAATATTAGCCACTAAAGTTATCCTTGGTTAATGGTAATAGAATGTTGTTGTACTTCAATTTTAAATGAAAAAAAATATTCCATTTTTTCCTTAGTAGTTGTGTTGTCTCAGGTCCCATGGTGGGGCATTACAGTCTTGGTGAAAGATGGCCTCTCTCTTTTGCTGGATACAAAGCATTTTTACAATTTGTTAGCATTATGTTCCAAATTTTTTGATATAAAAGTCTACATATAAAAATACTTGTAAAAGCTGTCGTATGAATGTGTACACACCCCTACACATAGCCTTTTGGAAACAACTCTTATGCATGAATGGTGTTTACATTCTACTTTCAATTCTTCTTGGGAAATTTCTTTAATTGCACATATGGAAAGAGTATTTTAAAATGGATACAATATGCCTGGCTGAAGACTTTTCCATTAAAATTTGTGCATAAAGTGTTAGAATGTTGTCATTGACATCAAAGGTCAAAACAAGATTCTCATTCATGCCAAAGATAAGATGTCAAAGTATAGTGTTCAAGAGAGACGCTAATATGGAAGTTGGCGGAGATACTAATGATCAATAACATTGAAGGCAATGTTATGAGCATGTTGCAGAGAAATTGTGATTGACTAAGAGCTATTTATATGTTTAAATTAATGATTTGAAGATAATGAGAAAGACAACAGGGAGTGATTATGCTCTTGCAATTACTAGCAAAATTGAACGCAAGGAATAAAATTGTGGTCTCCAGTGTGAGTACTGGAAATGAAGAACTAACAAGACAAGAAATACTAAGAAGCAATTATGAATCATTAATTGCATTTTCTTGACGTCATGCAGGCTACCAGACATTGTGGGATATTTTCTCTAACTTTAGGAACATAAATTACCTCTGAAGCCCAGTACATGTAAGTATGGGTCTGGAAGAAGGTCGATGTCATAAGCATTGAGAGTAAGTGTGATAAAAAAGAAGTGATTTTTATCATATGGCACTGGTTAAACATCTTATGAAGGCAGCGATAATATTTAAAATGTTTTTCTTCAATCTGATTGATCCTCAAGAAAAATATAAGCAATTACACTCAAGACGGCAACTTCAAATTATTTTTTAGACAGCAATTTTATTGGAAGTGACTTCCAGTTTCATTAAAAGATTCTCTCTTTCAAGTTTCATAATATATCAAAGGAGCAGTGATTTGTATGGTAAGATACTAAAATTTGATAGAATTAACATGCAGTGACTACAATGAAGAGGGACAGAATAAAAACAGATGAAAGTCATAAAATGTGCATTAATGATCAAAGGGGAGGATTCATTCTTAAACAGAACTGACTAAGTTTGAGACAATAAGAACATGTAGTTATAATATGTCTGAAGCAAGTGAGAGCTGCGAGATTGATGAAGGCCAATCTTATCAAGCTTATTAGCAGCAATGGAGTAATTAAAAAAACTGCTTAGTTGGACAAAGATTACCTTGGCTTATCCTAGCCATGTCACGTAGAGTAGGGATTTTCTTATTGCATTTTTGTTCAAGACAGCAAGCATGGGTTCATAAAATAACAGCAAATTAAAACAGAAATCAACCACATATATGCCATGTATAGAAGGGATGCTGTTCGAAGTAGCTAAAATGTGATTCGTATTTGGAAATATACGAGTTTGCGTTACGGGTGTGATAAAAAATAAAGACCAGTTTGTGTTGAGGGAAACAATATATATAAGGAACATTTAAAAGAGTCTTGTTTAAAAGATTTTTTTATATAATAAGATTTATATATGAAAGGTTACATTTTATTATTATAACCGAAGGCATAAAGATATGCCCTCTCTAATGAAAGGATATATGACCCTTTGAGATAAAAATATGTATAACGATTGAATGGATGAGTGCAGTGTGAGTTTGTATGAAGTCAAATATGATATGCACACCTGATTAAAATATCTGTGAGGTGCATATGGAAGATTAA
Source organism: Cupressus sempervirens (assembly GCA_028749045.1). NCBI lineage: Eukaryota > Viridiplantae > Streptophyta > Pinopsida > Cupressales > Cupressaceae > Cupressus > Cupressus sempervirens. The sequence continues at coordinate 23,832,513 of CM053792.1, read as the reverse complement.
TGCTGGAGATTCAAATCAGAGCCAAGGAAAGTTCTTGAAGATCAACTATAGATTTATGACAAGATTGTGAAGTTCAATTAAAGTCGTGCGTGTGAAGAAAGATCAAGTGTATAATATATGCATCAGAACTGATCGAATATATGAGGCAGATTTAGTCAGACATAGGGGACAGACTTAAGCAAACATATAAAGCAGATTTAAGAAGATCTATTTGGCAGATATAAACTAGCTTTATGAAGCATATCAAAGAGAGTTGTGTAAGTAATGGATGGGAGCTTTGTACGAGTTTTGTGAAAAGATTCTCATCAGTTTTGTGGCAGATTTGTTATCTCAATGTTAGTTAGTGTTTGTGAAGGAAAAAGATTGAAGTGCCCTTCATCTATTGAGATAGCAATATTTTGAAGGTGGAACCATAATTTGGAAGTTCGTGTTTCCTAAAGGAAAAATGGGCGTCTCTTGCTAAGTTGGTGCTTAGTAGTGGGGGCTGGTGCTTGTAAACTTAGGGGTTGGTGCTTCTAGTAGCTTGGTGCCTAGAAACATTGTAAAAGAAGAACTATATTAAAGCGTAGATTTGTTATGGTTTTCTCTCATTTGGGTTTCAACGTAAAACATTGTGTTATTCTACTCTCTTGTGCATTGTTACATCCCAATTTTTGACCTAATTTAAAATGTTCATATAGCTGTTGAGGTTCACATGAAGTCAGTTGACAATTTAAAATGTTATAATCTTGCGAAATGGTAAGATGGTTAGTCGTTATAATAGCATATGAAGATAACATGCTAGTTGATTATTTATCATGAATTCATGGAATTGGAAAGGCGGTTAGCCATTATGTTATTTATGATTAATAACTTGTTATGGTAATATGATTTAATTGCGGAGAATTTCCTTGTAGGAAGCATGTCTAAGGGGTGGAAGCATTGTCAGAAAAGAATTAGGCATAGGAGCATCACCATCATTGGGCAAATGGGTTGAGGACCTAGCGACTTGAACATTAGGGTACAATCGATGGAACCACATGAGCTATAAAATAAACAATTTAAAACATTAATTAACTTAATTAAAATATAATATGTACCTCAAAGGATTTTAAATGATCTTTCACAATATTATTTTAATATATACCTATGTACGTACACATAGAGATAAATATAAAGTGACACCATAATATAATGATGCCACCTCACAAATATATCTACATATACGTAGATAGATATAAACTATAATATTTTTTGAATTATAACCTTCAAATCTTCTTTCATCCTTTTTATTCTTTTCTGGTTTGAAACTGATTGAACACTTGGCTCATTTAATTGGCGTCCAAGAGCCAATACATTTCCTTTATGTTACGGCTTCTTGGAAGCCAAGGAGTCACACTATTCTTTTTATAAGAAGTCGTGAGGGAGAGGTGGAGGTATTCTTTTCAAGCACCTGGCAACCTTTCACAAGATTCCGACTTTATCTCTCTTATTTTCAGAGGTATCCTTTTCAAGCACCCGACAACCTTTCACAAGATTCCGACTTTATCTCTCTCATTTTCGACTTTCTTGCATAAGTTGATAACCTGCAAACTTCAAGTGGAAAATCATTGCCGCCATAGCAATCCAATTTTTATTTTATAATTTTGATTTCAGAATACATGATTCCTATATACTTTGGATATTGGCACCCGAAGAACGTTTATGGGAGGCTGAATCATAGCGGCCAGCTAGGCACATACTACCTTGTTCATGCTTATGATTTTCTATGATCACTTCCGCCTTCTTCCACAACACCCGATTTCCTTCTTCTTAGCGCCGATATTGCTGCCAATACCAGTCTATACCTTTCAATAAATCTTTCCCATGATTTCATACCCATTCAGATATTTTGCCGGAAGTTGTGAAGTACTTTTATGTTGGAGTTGTGTTAGTTATTTTGCAAGTAAAGGTGTGGCAAGTAGCTGAGCGTTCAGCAAGACATCATCTCCAAATTATCCAGGTTATGTGGAACACCCGAATCCAATGTTTCCAATCTGTTTTTCTTGAACAAATGGTGCAATAACATTGAATTTCATAGCAGTAAGCGATAGTATTTATCATGATGATATCTTGTTTGAGATTATAGATTTGATTCTCTTAATTTAGATTTGTTCATGGCAAGTGAGAGCCAAGTAACCATAATATGAATCCATAAATCATTATGTCAATGGAGATTAGAATTAAACAATAATTTCTACAATCTTTAAGAATATCTTTTTTTCAAATCACAGATTGTGATAAGTTGGAATATTTATATATATATAATATTCATGAATTAGTTGAGAATCAACAAATAGCCGATTGCTCTAAGATCCGAGCACCTAGGATTCACCGGCTGCATAGCCATGAAAAATGTGAAGAGATGAGATGGAGTCTACAATGACATAGAAATAAAAGTCAGATATGAAACTTTAAATCTGGAATAATATCATTTAATAGCTCATGCATGATCATGTTTATTATATTTTTTTGCTATCAAGTTGAGTGGTGTGATTAGATACCAAGATGCTCAGTGGATGACAAGATGTTTTATGTCTATTCTGGGTTGGGAGGGCCTTTCTCGTCAGAGATTGTGTGGGGATAAGTTATGGTTCGAGGTTGGGTGGTTAAGCCCCTGACAATGCTTTCCCCTCTCTAGAAGATGTCAGACGTGCATCAGATAAAGATAAGCTATGCATTCAAACATTATCGGTAACAGGTATTTTTACATTTATGATATTTATACAAGTAGGAATCATGATGGATTAATTTATATCGTTGAATTCGGTTATCTCCTTTGATGTAAGCAATCTCTCTTGTCAATGTAATTGGTAACCAGATAGATCGGATTATCTTCCAACTGAACATGGAATATATCTATAGGATTGTTATTTCAGTTTTACATTTATATGAATAATGATTATGAGTGTATCTTCTAATCTTATGTATTGCCATGGTTAGTAATGGGAAGAAAAGAAATGATACAATGGTATCTGATGCCCTAAGTGATATAGTGGTATTTGACGACCTAAATGATACAGTCGTATCTAATGCCCTGAATGATCCAATGGTATTTGATGCCCTAATTGATACAGTGGTATATGATGTCCTAAATGATCCAATGGTATTTGATGCCCTAATTGATACAATGGTATTTGATGCCCTAAATGATCCAATGGTAATTGATACCCTAATTGATATAGTGGTATGTGATGCCTTAATTGTTATAGTGGTATTTAATGGTAATCGTCATTTGATTTTGATATAGTGGTATTTGTGGACTAACTTGGGTGATTGTACAAGCATCCCTAGATTGACTTCGGTCTCGAATTCCATGGTATGTAGATTTTAATTTCCATGGTAAATTTATTGATGGTGTTTTCAATTCTTAGTTATGAAATTTTGTTTAATTGATTTTAACCGTTAATCTCATTCATATGAACGTAACTGATTTAATTGTCTTCCTATGAATATTAAGAATAACTGTATTTCTTTGATATGTTAGTTGTTAATTAAGACCCGGATAAAGTGGATGTTTCATGCATGATTATTAAATTTAGCAATTCATGCTATTGTGATGAATAAAGTTTAAATTGGTAAAAATAGTTTTTATATTGATTCAGGCCCTCGTCTTAGAATAATGGCGTGCTCTTTAAAAAGAAAAATGTGAATCATAACATATTGCATCATCTTAATTGGAGCAATTTTTTTCTCATTTGTACCATAAATAGTGGTTATATTCACTATATACAATAACAAGTGACATACATAGTATGCTAGTTTTTGGGTGAGGCACATTTTGGATTGAAGCAAACCTCATTCTAGCCTTAACATGTTATGCTTCTAAATAGTATCGACTACTGGAGAGTGTGAAATCTGATGTTCTTTGTCATTGTATGAATGAAAGCATCTTTGTCTAAATCTCGTGACGATAATAGTTAATATCTCGGTCTTTTGCACTTGGCACCCTTATAGGGCCAAAAATTATGTTGGATGCACGTAGGGAAGACTGTACAAGGCAATCTTTTGATTGGTGCAGTCACATGCCAACATATGATTGATGTAGTCATGACTCCAACATGTGTCACATAGGTGGAATGCGTCAAGAGTCTGTCTCTTGAACTTGCATTGAATCCCTGCTGTGTTGACATGTAGCAAGTCTATGACTTTTTGTAAGGATGAAGACTTTGCACTCTCAAGAAAGCGCCATGCTGACATACATTTATTTCAATGTGAAATGTGAGAGGAAAGAGGAGGGGAAGGAGTCCATGTTCATTGGAACTTTAAGTTTGGGAAAACCATCATGGATAAATTCTATTTAGACAAAGAGTAGGTAATGAGAATGCTCCTCCAAGATAGCCAAATCACCATGACTAATCTAAGAACACTCTCCTCAATGGTCCATGTTGAACTAACATCCAACTGACATGTAGGCTCCTGAGACTTGCTATTGGAATGATACCAAGAGTAACCATCTTAATCATTATCTAAGTGTGCATAATTTAATGTCACAACGGGTGGAAGTTATGCTTCATCTTCTTGGGTGCTGATTTCCTATGTTGTTCTTTATACGATGCTTAGTATTTAATTCAGCGAGCTTCTATATCTAAGAGTTAGCTTACATGCTCTTGGATCTTGACAGTTGGTTAACGTGTGGACCTATAGCCAAGGCTGCGTAATGTTTTATCATGTATTATGTATTTGGTCATTAATTCATGAAGGGTCAATCCTATATTGTATAGCATGTTTCCTATTATTGGAGATGGTGAACTCAAAGCCGACTTTTGTGTCTTGATAGCTATATATGTAATGTCCTAGAGTCTTAGAAGGTAGTATCTTGGTAGTTACTCATGATCAAGGAGGTAGAGCTTGATAATGCGAGTTTTGGTCTATAATCTAAAATGTATTGGCCCTAACCGGGAATGCATATAGCTCGACATTCTGTATGCATGTTGTGTAATCAACCCAACATATGGTATGCGAGTTGTGTGATCAATCAGTATTTAGTTGTGTATATGAAGATATCTTGTTAATGAGTGACTTGTTTGCAGTTGCATCTTGTTATACTTTTGCTGTGTTGTTATTGCTAGGGGCTTGGTCATCTCATTTGGGGACACACTTGCCTTGTATTGCATCAGATGGTGGAAGGCCTTACAACCCGACACATTGTATTCTTGTTGTGTAATTAATTAGTATTTAATTGTGTATATGAAGATCTCTTGTTAATAAGTGGGTTGTTTTCAATTACATCTTGTTATACTTTTGCTGTGTTGTTATTGTTGGGGGCTTGGTCATCTCCTTTGGGGACACACCTGCCTTGTACTACATCAACTGTTATTAGAGCGGAGCTTGATCTTGTTGGTGATTTATTAGAGCATGGTTTGATCTGGTTGAGAGAATACTGCTCTGATTGTGGCTGACTTGATCATGGTTAAGCTTGGTGGACTTGTGAAAACTTGAAATTCTTGATTGTGAGGTGGTAGATCATGGTTCTGGCTCACAATTGTAGAGGATTTGTTCAATTTTTGTTGGTGTCCTGTTATACACCTATTCATTATTGTTGGTGGACAAATCGCTGAAGTTTGAGGTAGTTGCACCTTGTTGAAATTCAATATGCTGCCTAGAAGAATGAATCCTAGGAGGTTGGAAGATATGTTTGAAGAATTCAAGGCTGAGATGAGGAATGAGATCTAAAATGTCATGAATGGCATGAGAAGGAATCTTGAAACAAAAGATGAATATGTTGAAGCTGCTAAAGATCTTGAAGTAGTTGAAGTAGAGATCCTTGCAAAAGAAGAAAGATCGTCGAGAGCTATAGCACAAGTTGGTAAAAGTCATAAAATGGAAGTTTCAAATATTCTGGTTCTTGAGATTCTGAGGAATAGATAGGTTGGATTAATGAACTTGAGGACTACTGTGAGCTTGAAAATATTGTAGATCCACAGAGGGTTAGGCTAGCACAAACTAAGTTGAAAGGTCATGCTGCCTTGTGGTGGAAAGAATTACAGAAGCATAGAGAAGATAATGACGAACTTTAGATTACTAGATGGAAACCCATGGTTTTTAGATTGAAGGCTAAATTCATTCGAAGAGTATGAACTTGAATTGTTTAAGAAGTTTCAGAACTTGAAACAGAAAGATATGTTTGTAAAGAACTACATTGGAGAATTTTACAAGATACAAATTAGATCTGGACATCGTGAATCTTCTATGGAAAAGGTTGCAAGGTATGTTAATGGTTTGAAATTAATGTTCTGGATGAATTTAGTATGTTGATACTTAGTTCAATTAAAGATGCTTATCAATATGTATTGAATGCTAGAGAAAAGTTAGGAAGGAAGCAAGATAAACAATTGACTAAAGTAGACAAGTGAAAGCAAGTTTTTTTTGATAAGAAATATGTACGTAGAGGTACTTGTTTTAAATGTGGTGAGGATGGACACTGTGCTTTTGAATGTCCTAGTGTGAAAGTTGACAAATAGAATTTGGTAGTATAGGAAGAGCATAAAGTAGAAACTTCTGATGTTGATTTGGCTTCACTAGAAGTTGGAGAATCTCTTTTGATGAGAAGAATCATGTTGGCTAAGCATGATGTGGAACTAGTGCAAAGAAGGGACTTATTCTGAACTATTTGTAAGTCTGGAGGTAAATGTTATAGAGTTATTGTGGATGGAGGTAGTACTGATAATCATTTTCTGAAAGAAAGGGTAGGAAACTTGGTTTGCATAGATTGAAACATCCTAATTCTTATGGTATCAATTGGTTTTGGGATGATCATTGGGTGCATGTTAGGGAACAATGCTTGGTCAATTTCAGTATTGGACCTTTTAAGGATGAAATCTTATGTGATGTAGTAAACATGAGTGCTTGATATGTTTTACTTGGAAGAACTCGACAATTTCAAAGGAGCTATACATAATTGCAAAAAGAATATTGTTATAGTTGAGAAAAATGACAAAGTTTTTTTTGATTCCTTTGAAGATGAGGTAGATGGAAAAACAAAGAACGTGAGTGTTGTTAGGACTTTCAGTCTAAAGAGAACAAAACATATGGTTAAGGTTATTTATGATGAAAGATAGTTTGACTTGAAGCAGTCATTTGATCCGGCTATTAAGACATAGTTTAAGGAAAGAAATCTTCTAATCAGATGAAGGCATGCAACAAGTATGATTCATTTGATCCTAGATGTAGTAGCATCAATAGATTTGAGATATTTGATGGAACAGTTGTTTGTAGCAATGAGTTTTGACAAACTTCTATTTTGATCGATGAAGAGGATTTGTGGATCAAGAATGAGCATGAGAGTTATGTTCTGAATTTTCTTAGATGTTTATAAGTCCTTATGGAACATCTTTTTGTCACCTTGGGTGTCTGGTGCAAGAGCATCCTTGGGCTGTTAGCAATCTTGCATCACCCAAAAAGATATTTGCTTGTTTTCTGATTTCTTGTTATTTGTTTGAAGTTTGATTTGCTAAACACTTGTTTGTGCTTTCTAGATTTGGCGAGCTTGGCTTCATATTGTGGGCCTATCGTGAATCATTATCTTAAGTGCGCATAATTTAATGTTACAATTGGTGGAAGTTATGCTTCATCTTCTCGAGTGCTGATTTCTTATGTTGTTCTTCATATGATGCCTAGTATTTAATTCGACAAGGTTCTATATTTTAGAGTTAGCATATGCGCTCTTGGATCTAGACAATCGATTAACATATTGACATATACTCGAGGTTGCATAGTGTTTTATCACATATTATGTATCTGGTCATTAATTAATTGAGAGTCTGTCCTATGTTGTATAACATGTTTCCTATTATTGGAGATTGTGAACTCAAAGCCGACTTGTGTATCCTGATGGCTATATATGTAATTTCCTAGAGTCTTAGAAGGCAATATCTTGGTAGTTACTCACAATCAAGGAGGTAGAGCTCAAGAGTAGCAAGCGTTGGCCTGTATTGGCCATAACTGGGAAGGCCTTACAACTTGACATATTGTATGCAAGTTGTGTAATCAATCAGTATTCAGTTGTGTATATGAAGATCTTTTGTTAATAGGTGAGTTATTTTCACTTGCATCTTGTTATACTTATGTTGTGTTGTTATTGCTGGGGCTTGATCGTCTCCTTTGGGGACATCCCTGCCTTGTATTGCATCAAATGGTCTCTCCTTTATTCTTCTTTATATTAATGAGTTGATTCTCTAGAGTATGAAGCTTACTTGTGTTATTAATTTCAAACATGTTTTTTAGGGTTTTTAACATATCATATGCAGAGTCTAACTTTGTGATAATAGGTAGTAAATGATTTTTCACTCCATCCACCAATAACTCCATTGCTTTGGTATTGTCTTTTTCCCACTGACTCTTTTCATTGTCTTCCTTAGGTTTAGGGGAATTCACTATAGTTATTAGGTCATGCTTTTTTAGAATTAGCATCATTCATAATTTCCAAGCTTCAAAATCTGAAGTGCCTTCAAGGCTGTCATCGAGTCTCATGTCGTTTACCATCTTGCAATCGTGTAATGATTTTCCAACAATACTTATAGAACAATCTGAGCTGATCTTTTTTTCAGACCCGCTCTAATACCATGTTGATTTTATGATCAAATTCGTATTTAGAACTTGATTTATATTATTGAATACTTTTGAGATATTTTATTAGTTTGGACTGAATTGTAGATGTAGTTCTATATATTTATAGACCTTGAACAACTTGTCTTCAATATATATATATATATGTTCAATTTAATACATGAAGGCTGTTTCTAATCACCGATCTGCAGATTAAGTCACACACATAAAGGCTCTGTCTAATCACTAATCTGCAGATTGAGTTACACGTAGATGCCTTGGCAAATGTATGAGTTTTGATTACAAACATATGAAACTCCATGTCGAAGACTTTTTAGTAGCTGATGTGTTCAATGGTTTATTTTGGACTGCCCCGTACATGATATTAATAGGGGTCTAAGAGTATCCGGAAGACACGTCATGAATGGACATGTCTCCCAAGTGGGAGGCATGTCCATTCATGACGTGTCTCCTCCTTCCACTAATTTTCATTGATGAAGACTAAAATGGAATATTCAAAAATAGTTTGACCATTCCTTGTTTAATCACAAATAAAGGAGATGGTAATCATTGTCATTTCAGTATACAAAAGTACAAACCATAAACATGGGTGGTATATTAAAATTGATATTTAAGAATGCCACCAGGTTTGAAAGTATTAATATTTGAAGATTATAATGATATATATATATAAAATTTTTTTATTTAATTTTCATAAATATCAATTTCATAAGCAATATATATATATATATATATATATATATATATAACAAAGAGTTTAACCTTTATTATATCTCATTTGCATTTGCAATTTATGTTTATTTGACTAAAGCTATAAACCACTAATAGTGAAAATGTCATTCATGTGATTTTTCAAATATGATTTTTTTGGTTTTGATGCTTATGATCTTGTTTCTAAGAATCAATGTTCTTTGTTGGATCCCAAATCCAAGAAATACTCCTTTGTTGGTTATGGTGATAGAATTAAGGGATATAGATTGTGAGATCCTATACCCACAAAGTCATCATTAATAGAGACATATTTGATGAATCATTTACTACAAAATCAGATTTTGTAGTTGATCCAAGTGGATCTTGAAGACCTCAAAAATTCAGCCCACTCAAAATCTCTCAAAATTGGCATCAATGTATAGAGCACAGTGAAACGTTCTTGACACAATTTGAAGTGTGTCAAAAGGAGTGAGTTTGCCTGAGATATGCGTGGTCAAAGTTTGGGTCAAACTAGTGAACCAACGGTTGACCAAAAAGGTAAAATTGGGCCATTTCAAAAGTGGTCAACTATGGATCTTAAATTGAAGACCTCATCGAACGCATTTTGAACGGATAACATCCGAGCTCATATGCAAAAGTTATGGCCAAATGAAATTCTCCATTCAAAAACATGGTGAAGTGATTGCAGATTTCAGCATAATGTAGCACCACAAATGCAAACAAAACAAAAATTGGTATTACAAGATCCGAACCTCAAACCTCTACCATTTCATAACAGCTACTCACCAACACACTACGAATAGGTTTTTAAGAAATAATGTGCAGTTTGTTCTATTTAAATTAAAGTTTTGGCTGTTAATGTCAAAGAATAGGGACCCGTGGGTAAGAAGCCAAGATGCATGGCTTCTTGTGCCAGCTTGAACTTTGCAATTTGAAATTGCAGCCTTATTCTTTGGGATTTGAATGGAGGATTATGTTGTTAGTTGAAAAAGAGAAATAGCATATGCTATTATAAGGGAATCCAACCTATATCCTCCTACTTCCGATTGATCCTCACAACCATTGTATTCATATGTGGTTGTTAAAACAATTTCGGATTTTGTGTTTTTAATGAATAAACTTCAAATAATTTTAGTGGAGGTTATTGATTTAATAAGGGAGATAGTTTAAAATTGAGAGATATGGTTTTATCCTCATATTAGTAAATTGTTTGTATAAAAGGGGAGGAACAATGAGACTTGCAATGGTCTTGGTAATTCTCAGAGGTGAGAATTTTGGAGTTAAATTCTTTTGTGAAGAAGTAGAGAACTACGTGGTCTCATGAACGCGATAAGAACTTAGTGAAATTATTTGAGAAAATTCTCATGACTTTTTAGTCATTATTGTAATGGCTTAATGCCTATTGAATTCATGTACTCTTATTGTAAGATGGAGAGTGTGAGTTGCATTTTTATTGCTTAGCATTGTAAAAAGTGGCAAAGGAGCTAGGCACGAACATGTTGCTAGCAAGTTGTTGTCATCGTAGTGTAGAAGTGGGAAGAAGATTGTAACTCCATGGAAGACTATGGTGATGTATAAGTTTTGCATCATAATAATGGCATCGCTCTTGCAAGTTTGTAGATCTATAGACGTAGCCAGAGTCTGGTGAACTCCAGAATCAAATCCTTTGTCTCTTGTTCTTTTTGATGCATATTTTTGCCTACTTGTTATTTCTGCATTTCTAAGTATTATTTTCTCAGTTCACAAGCAATGTCAGTTACGATCTTTGTGAAATCTATATCCTAGTAAATCTTAAGATTGTAAGTGGTTCATAACAAGGAGTTTACAGATCAAGTTGGTATTAGAGCTAGTTTGATGAGTTGTAGGTTGTGAGATACTTGAAGCAAATTCAAGCAAAGTGATGCAAGATGGCTTCACATAAGGAAAGCCAGTTTCCTTTTGTCTTTGATGCAGAATTTTACAAGGCCTTCATGGAGATGAAAGCCAAGGTTGATGAGATGTACGAGTAATAGAACTCTGAAAAAGAAGGCTTCTTGAAGGAAGCTAAAGATGCAGACTCGGTGAAATCTCCGCATTCTTCTTATTCTCTTCCTTGTTCTCTTGGTGATTCACATAAACAATCTCAAAATGTTGGATTGAGGTTGTTAACCAAGATGGGCAACAAAGGAAGGGCCTTGAAATTCATGAACAAAGTATGGTTGAATCTGTTAAGGTGAAAGCTAGACCTCTTGATGCAAGATTGGGGTTGGTGAAGGAGAATGCTCCCATGTAGTGGATGCAAATGATTCTCCAGATGAAGAACAATCTCAAGAACAATCTGAGAGAGGAAATGACACATTATCTTCAGGCAGTGGTGACACATGCAAGATGTCTAAGAGGAGCGAACACAGAATCTTCTCGGCATGCATGTACCAAGGGTGACTATGAAAGGTATAGAAAGCCTAGTAAATCCAATGCTTCTTTTGATTTTAAGAAAGTTGGCAATGTAAAAAGTTTATGGTTTAGAAAACTGTGCACATTTTGTGGATTGAATAACCATAGTGTTGCCAACTGTTGAAAAAGAATGGCTTTGTATAGGAAGGTCAAGTCAACTAGTAAAGAGACAATGCATAAAAACCCATCTCCAAATCAAAAGAAAGAGAAGGGAAAGAAAGGTTGGATGTTGAAAACACCTTGCTCTTATTGCAAGAAAGGTAGACATCAAGAAGCTAATTGTTGGAAGCTTCATCCAGAGCTTCGTCTAAAGAAGGACAAGAAGATTGCAGTTGATTCTCTGTTGGTGAATACTAGGCAAATGAAGAGGCTCATTTATGTGAGAAAAACTTCTTCACTCATGTTTGTAAAGGTGGGAAAACAAGGTGATTCGGAGCATGAAAATGATGTAGTTTCTTGTATGCCTAACCATCATGTGCTTCAGGGATCATCAATGCCACAACATGAGGATTTGTCATGGAAACCTATTATGGGGATTAAGAGTATTGTTAGCTCATTTTCATTATTATCTTTGTATTTGTTAGTGCTGCTAATGTGTTGTACATGGATAGTAGCTGGTGTAATGAATATAGAAAGATGTGGGAAAATGCAAATGGCTAGCAATGTGATTGCAATTTTTATTATTATTGTACAACTTTTTGGTGAAGTAGGTGCACAAATAAGGTGGACAGGTATTGGACAAGTGGGAAAGTGTTTCTCTCACTTAGTGTCTGATTAAGAACCTTTTGGAGCTCCAAAAGTTCCTTTAGTGGGGAGGAATGATCCAGGTGGATCTTGAAGACCTCAAAAGTCAGCCCACTCAAAATCTCTCAAAATTGGCATCAATGTATAGAGCACAGTGAAACGTTCTTGACACAATTTGAAGTGTGTCAAAAGGAGTGAGTTTGCTTGAGATATGCGTGGTCAAAGTTTGGGTCAAACGAGTGAACCAGGGGTTGACCAAAAAGGTGAAATTGGACCATCTCAAAAGTGGTCAACTATGGGTCTTAAATTGAAGACCTCATCAAGAGCTTTTCAATGCATTTTGAACGGACAACGTCCGAGCTCGTATGTAAAAGTTATGGCCAAATGAAATTCTCCATTCAAAAACATGGTGAAGTGATTGCAGATGTCAGCATAATGTAGCACCACAAATGCAAACAAAACAAAAATTGGTATTACAAGATTCGAACCTCAAACCTCTACCATTTCATAACAGCTACTCACCAACACACTACAAATAGGTTTTTTAGAAATAATGTGCAGTTTGTTCTATTTAAATTAAAGTTTTGGCTGTTAATGTCAAAGAATAGGGACCCGTGGGTAAGAAGCCAAGATACATGGCTTCTTGTGCCACCTTGAACTTTGCAATTTGAAATTGCGGCCTTATTTTTTGGGATTTGAATGGAGGATTATGTTGTTAGTTGAAAAAGAGAAATAGCATATGCTATTATAAGGGGATCCAACCTATATCCTCCTACTTCCGATTTATCCTCACAACCATTGTATTCATATGTGGTTGTTAAAACAATTTCGGATTTTGTGTTTGTAACAAATAAACTTCAAATAATTTTAGTGGAGGTTATTGATTTAATAAGGGAGATAGTTTAAAATTGAGAGATATGGTTTTATCCTCATATTAGTAAATTGTTTGTATAAAAGGGGAGGAACAATGAGACTTACAATAGTCTTAGTAATTCTAAGAGGTGAGAATTTTGGAGTTAAATTCTTTTGTGAAGAATTAGAGAACTACGTGGTCTCATGAACGAGATAAGAACTTAGTGAAATTATTTGAGAAAATGCTCATGACTTTTTAGTCATTATTGTAATGGCTTAATGCCTATTGAATTCATGTACTCTTATTGTAAGATGGAGAGTGTGAGTTGCATTTTTATTGCTTAGCATTGTAAAAAGTGGCAAAGGAGCTAGGCACTAACATGTTGCTAGCAAGTTGTTGTCATCGTAGTGTAGAAGCGGGAAGAAGATTGTAACTCCATGGAAGACTATGGTGATGTATGAGTTTTGCATCATAATAATGGTATTGATCTTGCAAGTTTGCAGATCCGGAGATGTAGCCAGAGTTTGGTGAACTTTGGAATCAAATCCTTTGTCTCTTGTTCTTTGTGATGCATATTTTTGCCTACTTAGTTATTTTCCGCATTTCTAAGTATCATTTTCTTAGTTCACAAGCAATGTCAGTTACGATCTTTAATTGAATCTGTATCCTAGTTAATCTTAAAATTGTAAGTGATTCATAACAAGGAGTTTACAGATTAGTAGTAAATGATTTGAACAAGAACAAGTACCCCAGTATCAACAAGTTCAGTTGGAAACTCATCCTTCTACAAAAGAAAAGGAGCAAGCAAATTCTCCTAAAGGAGGAGGTGCAGATTTAGAAAACATACAAGAACCTATGGAAATGCCACAACCATCTCTAATTAGATCTACACAAGTCAAGAATCCTCCTAAAAGGTATGATGATTTTGTTTCATCTTTTGCTTTGATTTCTAACGATGGGGAACCGAGGTGTTATCAAAAAGCAGTGCATACAACAATGAAAGAAGAAATGGATGCCTAAGAGAACAATAAGACATGGGACCTGGTAGAATTCCGAAAGGGTAGGAAAGTTGTTGGCTGCAATTGGGTCTACAAACTAAAGAAAGTGTTGATGAAATTGAAAGGTACAAGGAGAGCTTGGTGGCAAAAGGCTCTCAAAAAGAAGATATTGATTTTCATAAGATTTTTTTGCCAATTGTTAAGCTTGTATCTATTTGGATTATACTAGATGTTAAAGCAACAAATTTTACATGGAGATAAGGATGGGGATATATATGGAAAAATTGAAAGGGTTTGTTCAGGATCGCTACATGAAATTTGTTTGCAAACTCAAGAAATCATTGTATGGCCAAAAGCAGTCACCCAGACAATGGTTCAAGAAGTTTGATTCTTTCATGGTGAGCCAAAACTTTGTTAAAAGGGAGTATGACCATTGTGTTTACTTTAAAAGTTTGGAAAATGGCTTATTCATTGTCTTGGTATTATATGTTAATGATATGCTTGTAGCAATTTAAAGCATGGTTGCAATTAATAAGTTAAAGGCTCAGTTGGCTAGGACTTTATAATGAAGAATCGAGGAGCACCAAAACAAATTTTGGATATAGAAATACACAGAGACAGGGATCACGGTAAGCTTTGGTATATGTGGAGAGGATCCTCATTAGATTCGGTATCCAAGATGTGAAACATGTACGTTAAATGTGATTAAATTTATTTCACATTAGTTTCAATTTCAAAATTTGATGGTTACCAATTTCAGATTTCTTATTTGCAGATTTCAATCTAAATGTGTTAGTCCTGATCTATGCCAAATGTATGTCAAGTAGATTCAATATCAACAAATACTGAATATCAAAGTATAATCATAGAACTCCAAATAAGGCAGAGCATTCATCAATTTCGATTCTCTTCAGCCCTATTGGGTATAGGCATATATGTGGTGTGAAGGGTTAAGTTCTTGGGTGGAAGTGTTTCCACAAAGTAGAGGCATGTCCACTCAAGACTTGCCTCCAATAATAGCGATAAGTGAAGCATAATGTTATCGATTACAAATCGATATTTTGTCATTTGTTTGTGATAACATACCTTTACACCCTATCGTCAATCTGCAAGGGAGTATAATCAAACTTCAATATGATATTATTTGCATACAAGGCCAATCATATTATCATGGCTCGATCATGAGAAGAAAATGAAATGTTAAAGAAATAATCTATAGGAGTAGATCGATTATATACTTGGATTCAAGATTTGATTAAATGATAATCGATTTGAATGAGATTAATATTATTGCAAATCAAATAACTATATATATATATATATCATACTATAGATTATCTTTAATCTGACCGAAGCTAATATCCCCAACACTCCCTGTCAGCTAGGGATGATAAATAATCTAACCATATATATATATATATCACAAAAGGCTCATCTATTCTGAGAAGAGATATCACCTAACTCATGATATCAGAGGATATAATATGCTCAAGAATATCAAATCACATGACATTCTTCTTATACATCCTAGTTATGGCATGTGCATTGACATCAAGTCTCATGATGTCTACCATCACCTATCATGTCATATCCATGGAAGCACTTATCCACCATGATTTATCTCATTAGGAACATAATGATTGTCAATTGATATCAAGTCTCATGATACTTATCAAATGTCCAAGAGATACTAACTATCATGATATGTCCACGAATATTAAGTCACATGATATTCATCATGATAGTGAAGTTGTGAACTAATTATTGTAAAGTTGTCACGTTGCAATGTTAGACGCAAGTGTATATTAAATGAAAGATCATCATCGTTCAATAATGTACATAGGTGGTTTATAAAGTCATGGAGTCACACTTATGACAATTAAAGATTTTACATGGAGTTACCATGGATTCTCTCGCATGTTGTCGTGGCGTTACACACATGACATGCACCATGAACCATATCAGGGAGTGGATCCATCATAACCACTCCTAGACAGTGGAACAAGGGTTACACTTTAAGCGTCTCTCACAGAGAAGAATCCAATAAAGTACATTTCAAGAAATCATTGATGCTAAGACTCCTTAGCAAGGGCTTCATTCTTCACAACTCCAAGCCAGTCTCCATATCCACAAACTTCACTTTGGTATGAGACTTGGTGAGAATATGAGCTGTTAATTCTTTAGTGGTATTGTACCTTGTCCACAAGCCATCTCCATGGTCTATTCACTTGGCAGATCTTCTAGCAATTGTCTCTTTTCTGATTATGACATTATTTGTAGTAGTTTCTCATACAAATGTACTTGTCTAATTTTATAGTAACACGAGTAAATGTAATAAACCATGGATTTATCCCTAGGCTTGGTGGCACCAACATTTATGATAATGTAGCTTTTATTTGAAGTTCCAAGTACATGCATCAACCTATTGACCTTCTCGGCAAGATTGTGTTAGACCTTTTCTGAATGTGATATCAACCTTCTAACTTCCTTGTCCAAGGTTCCCTCTAGTAGATTATTTGACTCCCTCTGAATCTGATGTTCAAGTATCAAGTTATCTTTCCCTTGAGTGCAAGTCTTGTGCTTCTTGATTTGTCAAGAAGACTTTCCAATTAGTTGATAGAACTAAACTATCTCGAAGGGAAATGTTAATCATAGAAGCATACTTATCTCTTATGTTGGTACATCATAGAGCTAGTCTAGAGCTGGGTCACGAGATTGTTGTAAGATTCTTTTCTTTGCTATCTTGTTGATTCCAAGCAAAGCACCAAGAATGTCACAACCATGTAATGTATATCTACTTTTTGATTGCAATAGTTTCCTTGTCACTAGAGAAGTCATCTAGACATGATCTTCTCCCTCTGAACCAATTTAATCCTTGATAGTTAATTTAAAGCATATCCGCTAGCTGCTCCCTCTCTCGCAGAAGCATATCTTGCTCCAAGAATGCAATTAAATCTGAATTGTCTCTAATGACTCACGAATGATCAACCATCATTTTCTTCTATTGCTATAGAGAGTGTTTCTCACCCATGCATTACGATCGATGTCCAAGGTTTCATGTGAATCTGTTACCTCAATGATTGTGTCCGAAAACCATCATTTAGGTGCCAATACTCTGACTCACCAAATTCCATAGATTACCTTGCTACAGTTATAGTGAAGAGCCAAGTCCTCCATCATTGAACACGCCCTTGAGAAGATTATTTGAAATGGGTTGATTGTACAAATGCCTGTAACTTGCTTCTCAGTCCAAACTCAACCTTTCTTCAGAGGCTTTTGTTTTGTTTTAATTTGATGATTTTCTATTTTATCAATCTTTAATATGGCTTAAAATCGATGGTGGCTTTCCCACGTAGTCCAATCCATCTCAATTCGTTATGAAAAATATATATTATCAGATGTCTTCACCATTTGAGAAGATACTTTTGAGAATAGTTTTGTCACACAAATTCTTCTGCAATAATGATCCTTGCTATCTCTACTTCAGGGCTGGCCATGACAAGTGAAGGGATGACATCCATATAAATGGCTTTTCAGTAGAGTATGCTTGCACGTTAATTTCCAAGAAGTAGCTGAAGAGCACACGATTATACTGAGAGGGGGGGTGAATCAGTATAATAACAATTTTGCCAATTAAAACCTTATATCCAAATAATTGGTTTAATAACTTTAAATGCTGAATCCATACTTATGCACATGAACATTGATGCAAGATTTGCATGGAAATCCAATGCGTGAGAAAACCATGACAAATAATTGCTTTACATATAAATAGTTCTTTTACAATGTTTTGTAGGCTCCAACCTACTAGAGGCTACAACCCCTATGTTTATGAGCACCGACTCATTGGAAGCTCCAACTCCCACACTTCGCAGGCTCCATCGTGAGATCCGACCCACTGCACACAAATTGTTTTTCCACCTTGACTATGTTGCTTAATTGATGATGAGCAATTTTACTTCAAACTTCTTTTGAATCTGGTAGTTATATCTTTTTTGAATGTCCACTTATATCCCAAAATATCCTTTTATATTCTCTCCTTACTTTAATATTCTTCTCTTTATCTTCTCATTTTTAATATTCTGAAATAATCTTACTTTATTCCTCACATCTGATTTATTCTTATCACAACACACGCGTCTGATTTTATTTTTTATTTCACGTACATATACTTTTCTTATCACACTTCTTTTTGTTTCATTTATATGTTTTGAAATGTAAAAGATATATCCCTTTGATTCTCAATGAATGTGTCTTTTCCTAAGTAATATTTGTTCTACCCTTTTTAATTAATTAATCACACCTGTTTAAAGACTCACTGTTTTGTTTTCATTGCTGTTTTGTTATGGCTGAAACCAATATTATACTTTAGTGATTGGTTTTTATTATAGCCTTACTCTTTATTAAAATTTGATGCTATTTGAATTTGTAATCTATTGCTTATTTTTATCACAGTCTTTCCATGGTTTGGCATTCATAATTTCGTAAAACTATCGAGCCATTTTAAATTCGGTTCTCAGTTCTTTATAATTTGTTGTTGTTCTCTCAGAATTGATTATATCATCTGAACTTGTCTAAAGACGTCCACTATTACTATTGTTATTTTTTATTCATGAAGTTGCTCCTTTATCGTGACTTCCTTCAACGCTGAAAATATATTGTTCAAACATGTTTGAACACCCCAATGGTATATTTCTCCTCGATGCTGACTGGGTATTGATATGGCTACTATCAATCTCCAATGCTGCAAGTCGCCACTTATCATACCCATATATATTGCTGCTGCTACGTTGACCATTCCAAGAAGATTTCTGTTCAGCCATCTTCTCTGTCAATCATCCACCATAGATATTCAATGAGGCCTCAACAATACACGTATTATTCATTTCTTTGATATGTAATGACATGGAATCTGTTGCCTTAGTCGATGGTCTGCTTTGTCTCTATCTATACAAATGTTTTCTGTTCATCTACTGACCCTGTATGCATATCTTAATAATAGACACTGCATACATATTGCTCTCTATATATATTGCTGCTATCTGTTAGCTTTTGCAGCCACTCATATCTTCTATCACTGTGGTTCGATGGTTTTATTTGAAAATTAACGACGCTGCACATGTTGCTACTTTCTTAAATGCTTCCAACAAGGTTTTGTCTTAATCACATCAATATTGCCTTTGTATATGAATATGTTGATGACTGTTGCCCTTGTAATTACTTCTTTAATTTTATCTGGATTCTTTCAAATTTATTTGTCTTGCTTTATACAAATCTTGTCTGCCATTGGTGGTATACGATTTTTCCAGTTTATTAGTCATCTTCCTATTTTCTTCCATTGACTGCGTTGATTTGTTCACTGCTCCAAGTTTGAATATTACTTACACACTTTCTGATCACAGTACCACCTCTATTATTCATGTATTTTCTTCCTTTGCAAAGTTGAGTGACTCATCCTGAATATTCACAGTGACTCATCCTTGATTCACGGCAATACTAATGGCGATGGATTCCAATCCAATCTGGAGGTTTATGGATGACACTATATCACACACACCATATTAATCTGCTATTCCTTAATCTGGAGTTTTATGGATGACACTATATCACACACCATATTAATCTGCTATTCCTTAATCTGTTATCATGTAAGTGCCCTTCTCCAT
This sequence comes from Cupressus sempervirens, assembly GCA_028749045.1. Taxonomy (NCBI): domain Eukaryota; kingdom Viridiplantae; phylum Streptophyta; class Pinopsida; order Cupressales; family Cupressaceae; genus Cupressus; species Cupressus sempervirens. Next base: position 23,812,522 of record CM053792.1, on the reverse strand, counting down.
GTATGTACTCTTGCTTAAACAGCTTATGCAGACAAGTGACCTCTAAGACTTGAAACAATCTTACATATCTTTGTTCTTTATAGTATACTTTGATTGCAAATACTGTTGGAAATGAAGAGAGTAACTGAGATGGGAGGAGTGAATCATGTACCACAAAACAATTCCCTGTCCCTAAATGTCAAATCAAACTTTTCACTGATAATGCATTTCTTTATCCAGCTCAGTTAAAACTAAGTTCTTGTTGTAACTTGGTTAACAAAGTAGTCTTATGAATATTAATCTGTTTTAACCTTTAGTAACTTAGTTGCAGAAACATAGAGCATAAAGCAAATGACATGAACACAAATGACACCAAGATTTAACGTGGAAACCCAATTTGGGAAAACCACCATGCAACTAGTTACAAAATTTTCACTCTTTTGAAGTGAGCTGTGTTAGGAGTCAACCCTGTTAACGGTTACATTAATACTGTTAAGTATGACCTTGTTAGAGGATATAGATCACCCTGCTAAGAGTGGCCTAGTTAGAGGTCTTCATACACTTCAATCTTGAAATGTCACCTTGTTAGAGGATTTACAATCTGACTGTTAAGTCAACTTTGTTAAGTCAACTCTGTTAAGAGATCTCTTCACTGTTACAATGGTCAGAAGGTAACAATAATTTAACTTGATTTATGAAGCAACTTCTTTTGTAGATTCAAATTTCTGTTTTGGCTCGACCTGTAGATCCTTACTGATCAAAATATTCTTTGCAGCTTATCTTCCACACTTGCCTGCTCCTCCTTTTTGTTCAATCGCATATCCATCTTATTCCACATCTTACATATCTCACTCTTTACATGGCACTTCTTGATCTTTCTAACATATTAGAAGCTTTGTCAAGTCAGCTTGAATACCTTTTCAAATAATCATTAAACATCCAACAAGTCGGCCTCAATTAGTTAAAATAATTAACAAACGTAATCTGTTGACACTCATTCAATATTGAAATTAATCACTCGGTTAACACTAGAAGTCCTTTGATGCCCGATCACTTGGTTAGTACTAGAAGTCCTTTGATGCCGGACCACTCGGTTAATAATGGAACCTGGACATCCTTCATTGCTCAACTACTCAATTAACACTGAATACCCTTCACTGCTCGACTACTTGGTCGCTATTGAATATGCTTGGTTAATACTGCAAGTTCTTCATTGCTCGATTGCTTGGTTAATACTGACATTTGTGTAACATTAATGGAAACATACAATTTGAAGAATTGTTTCTAGCAATCTCCCTCTTTGGCAGTAATGAGAACACATGTCAACTTACAAGGATAAAAGTATGAGCAATTAGATAATATCCTTAGTTTGATTCCGATTCTCATCCATACCAACTCCCTCTGTGAGTCTACCTGAATGCTAAAACTCTCCCTTTTTGACATCAAATGCCAAAGGATACATACTTTGAAGTTATTATGCACCTTTTGTACTGATTCATATGTAATATGTTTTGCATTTCACACTTGAAGTGTAATAATCTGCATCATCTTGATAGATCTTTAATGAAACTTGGTTGATGCATCACTATTTTGTGCTTTAGTGAGCATTAGATAGAAGAATTCCCCCTAGTTTACTTCTTAGAAGCATAAATGCATCCTTAGGTAATGCCTTAGTAAATATCTATGCTATCTGCTCATTGGTGTTCACATATTCCAATCTCACCTTTTTGTCTTGAACCAATTCCTTTAGGTAATGATACTTGATTGCAATGTGTATTGTCTTTGTATGCATCACAAGGTTTTTGGATATATTGATTGCACTTGTTTTATCACAATAGATAACCATTGGTTCCTTGATTTCCTCTTTCATTCTTAATAATAATTCTTGATCCATATTATGTTAGAACAATTAACTGCTATAGCAACATACTTTGCCTCTGCTGTTGATTGAGAAATACAATTATGCTTCTTGCTTGTCTAAGATACTAATTTCTTTCCAATAAAGAATGCTTCTCCATTGGTTTTTTTTTTGTCATCAATGCTTCGTGCCCAATATGAGAGGGGAGAGCTTTCGCTTTCGCTTTAAATATTAGGGGTAGGTTATCGGGCCTAAAGGCCCTAGGGGGCTTGCTTGGTTATTGGGCCCCTGACACAATATAGGGAAGCAAGGGCGGTACTTGACGTGTAACAGTTGCACTTGGTTATCGAGCTTCGAACCCGCTTTCCTCCTTTTCTTATACCATAAAACATATTTTTCAGTTCCTTTTAGGTACCTCAAAATCCATTTTACTACCATCATGTGATTTTCTTTAGGATTTGCAGAAAACCTTGCAGCTATGCCAACTGCCAATGCAATTATCAGGTATGGTGTGTACCACATATTGAAGTTTCCCAATCATTGATTTGTAGGCACTTTGATTTACCTCCTTTGAATCATCATTCTTTGAAAGTTTATGTCCAGTAGACATAGGTGTTCCAACTGGTTTGGAATCTTCCATTCCAATTGCTTCAATGTTTCCTTGATATACTTTGATTAAGTGATGTATATACCATCCTTCATTTGATGAACTTGTAGGCCAACAATTTTTTTTTATCTCTCCAACATAGACATTTCAAATTATTTTTTCATTTCTTCAGCAAATGATTTGCATAACATCTCATGTCCTCCAAATATGATATCATCCACAAATATTTTTGTTAGCAATATCTTGTCTCGTGGTCCTTCCTTTATATACAAATTACTATTATCATTTGCCTTAATAAAACCAATTCTTACCAAACATCCATGTAGCCTTTCATATCATGCTCTAGGAGCTTGCTTCAGTCCATATAGAGCTTTGTGTAGTTTGCATACTGTTGGTGTTTGAAAATGTTACCCGTTTCCAATTACCCTGATGAGAACAAGATGCATCTAGGGGCAGCTAACTCCCATTATCAACACATCCATTCAGACACCAGGCCAACTATAAGGCATGACCCTTCTTCTTCTTCAGGCTCTGCAAAACCTAGGCAGGTGAACCTATAGATTCCTTATATGGTACCAGTTGTCAAAGCATACACTGAATCTAATATGAAGCAGATAAAATCCTTATTTCTCTTGATAACTCATGAAATAACATCAATCTATAGTAGCTAAATGCAGATCTAGGAATCTCAGAAGCTGAGTGAGGGCATTCTATTATAGCTCTTCAACATGAAAGGGAAAAGCGTTTGATTAATGATGTTGAGTTTCAACAAATCCTCAAACATGCAGCAATATAACAGGTGATCTTAAAACTGATCAGTGCCTAATCCATTGGGCAATTCCATGAATTCAAAACATACATCTGTGACATCAGGACATATTCTGTGTACCCAGACATCAAATCTATCTAATCACCTTGTGATTCAGACATCAATGTTCACTCAGATCTCATTGTCACAAAATATCCTTCTCAGCATAACCAGTAACCCCGTCAAACACATTAAGCATTTACTTGGCACTTTGTTCCAACAGCAAAATATATCAGACATACAACCTGAAGGGGAAGCAAATTGATCTCAGCTCTTCGTTCCAAGACCACATAAGACTACAGATTACTGAGACAGGAGACGAGAACCAGGATGAAACTAAAGAAATGCTGCTCATATGTATTCATTTTCTTTGAAAATATACATTTAGATGCATGAAATTAAAACATGAAACAACCTAATGTATCAGAACTGTCTGTATTATCTACACTACTGTTGTTCACATGAGAGAAATTGCTGAAGAAATATGTTGTTACAGTCATGGAAACATGTCAAAATACTGGAACCAATGGTCTCACAGTGCAAAAACTGGAATCCCTAATGGTATCACAGCAATGAACTTTTTCTTCCCAGAAATTGAAACCCATCAAACAATGAAAGATAGAAAAATATAGCAAAGGAAAGAATCTCGGATCTGATCTTTACGTGACAAGTGTCCATTTGAAAAGCAATCCTCTGTAACTAAAAAACTTCTTTCTTCCATCTCCATTCTAATCTGATCTTGTTTCATCATTATCTGCAACTGATTTGCACAATATCTCTGTTGAAATGATGAAACATTGCTGAGTCACCACAATATTTGATTTACCCATTGAAATGCTTGGCAAAATCGGATTAAATTGAGTGAATGTGAGAAACGTGAACTCCAACTGCATTCTTACCAAGTTTTACTGATCCCCTAACTGGATTTTCAATTTTTTACCCATTCCATTGAAGAAGCCTCAAAATTCACGTTTCTGGCTATAGCTCAAACTAGGAAGCACCTGTGCAAAAACTGACTTCAGAAATGCAAAATTTGGATTCTCACGATTCCAACGGTATATGATAAGGCATATCTAGCCTCTGGGAAATGCCTGAAATCTTCGTTTGAAAAACAGTCCCCTTCGCTAGAAACTCATGTCTGCACATTTGATTTTTTTCTTTAAATTTGAAAAATTAAAAAAATTCTAAAGTCAAAACTTTAGAAAAAATCTCTTGGATGACTGAACGTGCATGTTTTATAAAAATAATAATAAAATATTATTATTTTTTATTCTTTAATTTCATTGCCTTTTGAAACCGTGGCCAACTCTATGTTTGACCAGTGCCACGTGGCGCTCCATGATTGGACACCTGATCTGCATCATCCGCCACGTGTCGTCTCCTCGCTACTTCGCCATGCTTAACCAGTGAGCAACTTTGGTTAGCGAGATAACGCGAACCGTCAAATTTGCCACGTGGCGCAATCTGGTGCGCTCTTGACATTTGCTCGCCACATCATAATCCAGTTACTCTGTCACTGCCACTTGTCACCATTCGATTCGCTGATGGAATTGCATGTGGGACCCATGTTGCATTCTGACCCTTGTACATTCTGCAACTTGCTGACGCCATTCTGACCACACATGGAGCTCGGCTTTAAAAGCCGTGTGTCTTAAGACATTAACAGTATTGTGTAGGATGCTATTTAAACATTTGAAATACCATTTCCCACTGAATGTGGGATAAATGGTTTTTCAGCGTTTTCTGCATACTGTTTCTTTCAAATAGTGCAGCCTTCTCTTGACACTCGCATCTTTTATGGGATTCATCTCCATCTCCACGTGAGCTTCCCCTGTGCTTGCTGTGGCTTCTCTTGGCGTCGACTGTAGGCTTTCATTTTAACTCATGGACCCTGCGGCTTTTTATGGCTGCATGTTAATCCTTTAATATGCTCTTGCGGCTTTTTATGGGCTTCTTTGACTGATGATGCCCCCGTTTTAACTTATTTCCGTCTCTTTCTAATGCTGACTGATCCATTTTTCATTGCGTTTGGCTTGCTACCTCTGCAAAACGTGGAGCTCCCTTGTGTGGTTTTGAAGCAAATCGTGCAGCACGTTTTTGTCTAATATATAAACTATAACTTAGTTATGGTTTATCACTTTCAAAAGCCGCACTAAATTTCCATTCTCTACATTATCTTGCCCATATCTTCAACTGGATAGTTTTTTTTTTAAAACACCAACAAGAGGCTTCAATGTATTTTAATTTCTTTGTATGGATGAAAACCAGTCACCAAGGATTTCTTCAAAACGATTCCAATCTGCTCAAGAACAACAGTTATTTTAAAATCACAAACAAAGTGTTGGAGAATTTGGAAAGGTAGTCTATGAATATTTGTCTACATGACCCATCTTTTGTTGCAGATTCTGTGACCAAATTTCCTTTTCACCGTTGCTATTGTCTAATCCTTCAGATTTTAGGATTGTTGGTTTACTGGACTTGACTAAGAGCAAAACTTCAATACCACCGGTGCCAACATTTTCAAGTGCATTTCCCTGCCCCTTTTTATCCGACCCTTATTAAGAGATGAAGCATTGGAAAGATTCACACTGTGCAAAACGTTTCAGCTGTAAAATTCTTCACTACTACTCCTTTCCTAGCAACAGTGTATTTGAAACATGAGTACTTCACCACATATTCCTTAGGCCATCACTAGTTCTCAATATTGGATAATAGTTTTAGTTCTATATCCTTATGTCTGATGTGGATGTTCTATCAAAACTTTTAAATCTATGCTTCCCGATTACTTGAGAATGTTTTATCTTTACTTGTTGATTTTGGTCATGTGAGGATTAATAATTTTGTATTTTATGGGGACCATAGAACGATAATGGATTTGATCATTTACAAACAACTGGCATCCTCATATTTGTCCTCATTTGAATCCCTCTCTGTATTTGAGAATTTTTAATCAAATCTGAAAATTGTAAATTTGTGTCTAGAGGCCCGCCAGTTGGCCTCAAAAATTGACTCAATCAATTAACCAGGACATAAAAATCAGCATGAGTGTTCAATCATACACACTCTACCATACTGCAAATTTTCAGCCCATGAGGAATTCTCGATCAAAAGATTTTAATTGCCGAACATTCATACTTCAATTAACCTGCAGGCAAACAGTGTTAAAAAAACATAAATTGGGCTCGGGTTCGGCATTATAAATTGGGTTATTGATCACTTGGGGTTTTGAAAACTAGGATATTAGTTCTTTGCTATGGAGAGAATACAATTCCATGTTTTGGGCTCATGACGAATCACAGGGCACAGTTGGCGAATTTCCGAAAACAGGCACTTGGAAATTTTAATTGAGAAATGTGTCAAAAAGTAATTTTTAGCAAATGTACGGACATGTCAAAGTATGTAGAAGGATTCGTCATGACTTAAGAATTGGCATACTTCAAGGATTTTCAGGACACAACACAATGGTACAATTCACTTAGGCTTACCAATCACAGGATCAAAGTTATAACGTGCCGAACAGGGATGTGAATCAATCTGGATACCTTAGCCGTAACAAAACAATGCAAACTGGGATTTTAATCATGTTAGCAAATTGATCAAATGGATTCGTCATGACCTCAAAATTTGAACATATGAAGTGTCTGACCCCTATAACACAATGCAAAAAGAATTTTTTCATTTGGGTCAACTGGGTCAAAGATATGATTGGTCAAACAGGGCTTCCCAGAATTGTGAACTAGTAGTCAAATGCACAAAACAGTAAATGACCAACTTTGGGGGGTGCAAAATCTAGTCAAATGGATTCGAAATGACTTGAAAATTGTAACATAGGTTCTTTATTATGCATACTAAACATCCCCAAAGTGGCTAGTCATGACACATTCTTGGGTAAAAAATATTCAGATGCAAACTGGACCTCTAATTGCTATTTGACACTTGGGCAGAATTGCAAATTTTGACACTAGCTCAAAATGGGACTTCGCAGAATGGTTCGAAATGTCAGTTTAACTTCATAGAACACATAGACGCACTAAATGAAAGGTGTTAGAAACATTAAACACCATTTATGCATTAACTCAATAACGAGGTACATAGGCTTCACAAAGCATTTATAGGCCTGAATTTCACAATAGTGCTCAAACTTGACCATGCAATTTTGAGTGCCAACACATACCATGTCTCTTTTGTTTGGATCAATGAAACCTTCAGGTTGTTCATTTGTAACATCCGGTATTCCAGGGTCTTATTTAACATTTAACATACCCAAGGAATACTAATTTCGATTTCATAGGAAGGCAGTTACATCATTTATGTTCATGTGAATATGATTTACCGTTAAAAAATAGTTATACAAAATTTTCTTAACTTAAAACTTGAATTACCATCAAATGAAATTACTACAGAAAGTGAAAACCACATACTTAGAAAAACTGAGTTCGAATCAAACTAGGGATGCCTCTGCAACCACTCGGGTTAGTCCACAAATACACTATAACAACTTCATATGACAACTATCATCGAAAAACTACTTTCTTAAAATCAAATTAAATACTTATTTTAAATTAGGGCATCACTTACTACTGTATCAATTAGGGCATTGTTTACCTTCGGTTCATTTAGTGCTTCTAATACCGCTATCTCACTTAGGGCTTTTGTGACCACGGATTCATTTTAGGGCTTCTGCGACCACAGATTCAATTTAGGGCTTCCAATACCACGGATTCATTTTAGGGCTTCCGCGACCACGGATTCAATTTAGGGCTTCCAATACCACTATATCATTTAAAGTTCCAGCTGTCACCCTATCAATTAGGGCTTCGGATTTCATTTCCTTCCGATTACTTATCTGTGACAGTTTCTCAAGATTAGATAAATACTTATATTCAATATTCATATAAATGAAAACAATTCACAAATCAATCCAGGTGTAAAGTAATGATAACAATGAAATACTTCAATTTAATCTTACCTCCTCATAAATAAAAATGATAATACATGTTTTCGATAAACAATTGAATGCATGGCTTATTTCTGTCTGACACATATCCGACATCTTGAGAGAGGTGAAACATTGTTAGGGGCTTAACCACCCAACCTTGGACCACAACATATCCCCACACGATCTCTAACGAGAAAGGCCCTCCCTACGTGGAATTGATAGGGTACATCTTACCATCCACTGGGCATCATGGTATACAACACGCCATACGACTTGGTAGCAGGAGATCACAGTAGCAGGAATGTGCATGAGCTGTTAATTCATATTTAAATGATAACATTGAAATGTCATAAACGATTACTGTTTCATGTTGTTGTAGATTTCCTTTCTCTCACCTTGTCACCCATTTTCTTAGCTACACAGTCGGGTGAGTCCCAGGTGTTTGGAATCCTCAAACAACTGGTTTTGTCAGTTTTACATGCTTCTAGCATTTCCCTAACTGTGATTACATAATTATGTTCTTTAAAGATCTCAAGTTGAATGTCTAATTAATTAATTCCATCACTTCACCATAACGCCTGGTGAATTTCATCGTGTTTGGATTTATTGATAATATTTTCATCTTTGTATGGCATGAATGAATGTATAACTTCCTAAGCTAAATATAATTGCTTGCAGCTTACATTGCACTTCAATCTCTTATATGCATAATTGATACGCTTTTATGAATTAAGAATCATTTACGATGTAAGAACAATTTCCAATAATTAGAAATCAAATACTGTTCACCATATTTCAGTCTGTGTTTATATTAGTTCTATTACGTTGAATTTTTCATGATTTCATATTCATCTCCAGATTGAGTAAAAATGGAATAATTTAGAATCTAAACTTCATTGCATTTCCTTGGTGTTCTGGGTTCAATATCTCTCTCTCAGTTATGTATTTTCATATCAGGATGAGATTGATTTTATCTGAGATGATAACTTTCTTAAATATTTCTGAGAAATTTTACACATTCCAATATAAAAAGAACTCAGATTTGAATATAAATCATTGCAGTAAATAACATAAATAGCAGTCGGCAGACCTTTCAGGGAAGACGACAAACTTAATAAGGAGTATGATAGACTTGGGCATAAATTAACACTTTGCTATTCTTAGGATAGTTGGAAGTCTTTTCCAGGTACACCACAATCTTGAAGGGAAAAATGATCTATTATCAATGCTCATATCACAAAAAGAAAGATGCTCATATCACAAAAATAAAGACGACATATTCTAATGAAAAACAGTAGACTTCAAGCTCAATTCGCCATCTTAAATCTCAGGAAAGTAGATGCACTTGCAATTTTGAGAAATTGATGAACCTAATTACAGTACGGGTTTCACATACTTATAATGAAAATGAACAAATTCTAATCTGCCGGTTTTGCAATAATAAAATAAGAAGGAAAGCATAAACAGGTTGATGAATCGGATTAGAAGTTTTACTAGACTCCTTCCTTGTCACCCGATTCTGAAATTGAACTTGTATTTATGTAAACTGCTGTCCTCAATCAGTCACCCGTGGATGATGGTATTATTTTGGCAATGCAAGATAAGCCGCCAAACTGGTTCAGTCGCAAAAGCCAAAGACAGGAATCGTGATGGCTAAGGAATTAAGAGAGTTGGCTCCCTAAAAACTTAGAATTACTCCCTCACATTAAACGCATAAACAATAACATATAGACAGATGAAAAGAAGAAGTTACGGGTTGCACACAAAGGTAATAGTTATATCAAAATACAATCAAAGAGACTATTTAAAAGAGATGCTTGGCTCTCGGCTACCATTAGTTAGAAGAAGCCATTCGAAAAGACTCTCAAATTGATTTAAAGAAAAATAAAGAAAGAAAGGAGGGAAAAGAAGGAAGGAAAGAAGATGAAAGGTTTAAAGGTTATTATAATCATTAAAATCTAATATGTACATCACTTATTCGATTATTAAATTATAATGGTGCTAAATGATTTTATATTTAAAAGAACATTTATAACAATTATTAAAAATATTAGGACAAAAGATAATTTAGAACCCTTTAAGATACGTTTTTATATGTTAACTCAATTATTTTATTCAAATTATTTATTTAAATAACTCATGCAATTCCACGGGTGTATCCTGTTTCAAATCGCTAGGTCCTTTACCCGTCTGCCAGTGATGGTGATGCCCTACCTAATTCTTTTCTAACAATGCTTCCACCCCTTCGACATGCTCCTTGCAAGGAATTTCTCTGTAATTAAATTATAAATTATAAATAATCATATTAGTTAACCTTTCATCTTAATTCCATGAATTCGCGATTAACGATCAACTAACATGTCATCTGCATTTGAAATCATAACGACCAACTAACTTACCATTTCGCCAGATTATATCAAATTAAACTGTCAATTGACTTCATGCGAACCTCAACAGCTATATTTCAAACTAGGTCAAAAATTGGGACGTAACATCATTGTAGACTTCTTCTTGGATTCCATATAAAAAAATCGATTTTACATCCATCTAATATACTTTGAACCCTTTATGTGCAGTATATGCTAGTAGTATTCTGACTCCTTCAAGTCTTGCAATAGGGGCAAATGTTTCTCCATAGTCAATACCTTCTTCTTGTGCATATCCTTTGCATACTAGCCTTGCCTTTTTCTTTGTTACTTCTCCTTTCTCCTTTAACTTATTTCTAAATATTCATTTTATACCCAATCGCATACTTATCTTAGGTTTAGGTACAAAAGACCAGGTTTTGTTCTTTACTATTTGCTCAATTTCTTCATTCATTGCCTCGATCCAACCTTCATTTTCTAAAGCATATTTCATAGATCTAGGTCCAAATTCACTAAGCATGTATCTTTTAATTTGTTTCTTGTCAGGATGCCATCTGTCTCTCTTCCAATTATTTGTTCAAGTGCATGATGTCTTCTAACATATTTTGCAAGTTTTGGTTCTTTCCTTTTTTATTCTAAACTAGCTTCACTTGTTCGATCACATATCCATCTTATTCCACATCTTACATATCTCACTCTTTACATTAAACTTCTTGATCTCTCTTATATATCATAAGCTTTGTCAAGTCGGCTTGAATACCTTTTTAAATAATCATTAAACATCCAACAAGTCGGCCTCAATTGGTTAAAGTAATCAACAAGTGTAATCTGTTGACACTCGGTCAATACTGGACTCGGTTAACACTGGAAGTCCTTTAATGCCTAACCACTCGGTTAATACTGGAAGTCCTTTGATGCCCGACCACTTGGTTAATACTGGAAGTTGGATATCCTTCATTGCCCGACTGCTCAGTTGATACTAAATATGCTTGGTTAATACTGCAAGTTCTTTATTGCCCGACTACTCGGTTAATACTGACATTTGTGTAGCATCAATGGCAACATACAATTTGAAGCATTGTTTCCAACAGAGACTTTTGATGCAAGGGCATCTGAGGTTCCTGAAGATTCAGGCATTTTTATGGAACGCTGGAGGTGCTTGGTCATCTCTATGGTGTTTCTTGGTTGGAGGCTTGACCGAATGGGCTTGGTGGATAAGCTTGGTGCTTAGTCGAAGGAGTGGTGCTCGGTCGCTACTGGATGTGGTGTTGGTCGAGGAGCTTGGTCATTGAAGGAGCTCGACAGATACTGTAGTGCTTGGCATGCATAAGGAGCTCGACATGTATTGGGAGCTTGATAGTGCTTGGGAGTTTGATGATGCTTGGCTTGGTCTTTCTGATGCTCAGTTTGGTCTTGGTTCCTGTTGGTGCCGAGTTGTCTGTGAGCTGACTTTGGGTATTTAATATGTGTTGTAGCTGAGTTGTGGCTCAACATATATTTAATGTAAGGGTTTTAATTTAATTTGTAACGAACTGGGCCGACTTGTGGCTTAGTTGGGTATAAGTAGGAGTGTTTTTGTGGAGTCTTGGTGATATTCATTCATTCGGAGGAGTGGGTTAGAGATGTAGATCATCCAGCTTGGAGAAGGGGATGCGGACTTTGAAGGGCTATTAGCTGCGGCTTGAGAACCAGAGAATAGCTTGGTGGACTTGAGGGTACAAGTGTGAATTCTTCTTGGTGTTCTTATCCAGTTGTGGATTTGGACTACCTGGGATTGGGATTGTGAGTTGGATCTTATGGGGTCTTGCAAAACTGTTATTGTAATTGCTATTGTATTTGGTCCTAACCTAGAAGGCCTTATAGCTAGGCATATTGCATGTAATCAATTATACTTATGATTAAAGAGTTGTGATTTGGTATTAGATCTTGCATTGTTGTTTTGTTTTCGTTGTGTGGTTATTTGCTGGGGGCTTGGACATCTCTTTTGGGGATTCCCCTGCCTTGCACTGCATCAACTTCCTTCCTACTTTGACATCAATGACAATATTCATCACTAGCAACACATACTATGGGAATGTGAGAAAATTTTGAAGGCGACGATGTTTGGAAAGGGCATCTCTTGTGTGAGTCCTTGCATATTGAATACATTTATAACAACATTTCGCATGTGTTACACAAACCAATTAATTATTGACCAAAGATAAAGATCAAGCCCCGATTTATTATTTATTCATGACAAACTCCATGTAATATGTAGTGAGAGAACGCTTCCAATATCAAAGGAAATAGTGCAGGCACTCTTAACAACAGTCGACACAACGCTGTGCTCCACTTTCACAACGCACGAACTACTGTCCTTGTGACTTAACGCTTTCGAAATGACCACCTTTGACACACTGAAATTCCTTTATCCAATCTATATATCTGCCTATTCCAATTTTTAATGACAATACCTACCATATAGAAGTGTACTATCAAAGGTCTCTTCATAAACATCTATGTGCATCTCGTGTGATCGACACTTCTAGTCAAATGCATAAGTACTGTAACTTAAATGGAACATATTTTTCATCGCATGGCTCTCTAAGGTCTTCTACATGTTGATAATTAGAGATGGAAGGCCTTAATCCGAAAAGATCAATGCATATATTGATTGGAGGTCAATAATGCTTTTCATATTCCAAAGGTACATTGGGACCTGCTGTGAACCTTAGCCTCGTTAGCAATTAAGAGATTTTGCCTTCATTGTTTCCACCGAAGTACTTACAGAATTGTTCTAGACTTTATGAAGTTTTTCCACCAAAGATTTGGATAAAAGAAAATAAATTTGAAGATAGATTCTTACTCTCCGGTTAGATCTTGATTTAGTACTTTTCATGCACATGTAAATTGCTCTTTGGATTGGTTTATAGATATCTTTGGCCCTAGCTATATGTGAACCTCATTGATCAGAGTCTATGTTTTCGTGTATTCTGTACTATATTCTATTTTCAGTTCTGATGCCAATGACGCAAGCAATGTTAATGCTGTTAAAATTTAACGCCACTTCACTACTGGCAATAATCCTTATTGCCTTCTTTTACTCATTTGTTTCCTATCACAAGCATAACTCGATCAAGCCCAACTTTTGTATCTTATTCACAGTAATTTGCAAAACGAAGATGGTTATTTGAAAGCATGTTGAATTAAGGCCCGATGAGATAAATCACCATTCTCGACTCCCGTAGGATTAAAATCTTGTGTTTTAAGTTCAATACATTGTAGAATGGTTCGGAGCAAGTGAAGAATGTCATTATTGTCTGTTCTTCTTTAAATACCCTATTGTTGAAAGTGGTGACTTCTCTAGCTCCTTCGATGATGTATAAAGCTAGGTGATATATTCATCCTCAATTGCTAATTGCATATCTGGTATGCTGACTTGGATTATTTACTACTCACGGTAGGTACTGATGGAACTCTAAATTTTGGCAAAATTTAGAACCCCAAAAACCATGTCAAAGGGAGAATATTCATGTGTGACTCTGTAAATTCTCATTATCAAACATCTTCCCACCATTCGAAATCCTAGAAGCCAATCTAATGCATGAACTTAGCGGTAAATTTTCAATCTTACCCACTACTTTATATTCAAACAATGTGCTTCAAAAAACAAAAAGATCGTGATGAGAAGAATATGGAAAAGGAAATTGTTTTATATAGGCATGCATTTCAGCACTACCCAGAGTGGTTTGATATCAGACATATCATGATGAACTTTCAGATCAATCCACAACCTTACTAATTGTGAAATATAAAGGATGTTATATATTCATCCTCAATTGCTAATTGCATATCTGGTATGCTGACTTGGATTATTTACTAGTCACAGTAGGTACTGATGGAACTCTAAATTTTGCTAAATTTTGGCAAAATTTAGAACCCCAAAAACCATGCCAAAGGGAGAATCTTAATGTGTGACAATGTGTAAATTGTCATTTTCAAACATCTTCCCACCATTTGAAATCCTAGAAGCCAATCTAATGCATGAACTTAGCGGTAAATTTTCAATCTTACCCACTACTTTATATTCAAACAATGTGTTTCAAAAAACAAAAAGATCATGATGAGAAGAATATGGAAAAGGAAGTTGTTTTCTATAGGCATGCATTTCAGCACTACCTAGAGTGGTTTGATATCAGACATATCATGATGAACTTTCAGATCAATGCACAACCTTATTAATTGTGAAATATGAAGGAAACAAAATCAAGCAATGCCATTATTTTATTCGACTGTGAATCAATTAAGGATCTCAACAGGATACCACAGAAAATGAATTTGGGACAGATGCTAGCACAGAAAGCCAATGTACAGGAGGGTGATATGTTGGAATTACCAGCTACTGAGGGATTCTTCCTGACACATTAGATTATTCAGCATAGATCAGAGAAAGCCCAAAGTATTTAGGAGATAATGTTGTGTGCAAGAAACAAGAACATACAGATTCAGTAAATGGAGAATCTTATTCTTTCATCAGAATGAGACTCAGATTCACATATCTACACAATGACTTAACAAAGGAGTTTGGCTCTATTACCCTCTCAATCGCATGAACCAAGACATGATGCCTAGTAAGATCATTTACACAGCTAATGGCCCTAAATAGGTGCTTCTTAGAGATTCAAAACTCAGGAACACTGACCATGTCATACCATATGCAAATCTCCTCAAGACTCTTTCATTATTCAATATCAACTGTTATATACAATTGCTATCACCATTGTCCATAATGAGAATCTGCAACATAAATGGAAAACGTGTGGTCACATGCTTTGCTCGACTAAATTTATGATACAATCTATCTTGTGGGAATGAGATGATTCAAATTATATATAATAATCTGCAAATTGTGGGTCATGTGTGCATTAGGATGAATTCAATAAGTCCTCTAGAAGTGAAATTTTTCACTTTGAACCTCTCTCGAGCCATTTGAGAAAGAAGGTATTCTAGTTTTACTCTGCTCTGCCAGATGATTGCCATATCACTGACTATGGAAAACCCATCAAAGTGCGAAGGATGCAGTGCCGTCTGAATTGAAATCCATCATGGGCATCAACAGGAGATGTTTGTAAAATATAGACTCCATTTGGCAAAGATTGTGTGATTAAATTCACAACATGAGAAATTGATGCTTATCCATAGTTATTGGAGTTGTGTTAAGATCTTTTACGAAAAACACGTACACAACCCACAGTGAGTTATTAATACCAAGCAACAAGACAATGATGACGAAACTTCAGGAGTATGGTATGCAAAGTGATCATGTCTTCGTTTTGAAATACAGTAAAAGTGCTTAAGTGAGCGACAGTCTTCATCAACCATTTTCATTAAATACAGGATGAAATATGATCGTAATATTGTTCGCATTCGCATATGTAGAGATCAAACACATTTAGCCATTAATAATGTTATCACTCAAAATGATGAAGTCCATCGAAAGAAGTAATTTTAATAAAAAATTAATGAAGATTGTGATTATTGGAAAGGTGCGATTATATGAAAAGATGCGATTAATATTTGGAAGAGTATGACTTTTAAATTTAAAAGGTCACATTCTTTTAAAATGTTGATATATAAATGAAGTCTGAAGTCTTGAGTAAAAAAGTAATAAGACAAATTCGACAAGCAATTGTAAATATATATACACTTATAAGGAGGAATAAGGAGCATATGGCTTTGTAATAAAAATTTAAATATCATATTTTGATGATAAATAAAAAGCCTTTTGTTTGTATTTGAGGCATGGAGATTTAAATTGCAGTTGATTCGTTCTTTATAGTTATCTTTGAAATTCCAGAAGCCATTTTTATGTTAGATAAGTGGACGAGGTCATCTATGGCATTTTAAACTCGATCATTGCAGATATTATGAAATATTTAATATTTTCTGAATTTGTATCCAGTTTGTCTCCTCGACCCTAGGAGTTAAAATGCAGTTTGCACTAGTTTAGAATTGTGTATATATATTTGATCCGTCACGTCTTGATTATTAAAATGTTTATAGTTTATGTACATATAACATTATAAAGTTGTACGATATAATCTTCATTGTAGTTGACTCTGTTGCCCAAATAAGCTAAAGCACAGGTCTTTTTATCATTAAAGTATTGTATTTATATTTGAAGTTAGAAAATCTATAACTTCCTTCTTACAAACCTCAAATCCATTGTTAAAAACCTTATACAAAACATTCATTTTAAACTATCACATAACTCCATATTAATCGAGTTCAAAGACCTTGCCAAATGAAGAACTCCAGAGCTTAAATTTGCTATAGAAAAGCCTTGAACCAAGCAGTTGTTTGAGGTGAAGGTCTACCCGCCTGGGTGTAGCAGAGTCTAAAGCGCAAGGGAGTCAAGGTGATTCTCATTCTTTCACCAGAACTGATTGTGGAATCCTATTGAAGAAATGGCAAGCTCTTGGATTTCCAATTTGCGGTTTTGGGAACCAACAGGTACCATTCCAGTGATGAAAAATATTTAATTTATAGTATGTTTGGATTCACACGATAATACTCCTAATAGAGTTTTATTATAATATGTTTGGATTCACATGATAATACTCCAAATAGAGTTACTTGATGTGATATAATATCCATAGATGTACTACTGGGAGAGCACTCTTTGAGTTACAAAACCTGGCCAAGTTTTCTAGCATGATAAGTTTTTATGACTTTTACTAGCGCCAAAAACTTGCTAGATGTGTTGCAATAACTTATCGAGTACTTTTTGAGCGTTTGTTAAAAACTTGGTTGTAGTTTTATAACAACACTTAAAGGGAAAATACGACCCAAATTAATTTCATTTCACATTTATTCACTTTTATTTTGTTGAGAGGGCGAAACTAGTCTTCCAAACAAATTTCTATCATTTGGAAGCGAATTTGAGGCAGATTTGGAGTGGAAATTTTGAAGAGGATGACATCAATGATTTTGAGAGGCAGGCTATGGAGGAAGGGGTGGGTTTGGTTTCACAATGGATGACATTGAGTTAAACGAGTAGTCATCGCTTGTACCAAAAGAAGCTAGAGGCAAAGCTACATTTAGGATGGAGGACGAGCCATAGACCGAGTCAGACATACCAAGTGAGGAGGCACAATCATTCCCAGTGTAGACTTCAAGGACCAGAGCCTTGAATTCTACCCCTCCCTTCTAGCCATCAACATTCCTCACGAGAATGTAATTTTGCACCCACTTTGTGTTTAAATATATCTAGACCAAGCTTGTTTCATTTGTGTTCTCACTTATTGACTCATTGGATGCATCTTCTCTTTAAAAAATGCATTTCTAATTAAATTTAAGCTATTTTTTAAGTTATTGAGTTTTTGCCAAAAAGTGGCCGAGTTTTCGCTGAATTTATTTTTTAGGCCTTGGCGAGTTTCTTGGCTTTGGTGAGTTTTCCAACTGTTATAATATCCTCTGCCTTCATATCTATGTTCTCATGAATCTTTTGCATTATTTGGTTGAAGATTTTGTTGGGTGAGTTTGGAAAAGTGTAGGACAATGTAATTGCATTCTGTGATAGTCAAAGTGCTATCCATTTGGCTAAAAATCCAATTTATAACAGTGTGAAACAAAGCATATTGAAATCAAGTACCATTTTGTAAGACAGGTTGTTGAAGAAGGTGGAGTAACCCTTGAAAAAGTTCATACACCTAAAAACTGTCCGAATATGTTTTGTAAACAAGTGCTAGTGGAGAAGCTGAAGTGGAGTGTGGCTTCTCTTGTTTTGCAAAAGTGGTGATACATGGGCTTGGGCAAGTATTAAGTAAATTGCAGTCAAGGTGGAGATTGTTAGATAATGACAAGAAGAAGAAAAACAGAAAAAAAGAAGATTGTGATCTTGCTTTTATTTTAGGAAAAAAAAAAGTTTTTTTCAAACTTTCTAAATGAAACTTCCAAGTTTTTTGAAGGAATAAATTGGGTTTTATTCTATGTTGCGGAATTGCTGTTATCTTCAAGAGGTTATATATCTTTCTTCTCTTGGAAGGCATATCATAATGTTTTAAGAGAAATTTTGAGGGAGCTGCTATGAAGTTTGCAGATGTAATTGTTTTTCCTTTGAGCAATAAGATTACCAATACTTGCCCCATGGATGTTTCCTTGACATATTGTCTAGGTTTTACTGCATATATTTGTGTATTGTCGTTTGCTCTATTATTTTTCTTTATTTTTCTCACTACTTCTTTGCATCTAGTTTGTGATGTAAATTTATTTTATCTAGGTGAATGCTTCTACTTCCATAACGGTAACAACACATCCCATGGCATGCTTCATATATGCACTTTTTGGAAGAAGTCTCAAAGCCCCAACTAGCCAACCTTAGAAAACAACCCTTGTGTTTTCTTATATAGAAAAAAGCTCTCACAAAACCACCAAGGAGTATTGTATATGACAAAATGATTGGAATCTCAAGATTATAAAACCTACTATGTTTTTGATTTATTAATATTTCCTCTATATTAAATAAAAAAACATTTTCCCAACGAATGATACACTAAATATATTTTCTTAAGTTACATACAACACATAAAGTGGCGACAAAAATGTCCACTCCTAATGGTGTGCATACTTCTAGGCTACCCCTAGGTGCATCAACACATAATAATGAATTAAACATCATAAACATTATCCAAGACATACAATACCTAATTCCTAACATTTGTTAACGGCAAATTGTTAAGAATTTTTTGCACTTTGGGATGCCATAATGCTACCATATTTAGTTGCGCGAACCATTTCCCTATGGAGCTGGTAGGTAAGAATGATGCATCACTAGTAAGGTGCAACTTTAGTTTTGAAAAGATGTGGTTCCAGAGGATTGATTCAATTAGTTTTTTGGAAGAATGGTGGAAGGAAGCGACAATTAGGAAAGGAACAAAGAGTTTTGTGTGTATTGAGAAAATTGAACCTTATCAAAGAAAAACTGAAAGAATGGAATATAACATATTTCAAGAATTTTTTTTAAATAAAAGGAAAGATTTTTTAATAGAGTTGATACACTTGAATTTGAAAGTGAAAGTGATAGTTCAGGGTATCCATAACGTAGATTATGTTATAGAAACTTTATAGTACATTTATTTCTTACCTTTAGTGTTTATTACGATTGAAGAAACTTGACTTTTTAATATCATTTGAATATGGCTCTCATTATCTATGATTTCTTGACACCGTCATGCCTACTTGTTAAGGAGGTGTTGATGCGAGTTTTGTATCACTTACATAACATATCAGTAATTGAATATTTGATATGGATTATCAAACATACAATTCCTCTCTTGAAAAGTTATTGCTTATGGGATATGAGAATAACTCCAATGTTCCTTACACTTGTGGATACTCACTTAGTTTTATTAATGTGATTTGCTGGTAATCACGTAGGTGGCCTTACGCTATTCATTCAAGGATGACTTGGGCTTTTGATGAGATGGTGATGATTTTGTATGAGTGCCAGGTGATGTTGATGGTGACGGTGATGGTGGAGGATGTAGCGCCAAATAATGTTGATTGTGCGAGGAGGAGGCGATAATGGTTCTAATGACTTCTACCTTCCTAACTTTCTTAGAGTGAAATTCGACTACCCAACTACTCGCTATTCTACTCCTACTCCTTAAACTACCCACTATTCTACTCCTACTCCTATGAATGGAAAGGTTAGCAAATGGACGGGGATCGAATCTAATGAAAGCTAACCAACGGCCCCACCTTCACAGATGCAATGATTCAAAGGAAAAATAAACTAGTTTTCCACACAAGGCTTCCCAACAAGCCGCTAGGATGCTAGTGGTCTAGTATTGATCCCTATCTAACATTCACTAATATCACCATACAATTAGCCATCTACTTCTACTCTAACAACATGAAATGAACTCCTACTTTAATTTGAGAGATGCGAAGAACCATGCAATACACCAAAACGATCATGTATATCCACCATGCAAGTCACAACAATGAATAGAGAACAATTTTGATAGTATCTTGGCAACAATCCTCCAACATAACTCCCTCACAAATGTTACTCTAACTATTTAGAAGTAGAAACCATGCAATAATATGAAAGACTCTTAATCACCATGCAAGTCACAACAATGAGAGAAAGCGATTTTGGCATTATCTTATGCAACAATTTTCTCCGACCCTTACAAATGAGAGCAAATGGCCTTTTATAGATGCCAAAATTACAACCAACGGTAGAGATCAAAAGCAAAATCGACGATCCAGATTGAATCCCAGAAACCCTAATTAGGGTTGCCACCCCATCAACTAATGAAAAGATGCCACCTCGTCAATGGAACAATGAAAAAAATGTAAAAGTGGCAACCAATAAGAAGGCACCAAAATGGCGGCCAATCAGAAATAAACACGTGTCCTATTTTAGAAGAAAGAGAAATTGCCACGTGGGCTTACATTAAATGATCTTCTAATATGACTCTCCCTTTTTCTTTTATTCTTTTAGCTAAGGCAATGAACCTAGCTAGCCTTTTGTTGATTTCTTCCATGGGAGGACAAGGTGTGTGATTTATCTTGAGCTCCGCATTTCATCACATTGTCTGTTGCTTGCGGTGTCTTCTCATGATCCTTCTCATACTCTTTAGCGAATCTAACAAAAGCATTGAGGGAGGAAAGAGTGTTCAAATGTCTCTTCTTGATAGTAACCTTTCCTAGCTCATCCAATCTCGATCCAAGCTTTGCTTTGTTGATGTCCTCTTCTCTGATATCTTCAAAATCAAGTGCTGCTCCGATGTCACTCATCATGGTTGTAATGGACGTATCGACGCCTGGGTTGTGATGTGCAATCGCCTTTTGTATATCTTCTTTACCAAGGGGGATTGTCCTTCTTTTAGTCTGTCCTTTATCCGTATCATGTCTACTGTAACGATATTGGTGTCGGTTATTCGCTTCATTTTAGAGAAGAAAGGTGTTTTGGGCATCATATCTTCTTTGTCTTTCTTAGTGTTTGTCCCCTTAGGATTCTTGCTTGTGCTAACATCCTCCATCTCGTTGCCCTATTACGAGATGGCAAAGTGGTTGACAATAGACAAGCAAAACCAGGGGAGGCAATCCTTAGATTGGAACGAAAGAAGGAAGTCAGCTTAAGGACCCCTTTCAACTCTAAATGATTAAAAGTCACCTCTACCAATAGCCGGATATTGACTCTTTTGGATTTAGGATCAAACCTTAAGAATTTCAAACCCTCTTGCAAATCAGAAATTTAAACATTTGAAACTATTCACCATTTGTGCACAAAAATCAGACTTTCCCCATGTATCTCCTCTCCAAACCAAAATCGCCTAAGTCTGATATGAAAAATACAGTCCTCAACTGGAGAAAATCAGACTTCCATCATGAACCGCCTATGGCAAGAATGTAAAATTCTGCCCTCAAGCTAATTCGTCCAAGCAAGAAGGTGCCCTCTCTTAACAAAATATCGCCATATGTGGGAGAAATCAGTCTTCCCTAGCAGAAATTGCCAAACAATGGGGGAGGGATCTGCTCTCTCAAAATCCTCTAACAATGATAATCCTGCCCCAAGAGGAAAATCACCAAGGAAGGAGAAAATCTGCCTTGCAAAGTTGCCAAAACAAGAAGAAGATCTGCCTCTTGCAAAATCGCTCACACCATGGAGAAGGAAAAATGAGAAGTGAGGAGGAAATGGGAGAGAGGCCTCCTCTTATACCCAACTTTCCTATACTCTCCTTAGCTGGCCAACTAGGACCCTGGGAGCAAGAAAAATAATAATTAATGCACAATTATGGCCCCCAATTAAATGCTTAACTAAATACTAACTTCGCCAAGATGAAATTTACTTTTTTAAATTGCCAATTAGACCAAAATTGCAAAAAGAAAATAAATAATGCTTTGGAGATGCTAAATGTTTCCATTTAATGACAATTTAGCAATTAATATATCATTAAAATCGGATTTTGGCTAGCCAAAAGACATTTCTCAATATTAAATTACCAATTTCATTAAAGGCTAAAAAGTTTTCAAGGCAATTTTAATCCATTAAAGACAATTTTTTGCAATTTAATTCAAATCGATTTTTCTAAGCAATTTTAGTTTTTTAACACAAATAAAATTATTTCTCTAAAGTCTAAAATCGATTTTGCAATTTGCTTTCATCATAACAAAAATTAATTTTCTCACCGAAAAAATTTCAAGATTTTCCAGAAAAAGTTCAAATCTAACAAAATTTCATTTTTGGAAATTATCCAAATTTACACAATTATATCCAGATTTTCAAAAGAAATCATTTAAGTACAAAATTTACAATTTTATCCTGCCAAATGTTGTTTTTGAAAATTTTGTCTGGCCTAAGGATGAAATTGGTCGTTCTGGAAAATCAAGCTGGAATCGGGTGAAAATAAGCTAAACCCCTCTCCCTTCTGGCTTGAAGGTGTCCAGGACGTAAAATCTCAAAAAAAATCAAATCAAAATTGTTGGACAATCCAAAAATTTGCCAAGGTTATTAAAAAAAAGGGGGTCCACAAAATTTTGGTACAATGGTGTGAGAACATCACAACAAAAGGGACGGTCATCAATTTTTTCTTCTTGTTTTCGCATTTTCAACCTTCACGTGTGTTGTGGTTGCGAGCTTCTTATATGTTAGCATGTTTGTTACTTAAGGCTCATAGTTATTCTGTCAGTGATCATGTTTGCTAGCAATGAACTTATGTAGGTTTTTTTATGTATGATAGTAAGCATTTTTGTAATTGTTCTATTTATAAAATTAAATTGAACATGGAAGAACCTTTAGCTTTATTGATGTGCGAAGATTTCAAACAAACAAGTTTTTCAGTCTATTTTTAGCTCTTGTTTTGCATTTTGAGATCCAAACCAGAATGTAGTTGATATTTGGTATTGATACAGGAGGCATTAAAGGCTCTTTGGTATGCTGCCTTTCCTGGCAGAGAGCTTCATGGTTTGGTTTCAGAACAGTGGAAGGAAATGGGATGGCAGGGAAGAGATCCATCTACCGATTTTAGGTATTTTTAATGCTAATTGTACTCACTCTTTACTTCTATGTTGCTTTCTTTGTCTGTAATTTTTGGTGGTTTGCATATTGCAGGGGTGGTGGCTTTATATCATTGGAGAATTTGCTATTTTTTGCGAAGACGTTTCCTGTATGTTTTTCCTTTTATCAGTTTATGCTATTCTGACTGCGTTTGCATGATAACCATCTTTATTTTCTTTGTTTTTTGATCTTTTATGCTCTTTCATCATTGATGTTTAAACATTTGCTAGACATGATAGCTGGCATTGATTCTTCTTGGGTCTGCAGTTGTGTTTACTCTCAAACCAATATTCAAGAGTGACAATACTAGATGATAGCCAACTGGTTTAGTCATAAAACAAATCTATTTTCTCAAGAAGATGTGGTTTTGTAACTATATATTGATCTCAGTGTGTCTAACTGATACATAAGTATATGAAAGATAAGGACTATATGCATTGCTATTTGCTTCTAGAATTTTGAGTACAAGTATCATCTTATGATTTCCTTTCGCATATTGTACTTCTTTCATGTTACATGAGTCGAACAACTTGGAAAATAAGAGACAGGCGAGTATACTATAGGTCATCAATAACTTAATTCCTTTCTGGATTCGATTGTATATGTGTTTTTGGCATCAACATTTTGGATAGCACTTTGTGATCCATCATCAAGATGAGAGAATGCAAGAATATAATGGCAAAATATGCAGACCAAGCCTCACTCATGAGGAATAAAATTGGGGGAGAAGGTAGGCACTGAAAATGAGGAGGAGAAAGAAAAAAATAAAATAAGGAAACACAGAGAAAAGAAAGAAAAAAAGAACCATGCTGAAAGAAAGAAAAGAAACATGCAAAATAATGACGAAAAAACCATGCCTACAAAATACAAAACCTAAATAATACAAAAAAAATAAAAATACCAAAGGCAAAAAAAGAAAGAACAAAATAAAATAAAAAACCAACAAATATATGAGAAAAAAAATGCACATGAATATCGAAACACACCAATAACTAAACAATATATAACTTACAAAAGTTCTAAAATATCTATCCACACACGCACACACATACATGAGTAATACTATATTTAGAACTCTTATACACACACACACACACACACACACACACACACACATATATGAGTAATACTATATTTAGAACTATATATATATGACTTCTAAGTAAAGTATTTACAAGAAACTAGGCATAGAGAACTCTATACAACTGACTGAAATTGTTATTTAATCCCATCAATTTTTTCTATATATTTAAGAATAAATTGAGAACTTCAAAAATGTTTTTCTTTTGATTGTAAAAAGGAGAAATACTTTGGTTTCTGCTTCGATGCAAAACTATAAAATCAGTTCTTTGAGCTCTAAAGAATCTCAAAATCAACTGGCAATGTCAATTGGCTCTTGATTTGTTGGTGAAGTTGAATGGTTCTGAATTTGTCCACCAGAGATCAAGTCTTGCTGAGTGCAAGACCCTGATATCATTAGGGATGAAGCTGAGATTGTGTCCCAGGTGACTTAGGTGGAATACATACCCCAGTCCTTGGCTTTCAAAAAGTTTCAGCCTGTGACTAGTGGGTCATGCGCCTCAGGTAGCTAAAATGATTCTGGGTTTGATATACATATAATGCCTGTCAACAGAGAAAACTAAAAACTCAACTGGGGAAATGATAACAACTTATAATAGCATGTGCTAATTTTGTTTCAATAATCTTCCACTTGATATGTATTTCCGTCAGTTATTGGGTCCAGAGTTTGACCTTACAGAATAAATCTTGTTTATTGTGTGTAACACCAGGAGACAGTTAAGGACAGCATTAATTGTTTATAGCTGTTTTCTATTCAATCAAACCAAATTTGTAACGGGTGGATTTGTAACTGCCAAAACTGGCATTACAGAAATGTAGCAAACACTGCTGAAATTGGGTATTGCCATAAACTATATTTTTCACAGTTCACCTAGTATACCGTATTGTTATTAATACGCTTGAATAAAGTTTATAGGTGATCTCAGTTCAGACAATCTCGAATTATCTGATGCATGAATCCTCTGAGTTATATGATTTCTCTGTCATATTCTACACAGTTTGAAGTTCTTTATGGTCTAAAGAGAGATCTGTTTAAATATCAATTATTTTGGGGAAAAAGGCTAGGTGCTAAGTGATACTCGAATATTGATTTTGACTTAAGATTTAGGCTGGATATGCCTGTTCAAATTAGAAACTCTTATTGATTTTAGCAGTGCAATTTATTGAGTTCTAAATGTAACAAATCAAAGAGAAGAAGTTTCTAGAAGATTGCAAAATGGTCAATTGGGTTCTGCAGTAAAAATAGACTAGAGAATAACTTCAGGGTGTTTGATTAAATGCTTTGCTTTACTTTTAATTGAATACGTATAAAACTTGAATGCAGAAGCCCTTTCAGTGCCTACTGCAAAAGCAAGAAGGTAATAGAGCTACGTGGGAATATCCATTTGCTGTAGCTGGTGTAAACATTACATTCATGCTCATTCAGATGCTTGATCTTCGATCGGGTAAGACTTTTGTTTCATTTAAGATTTAATATAGTTTATATTTCATTTTCTACTCTATAGTTCTATACTCTTATGTTATTTCCTTCTGTTCTCTGCTATGGATGTTAGGAGAAGTTCATTATTTGTTAAATCAAAAGCCTATTATATGTTTGATGTAATATTCCTAAGCCTATTATATGTTTGGTCTGATATGCTTTCTAGAAAATTAAGATGGTTGTTCCTTCCTTTTAAAGACACTTTTGCAGCCTGGACGGTGAGATGACTTGTACTTAGGTTACCGTTCATTGATATCCTCATAGTTATAACAGTTTAGGAGTTGCTAATTCTAAGCTGGAAAGCTAGTGGATCGTTTCATTTTGATTTTCTGGCAATTTTCTTTATGTCATATTTAGTTCTTTAGGTGATTTATGGCGGGCATCTCTAAAATGCAATATAATTGTTGGATACCTGTTGTGACCTATTCACACATCACCCATCATAGATGGGACCCTTATCTTCTTTTTGTTCACTTTTCCTTTTACGTTTTGACTTTCTTGGTAGCTCTAGCAGTAATCTCCTAGGTTTTCTCGGGTTCTGATTGAGAAATGGCAAGTTTTACTGAGTTTCAGAGAAGTTTTGCTCCCTATCTTTCAAGGTTCCAATTCTCAAATGCTTCTGGTTTAGAGTTTTGAAGTCGAGTCCTTTGAAAATGTGCCAGTTTGATTTCAAGTCTTTGGTAAAGCTCCTATCTCAACATTTCGAGTCACTGACAAATGGGGAGGAGAAGTCCCGAATAGTAAATTGAAAGGACACTATATATGTGTCTAGTGAAGTGGTGAACAGCATGAAAGCATGCAAGGTAGGGGGCTTGAAAAATATTATATCTGGAAGTACTTTCAAGAGATTGGAGCTTTTCAAAAATCTAATTAAGGTGCAGCAGGAGAAAGATCTAGGTAATAAGAAACTCTGTCAAAGACCTTCAATCACGTCTGCTATGTTTTCTAGGACTCCCAATCTTAGCATGTAGGCATAAGAGATACTGGAAAAATTGCAGAGGGTCTATCTTTTACCTGCAAGTCATATTTACTAAAATTTCTCAAAAGTCCTTTCATCAAATCCAGTGTGCGTGTCCTTGTATCAAAGATCCCAACTGGGCATAGGCAGAGAAGATATTGACAAGGTGGTGAATTTCAAGTTTGGTGCTAGAACATCTTTATTTTCTGAGATTTCAAAGTCATTTGAACAACCACAACAACCGTTTGTGGGCACCTAAGAAATCCTCTTATGGTCAACATTCAGGAAGTTTTTCATCAATGCACTTTACACTCCTCATACACTCTTAGTCTTAACAAGACCCCCCACATGGAAAAGAGTTTGCAGCGAATGCCTCAAACACATGCCATGAGTAATTTTGAATGAGGAAGACAAAAGGAAATCATGCCGAGAAATCCCTCCTAAATGCTCAGAACATGCATGACAAAGAAAATGGTTCTACGATTATGAAGCCGGTCTTGTGCCCCAAAGCAATATTCTTCTATATGAGAGTAGTGGGCATTGTTTTTGGGAAACTTGGGTAGTTAAAAATTTGGCATAACTGAGGGATTTACATGGGTGAGACGATTTGCCTCACATCCCCTTGGGCATTATATGTGTGATCTCTTTTCATAGAATGAGAGATATGGATATATGGATATATTGTTGTATATGGTGATCAATGAATAAATGAAATGCTATTGAGTTTCTCTATATATAGTGTCAAATACCGTGATTTTCTGTTTGTATGCAATAAGTTCCTATTACACCACAAGGGTAAACATTTGGCGTTGTTGCCGACCAAATCTGGGAAGTGACGAAGGTAATGGAATACAGTGGATAAATGAGACTACCTATTAACGAGAACATCATAATCAACGAAGATGGAGTTAGAGTTGTTTCAACTGGGAATATGCCCTAACCACGAACTTCCTCAATCTCAAGAAGTTCCGATTTATGGTGCTGTATGGGAAGTTGCTTGGGCACATAGTTTGCAAGGTAGGACTAAAAACGGACCTAGACAAAGTATGGGCAATAGTGGAAATGGAGGCACCTGTAGATGTGATCGAAGTCAAATCTTTCCTCAGCTACATTGGATACTATTGCCAATTCATTAAACACTTTGCACAAATTTCATACTATTGGATAGGCTCACGAGGAAGGGGAGCCGTACATTTGGGAGAAGGTACAGGGGGAAGCCTTCAAGGAATTAAACTTAAGGTTGTTGGGTGCCCCCCTTCGTGAAATTCCCTAATTGGGACAAGGAATTCCACGTACGCGTGGATGTGTCAAATTATGCCATTGGGGCTACCTTGGCTCACTTCTGGCATATTTTACAAGTAGGTTGTTGTCCAATGCAGAGAAGAATTATAGCACCATAGAAAGGGAAGCCATCGCAATGGTTTGCTCCGTTTATAAGTCTCGGCATTACCTACTGGCCACACCATTTACCATGTGGACCACTAGGCCCTTATGTACTTGGTCAATAAGGCCATTATTTAAGGGAGGGTCAGTCGATGACTTCTAGTTCTAGTACTCCAAGAGTTCATGTTCAATATCATTGTGCAGCTAGGACATTGCCACGTGATTGTCGATCAAGAATCACACATTAAGTGTGGTGAGCCACTTGATGAAGTAAAATATGACTTTCCAGATACACATCTATCTCAGATTGCCACACTTCCTCTATGGTATACAAGCATAGGGGAGTATTTGTCCACAACCCAATTTCCATGGGACATGGCTCCAGGAGAACGAAGAAAGTTGGTCTTGAGGAGCAATACTTCCCAATTGATCAATAAATTCCTATACAAGATGGGGCGGGACCAAGTGTTGAGACGATGTGTTCTGGAAGAAGTACCAGGAGTGCTTAAGGAAGCCAACAAAGGACCACCGGGAGGACACATGGGTCTTGATAGGCTTGTGGTGGCCAACATTGCAATTTGATGCAAGAGAGTGGGTTGTGGGATGCGATACCTGCCAATGAGTAGGGAAACGTCTCATACATGACTTCATGCTGCCCAACCTTCCCACTCCTAGGAGCTATTTGAAAGATGAGGGTTAGACTTCGTTGGACCCCTAAGGGTTAGTTGTGCTCGAAGGTGACAATATATCATAGTAGCCACCAAATACTTAACCAAATGGGTAGAAGCATGTGCATTGCTAGATAACTCAACATTGAGCATTGAAAAGTTCATTTATGAACAATTTTGACTCAGTTGACCAGTGACATAAGTGGTCATTTTGTTAACCATGTTATTAAACTGTTCACCACAGAATTCAAAATCTTTCATGTGCTGTCAAGTCCATACCATCCTTGGGCGAACGACCAGGCAGAGGCAACAAATACATTTTTGGTAGGAGTCATCTATAAGTTGTTTGGAGTTTAGGGTGAAGATTGGGAGGAAACATTGCCCTCGGTGTTGTGGGCCTACTGCACCTCCTACAAGGTGATCACAGGTCACCCACCCTTTTAGCTGATGTATGGACAAGAGGCTGCAGTACTTGCTGAGTTTATGGTTTCAAGTCTGCAGATAGCCATTGATAACAGGTTGGATGATATGGGGAGCCTGAACTGAAGTGGCGTAGTAGTAGAGAAAACTCTGGCACGACAAACACATCCGTCCAATGAAGATTATACTCGGCCAATTAGTATTGAAATTTGATGGAAGGAACGAAATCAAGCCTGACAAATTCAGAGTAAAGTGGCTAGGTCCCTATAAGGTTCAAAAGGTTGTAGCCAATGGAGCTGTGAAATTATGGACACTTGACAATAGAGAAATTCTTGACACCATGAACAAGAAGTAAAAAAATATACCACGAATGACTAGTAGGCCCAATTGTTGTTGGCAGGCGCGTTGTAGCACTTAGAATGAGAGAGAGAGAGAGAGAGAGAGAGAGAGAGAGAGAGAGAGAGAGAGAGAGAGAGAGAACCGAATGGTGGTTCGGTGAAGACCACTAAATGGTGGGGACCACCGTCAAGTGGAAACTACCAATGGGCAGTAGAAGGGAATATATAGGGCCTCCCATATATGTTTTTACTTTCTTTTTTCCTACGGATGAGGGAGAAGGTGCTGCAGGAAGAAAGGAGAACAAAAGCCTGTTTCATAACTGTTTTTCAATTTGCAAGAGGGAAACGAAAATGCATTTAGGAGGTAAAAGAAATTGGAAAGCTTAACTATAGGCAAGGAGCTTAAGTATGGAAAAAGGGCAAAAGTTTTACCTTTGGGAGTTCAAATTACAAGATAGATGGAGGCAACCACGAGTAGCAAAAAGAAGATACGAACTAAGGTTCAGAAGGCGACCCAAAAAGAATAGGTTAGGAGTTAATAGACTGGAATACTAGAAATGGTGGCGAGAAACCCCTTAGAAGGATGAGGTAAAAAAATTCTTATGGGATGTTGGAGTTCGTTGGATGATGAAGATGCCTCTATTTTCTATTCGAAATTTCGAGGCTACTTTGTAGGTAATGATTAATAGATTTGATAGTTGTACAAGGAAGAGCACATTCCAGTATCAGAAGCATATGGTAATTGATTCATGCACAATCGTTGACTACACACGGGTCTTTGGCATACTAGGGGAGGATGGGCACGAAGTTGAGATAAAGACAAAAAATGACACAGGAATGAGGAATCTAGGATCAAGTGTATTTCCCGTCATCTCATCCCAGTGGAGAGTCCATATTGAAGGCAACCAAGGGTAGAGGCATCTGAAAGGAATTTGTCGCAGAGGGCTCGTGGCGATGCATACTTGATGTAATAAAAGTAGACTAATTGGAGCAAATCGAGCCTTAGATATTGCGTTAACGCAGATAGTTAATATGAGTGGCCTCTATGACTGGGCATTTGTGCTAGCAGATAGGGTGTATGAATTTATGACTCTACAACACCACACATTTTAAATGCCCCACCATGACATTGGCTTGTTTCTATAGGCTACACTATGGCAGACTCTTGTAGATAAGTTGGAATTCCAAGGCAACTTGGTGGCCGAAGAGCCTCCAATCTTCTACTGGCAGTATTTAGATACTAGGGGGACAATGATGGGTCAAAAGAGGCATAGGCAAGCAGTCGAAGAGTTCGACCCAGAAGACATTGATGGTGGCAGGGAAGCCACCGCAAAGCCTTCTAGTAGCGACTCGACGATAGATTATAGCGATAAAGCATAGGACGAGTCAGTGACAAATTCCACTTGGGCAGAAGCTACCCCATTAGTTCGATTCTTGTTGCCTCTTTTGTCACCCTCAACACACTTGACTCCCACAATGATAGTGGTTACAAAATTCTCCCCATTTGTTTTGACGTTTGGAGTAGTGGCTGTAACACCTTGTGGAATACTTGAGCTTGTGAAGGGCGAGGTTCCACCTACATAGGAGGTGGTTGTGGGGCCTTTCGAGGTGTCTGTGGCAGAGGTGGTAGCGGAGTCTGGGGTTGCAAGATTGGAGAAGGGGAATGTGATGGGTGGAGAGCAGCAGGACAGCCAGGATATTCTAGAGGGCCAGGTTTGTCTAGAGGTTGTAGAGTCCAATGCCATCATCACTGTTGATATTGAGCTTCTAGATGATCTACCACCTCTAGTTGGTCCCTTGAAGGCACCACGAGCTCTTGGCTTAAGCAATGGTTCGAGATATTACTTTCAGGATTAGTCGGTGCAACAGTTCTTTCTCCACGTTGAGAGAAACCTCTGGAGATCATGGACATAGAGGTCATAAACCCACTAGGTGGGAAGCGCATTGAGAACTTGCCTATGGAGGATAGGACAGGAGAGTTGGTCACCGGGCCAACAGTGCATGAGGTAGATGAAACCTTGACGATGGGTAAGGTTGTGCACTTGGCCAAGGCAGGGATGCAGTTGGAGGGAGATGAGGTAGAGTCATCTTTGGCAGACTTGGTTACTAGAGGATGTCAGATGGTGATTGTAGTAGAAGTTGGAGCCTTGAAGGGTGTGACATTGAACTTGCGACTTCACCTTACCTTTGTATGACAGGATTGTCCTGTTGCTTTTACAGAATTTTTTGAGCAGGGGTTTTGGCTTGCTAAAGAGACCCTAAAGATAGTGTAGACATGGGTTGTCCCCAAGCCAGTGGTAGAGAGTGAGGTACATGCTCTTATCCGCTAGATAGGAGAGGCTTTCCATGGACACTACACTTTGAGGCACTTGGAGTATGTTTTGACTGGACATGAAGTTGCATTGGTGGATACACAGAGAGTTCAAGAGGAGCTGACCACCATGTTGGAGGCAGTGAAGCAAGACTTAGCTCGATGTACCCAAGAGATGTAGGCCGAGAAGGCAACATATGTGGCTATTGAGGGTAGACATTCTAAGAGAACTTCGTTTGAGTAGCAGTTGGCAGCCGTTGGTACTGAGAGGCAAACTTTAGAGACTATGTCGAATAGTGTGGATATCAACAATCCCTCCAATTACCGTACCATAATGGTGAATCCTCTTTTAGGCTGACTCTTTGGGAGTATGTTTGAGCATAGAATTAGCGGTTGAGTAGAAAAAAGAGGAGAAAAGAGCAAATGGTTAGGCTGGTTTCAGACCAAAACACTCCATTGACCATTGCATCACTCTAAGATATCTCAATGAAAGAGTGTGGGAGAAACAAGGAGAGGAGGCTTTTTGTTGCTTTGTGGATTTTAAGAAAGCTTTTGACACCATCCCTAGGGATAAATTGTGGCAAAAAATGGAAGAATTGGAGGTCCCAAAAGAGTATAGGGCTGCTGTTTATAAGTTGTATGAATGCTTTAAAGCAGAAATCAGAACTAAAATGTCGAAAATATTTTGGAAGCAACATTGGGGTCAAACAAGGGTGCCTTTTTGCTCCCTATTTTGTTCGGCCTCTACATTGATAAGCTAGAAGAGTGGCTAAACAAAGCCAATGGAGAAAACATACAATTGGGGCAGGTTATGTGATAAAACTGCTTCTTTATGTTGATGACCTTATCCTTATTGCAAAAACTGCTCATGTTAGAGAGAGCATTTGAAAAATGTAGAGACCTTTTGCTTGGAGGTAGGGATGGAAGTCAATAACACTAAGACTAAAAGTTGTTGATCTTTTCTTTGAAAAAGAAAAAGAAGCAACATACATTTATATTTGGGGACAACTCAATAGAAATTGTGGAGGAGTACACATATCTAGGAATTGACTTCCATTATAGATAAAGTTGGGAGACAAGGAGATCAAAAAGAATATAAGGGGTATGAAAGGCCTCTTACCTTCTTCAAAATAGATGGGAAAATGGAGTTGTGGGATTGAAAGATTAGTAAGATGTTCTTTGGTCTTTTGGTGGCTCCAGTTATTCTTTATGGATGTGAGGTTTGGGGCAGCAGTGTATCAAATCATAAATGGGGACAAATAGAAAGATTCCAAAAACATTTTATTACTATTAACTTCAAGGTCAAGTCAACGGTTGCTTACAAGATTTTTTTGCAGAGGTAGATATGTTTGCAATTGAGACGTCAACAATTATCCGATTGCTAAGCTATTTTAAAAAAGTGGGAAATATGGATAAGCATTGTTGTCCTAAGTAGGTGGCTGATGAGGAGCTAGAACATAGAAATGAAAAATGTGGAGTAAACATAATAGCAAGGTGGTTGAACAAATGAAACATTAATACTTAGAAGTGCATGAGCACTATTATAGAGATAAATAAATGGGTGTTAGAGAAATTCAGGTTCTGCCATGAAGATGGAAGGAGGAAAGAATTTGTACTTTTTGCAACAAAGGAGTGATGGAAACAGTATGACACTTTGTCAAAGATTGTGCTGTATACGAAAATATTAGTAGCCATTGCAAAGACAACCTACAAGTGAGCAACATGAAGGAACTTTTGGAGGAGACAAGATTACACAAGACAACTACCTTTCCAATGCAAATCCACAACAAAAGTAACAACCTGGAGAAATTACGATAGACTGCTTAACTAACACTTCATTTGGTCCTTTACACTAGTGGTCTCGTATACGTCATTAAAACCCTTTCATTTCATTTCATATTGAGTGCACGGCATATGAAGACATCTAGGCCTACAAGATCATCTTGTAGGCTGGCATAAGCAAGCATAATTTATTTGAGGAGGATATGATGAGGCAGACTTCTAGATTAATTGTCAAGATTCATAGTAGGAGATTTGATCTGGAAAGGAATATGGAGTTAGTATAAGGCTACAACTCGTGGTTCCTTAGACTGATGGTCTCATAGATGTTATTAAAAATCTTCATTTATTCATTCATTCATTCATTTACACCTCCTAAACTGCACTTTGAGCATATATTAACTAATTGAGGAATATTTTATTAATGAGAGTCCATGAGAATACCATATGCTTGCTCTAAGCAATTTTAGTCCAGTGGAGAAATTAGGTTCGAGAAATCTATTGCAGGAGCAGACTAGACATATTATGCTATTGGAACTAACATACCTTGGATTTGTAATATCAAAAGGAACACTCAAGATGGATCAAGATAAGGTAAGTGCAATTCTTTCTTGGCTAGTTCGTAAGACTATTGCAGCAGTTAGAAGCTTTCATGGTTTAGCCACTTTCTACAGAAAGTTTATTAGGAATTTCAGCTTGATTTGTGCACCAATTCTGAATTCTATAAAAGGAGGACAGAAATGTAAATTTGTTTGGATAGTAGAAGCTAATGAAGCCTTTGAACTTCTTAAGAAGAAAGTAGCTCAACAACCAGTCACATTTCTTAATTTCAGTAAAGTCTTTCAAATAGAATGTGATGCAGGCAACATAGCAATAGGTGTACTTAGTCAAGAGGGCGCCCCTATAGTCTTCTTTAGTGAGAAACTCAATGAAGCTAAACAGAAATATCCTTCATATGATTTGGAAATGTATGCCTTTTGTCCAATCCGTTAAAAAATGGAGACACTACTTGCTCCAAAAGAATTCATTGTATACACTGATAACCAGGCCCTTATTTTCATAAACAGTCAAAAGGAAAACTAAATCATAGACATGAAATGGGTGGAGACATTACAAGCTCATACATTTTCTATAAAGCATAATAAGGGAGTTTCAAATAAGGTTGCTGATGCTTTAAGTAGAAGAGCTTTGACTACATCACAAATTCAGTTGGAAACTACAGGAGTTTTGAATTTGAAAGATATGTATGATAATGATGCTGATTTCAAAGATATTTATTAAGCATGTACTAACCTGGATGATAGGTACAACCATGAGTATGCAGATTTTCTGATTCAAGAAGGGTTAGTATTCAGAGGGAGACAACTTTGCATACCAAAATGCTCAATGGGATATAACATCATACAAGAGAAACATAGTGGAGCATTATCTGGTCGCTTTGGACTAGATAAGACTTTAGAGTAGGTTTGTAGGCATTAATTTTGGCCGAAGTTACAGAAAGATGTGAGAAAATTTGTAGAAGAATGCACCATTTGTTAGAAAAGCAAAGGGAAAAGTACTAATGCTGGATTATATCAGCCCTTACCCATTTCGTCAAGACCATGGGAAAGCATCAGTATGGATTTTGTTATGGGATTACCAAAAACCCAAAAAGGGTATGATAGTGTTTTTGTTGTGGTAGACAGGTTTAGTAAAATGACACATTTCCTACTATGCAAATCTACTAAAGATGCTTCATACATAGCAGATCTCTTCTTCAAAGAGAGTTCCAATTCATGGATTACCATTGAATATTGTGTCAGATATAGATGGCAGATTTATAGGTCATTTTTGGAGGACCCTTTGGAAGAAACTTGACACAAACCTATCTTTCTCATTTGCATATCATCTACAAACCGATGGCCAAATAGAAGTTGTTAATAGATCTTTGGGAAACTTGTTAAGATGCGTTACAAGACAACATGGAGAAAAATGGGATTCTATACTTGCTCAAGCTGAATTTTCATACAAAGACATAGTGAATAGAAGTACAAAAAAATTCCCATTTCAGATTGTGTATGGCACACACCCAAGAGGAATTCTTGAGCTTAGAGAACTTCCAAACACTTTTCCTAGTAGTTCACATGGTGAAGAATTTGCTGAAGCTATTAAGGAGGTCCAAGAGCAAGTCAAGTTGCAGCTCCAAAATTCAAATCAGAAGTACAAAACATTTGCTGATCATAAAAGACTAGAAGTACAGTTCAATGTTGGTGATTTAGTGTGGGCATATTTGAAGAAAGAGAGACTACCTCAAACCAAGCATACTAAATTATTACCTAAGAAGGTTGTTCCTTGTCAAATCTTAGCAACGTATGGACACAATGCATACAAGATTCAGTTACCTCTAGAAATTGGCATCACACCCATATTTAATGTTTGTGATCTCACACCATACAAAGGTTCAGAAACACAACCAATACACGAGGATTCCATAACAACAGATTTGCAACAAATACCCAAACCAGTGCCACCCCAACTGGAGCAGATACTAGATACAAAAATAAAGAAGACTCGAAAGAGAGAATATACTCAATACTTGTCAAATGGAAGAACAAACCTGCAACATAAGCTATTTGGATGGAGGAGACACAAATCAACAAGCATGGTTCATCACTACAACACCTCATCTCAAGTGGACTTGAGATTCATTCCACAGGGGAGTATGCTGCAGGAGCAGACCAGACAAATTATGCTACATGAACTAACATGGTGAAATATGCTGCAGGAACAAACAACAATGAAACAATACTTCAGACCTGTGTGACAGGAAGATATAACAAAGATGATGCTATAGGAAGTTTCAGAAACTAGGAAGGAAGTTGATGTTATGTTTTAGTGTTTTTGTTAGTAGGATTAAAATTTCTGTGTTTGTAATGAAGTCCTATGGTGTGGTGGCATAAATGGAGGCATAAATAAAGTAGTGATTCTATAAGCTCTCCAATCATAGCCACTTAGGACAGAGTTAATTTCATTTTTGGTTGAGTCAGTTTTCTTTCTAAGTGTGTGCGTGTGTTTGAAATAATTAAGCCAGCTAAGTAATCAATGGCTACAGGAAGCTCCAAACAATTGTAAGAGTTGGTGATAGATTCTAATTACTAAACGATCCTTCATGATTTGAAGAACGGTTTTTGTTTTCTTGTTGTGTTGGCATTTCATCTTCCCAATCTCAGAGATGGGAAAGTATGAAAAGGCAGATTTTGTCACAGAAAAAGGGATCGGACACAACATTAGAGAATATAATGGTTTTGAGTTTTTTGAGGGTTTTCGATTTGGATGTGTTTTTCTTGCTTTCTTTCCAAAATTTGACACTTTGAATTCCGAGATCATGTTGGCGACCTAGTTGTAGAATAATAAAACACTTATTTGGTTCTAAATCCAAATTAGATTTGCTGGTTTTGAAATTGTTACATGAAACTAAATTTTTCTGCGTCGGTGAATGTAACTACGCGCTATTATGAGGGTCGCGAAAGTAGATGGGAGTCTTTTAGACTCTTTGCGATCTATTTTTTGGGATCGTGGGGGGCTATGTATTATATGTTTATGTTTTTATGTGTGTTTACTTTTTCAGTTGTTTTTGTTTGTGTCCGTGTGGAAGGAAATTCATGATCCTGGTGAATATCTTCATGTATTCACCAATGTGTTAAATCACATCGTTGATATGTGATAGTGGTAAAATTTGGTTCGCATAAGGGATTTGCAAATCTTGCTAACGACTGGGTATTTCTTGGTTGATGGTCGGTCTATTAGCGAGCCCCAAACCACGCATGTAGTAAGTTAGTGTAGGTTCGAAAATGAATTAATATGGTCTGATAGCCAGTTTCTGATCGGTTTGGTTCCCAATTTTACATTCGAAGGTGACAAATTTGTCTATATATTTCAGTTGTAACAAAGAAGAGTCCGGTCGGTTTCCATTAAATCTGTGTAGGAAAACTAGTGTTGCTACAGGAGGTCGAATGGGCTCTTGTCGCATGTCTGCATATTAGTCGGTATTAAGAGAATCAGATAGATCCAATCTGGGTTAAGGAGAATTATC
The DNA here is from genome assembly GCA_028749045.1 of Cupressus sempervirens. Lineage (NCBI taxonomy): Eukaryota > Viridiplantae > Streptophyta > Pinopsida > Cupressales > Cupressaceae > Cupressus > Cupressus sempervirens. The sequence goes on along the minus strand of CM053792.1, from coordinate 23,774,425 downwards.
GATCCTGAAGGTGCACAAACCCCTTGATGTAGAGTTGAGTGATTTATTTCCTCCTAAGTTTTCCAAGGTGAGGCTCTGCATCAAAATCCAATCTAAAGAGGACAAATAATGTAATGTCAATACACATTGACGGAGATGTTAGACCAAATCATTAGAAAGAAGAGAATTGCAGAGCTGAATAACCATGCAATGCATGAACAACAAGGTCAGCTGAAGCAGCATCCATTAACAATGAGAGATCAGGAGTTAGAGATGTACTGAGCAGTCCTATCCCAGATAATGGACCAGCCAATGTCACTGTGGTGCAACAAAATGTAGCTGAAATCAGAGCGGGTAGGACCCCCTGTATTCTGGTCAGTGCTGCTCTCCGTCCTGGTTTGCCATGGGAAGTACTTCTCAACAGCTGTTATAATGTTATCAGAGAAAATAATTTTAGATTCCGCTGGGCAGATGGACCTCTTCCTTGGACAGCGTAGTTTAAGGAATAGCTGATTTAAATATGTTGTTTTGTTTTGTCTTGATTATGATTATTGTATAGTTATGATCCGATGTTTTAAATATAAGATGTGGACGGACCTCAGATCGTGTTCTCTCATGATACTGCTTGATAAACTGTTTGTTAGTATGGCTGCTGGTTCAACTCTTTATGGTATATGTATCAGACCTCTTATGTAATTAATAGGAAAAACAATTGGCCCCTTTTATCAAAAGATAGAATCCTAGAGGACATGTACCAAGAATAGAATTAAAATACGGATTTCCTCACATGTCCAAAGTGTGCTCCCACGGAAAAGGTGATTGGTGAGAAACATGTAAGTGGGGGTATATATTAAAATTTGAAAAAGTATTAAACTCAAGGTCACTGGGAGACGGGGAGACTTCGAGGTCTCCGGTATTGGTACTCGTACCGGTACGGCAATTTTTCAAATAGGAGACGGGGGTGCTTGGAGACGGCAATTTTTTTTTATAAATTTTTTTAATAGTTTAAAGAGTCTAATACTAAAAGTAAATGCAAAATTTGAAAATAGTAATACTGTAAGACTAAAGTAAATAATAATAGTAATGTCAAATTAAAAATTAAAATAGACTCAGAGTCAAAGATTTCAAAACTCACATGATCACAATATTGTATTTCATAGACATTTTTTTTTCGAATATTGCATATGATCACCATCATATCAGATTGATAATCGCTGAGATTATCATTACATATTCAAATTTTAAATTAAAAAAAGTATAGTTTGAAGCTGAATTGCTGATATGCAAACAAAAATGAACACTTTGTACAATAAACAAAAAACAGAAATATATCTAGTATTAGTATGTCGATGGTACTATCATCTACTCCACAAGGTTTTGATCATCCATCTCAAGGTCTTCAGCTATCATGCTCTCCAAAAAATCATCTCTCCAAAAATATTTTAAATGATTTAATCATTTAAATTGTTGAATAAAAATAATTTTAAAAAAGTTTTTTAATGTTTTTAAAGTTATTAATTTATTAAATAAAATATTTTAAATGATTTAATCATTTAAATTGTCAGTGGTCTTAATTTTTGTATTAAAAACATTAAAATGAGGGCTAAAATATATAAAATTATTTAATATTATATTTTACCAGGAGACTTCGAGGAGAATTCACTTTTTGGATTAGGAGATGGGGAGACTTCAAGAGACTTCATCGTGAAGTCTCCAACCTTTTTTGAGGTCTCCGAAGACGCGAAAAGTCTCCAAGACGCGTCTCGGTCTCCGAGACGCGACTTTTAGGGGGGAGACAGGTCTCCCGGCAACCATGATTAAACTTTAAGTTCTCCTTTTGTGATCTATACATGCGCATGGATGTATTCGAAAAGTAACTAAATGGGTGATGATGAAAGGTTGAGACAATGGGATTTATTCCAATATTGGTTGTGAAAGGGAATAAAAAAGATAAAATTGTTTAATGATTTTAAATGGCGATAATGGAATTTGAAACTCCGATTGTGATGATAAAACTCAAGAAGTTCAAGTCGAGGTTAAAGTTGAAAGATAGAAAATAAAGGAAATTTTGGAATTAAAATTGGAATGAATAAATTATTGAATTTTTATATTTAGTATTTAATTGACGATTTGCTAATTGTAAGTTGTATAAAGTTAGCCTGAACCCTTATTTTATGGGTGCTTAACTTCTATCATTCAACATGCATTGTTCATTTAGATGGTGTCTGTTGTAGTACGAAAAATCATTTGCATAACTCACTGAAGATTGCACTAGTTCTCACCTAGTTGTAGTTTATCTTGGTGAAGCAGAGCTTGGATATTTTGCAATTTGTTCATCAAAGCACTATTTGTTGTTGTGATTAGCCTTAGCATTAGAGTAGATTTCCTAAACCCTATTCCCTTTTCTTTCCATATAGTTGTAAAACCCAAAAAGTACACTTCTGCAATATCTTCCAATAGCTCCCACATCCAATATGATTTGAAATCAACTTGAGTAAAGCACAATGTAAGGCCCCTTGTGATTAACAACAAATCACATTTTACCATTGAACTTATTCATGGTCAAGCCCTAACACTAAAGGAACCTTGGAGACTAGATAATATATCTTGATATTTTGTTCTACTTTTTGGTGAGTCATAAAACCTGCATTAACAATACCAAAGTCCAAGAGACAGCCAATTGGACTTCCTACTTGTTTCCCTCCTCCCGGAGCTTCTAGCATTCCATTGTGAAGAATTCCACATATAAAACAAAACATTGTGGATAATTTATTATGGTGTAATTACTGATGTATAGAGAACTGCTGTATGTGTAACCAGAACAGAGATATAATAAAGTGATTTCCCCAGTTTCTCCTGTGCATGTAACCAAATTGGTAAACCACATAATTTTGGTGTTGTGTTTATTGATTGTTTTCCCTTTGCATCTTATAATTCTGACTTCATAGTTGTTTATCTGTACATTGCATCAACATTTCTCTCTATCATCACTACTAGCTTCCAAATGTCTTGAGGCAAAAGTTTCCTCACATGTTCAAATTTTGCAGAAAAACCTCGGACATTAATGGGAGCCATCTTCCTGAAGATGCTTGCAGGTATGTTCCTGGGAATCTCTTAATCATGCTCCTTTGTTTTTGTTATTGTATTAACTATTCTTTCATTGAATTTGGTATTGAGATTTGTTGTCTAGAATTGATACATATATCTTGTCCGTCTGAAAGCTATTCTGACAATCAATTCTTCATAGGGCCTCCCGCTTAGAGTGATTCTTTTTTAGTTTCCACATATTCAGTTTGGAAAACTATACAGCTGATGACAAATAAATGGTTTTATGTACAGAGAATGAATGGGCCTTTGACTTGCTTTACTGTATTACATTTGTAATGATGGATGCACAATGGCTTGCAATGCATGCTTCCTACATGGAGTTTAATGTACACAACCTATTCTATGATAATAATTTTTATCTAAAATTCAATTTCTTTAGAAGTGTAAATCTGCTCTTCATTTTTCTAATGACTAACTGCATTTTCTTTCAGGCTGTTATGAAAGCTACCAGATCCCAGCTGGAAAGAGAGTTAAATATGGACGATGTTTTGCGTCTGGAAGATATGCCATCCTACACTTTCTTGTCCCAGTAATTCTATTTTTTTAATCTACTATAAAACAGGGATTATAGCCGTATTATTCATTGACCGGCCACCTTCTAGTTTCTGTAATTTTTTCCTCTGTATGTAATTTTTTCCTGAGGTTCCTACGCAGTCATATGTTGGATCGTTATGGTTTTCCTGAAGTGAACAAGATATGTGGGATTTGCAAGGAATAATAGCCATATATGTACTCTACTCATCGGAGCAGGCCATTCTGTGTGAATACACAACTGCTTTTGGGATATATTTTTTACTTGTTCAATGCATTGCTGGAATGAAACGATCAAATATAGGTAACGATTTTATCGATTACCTTTAGGAAGGGGCGGGGCTACATGTTGTTACAAGATTATATTGTAGTTAAATTAAATATATAATTAAATCAATATAATGATTATTATATTTAATTTAAATATTATTTTTTACCAATGTTCTTAACAATGAATTGAAGAAGGTATATGTTATTATTATATTTTAATAGATGAAGTATTTATGATTTCTTTAAAACAAATATTTTACCAATCTTATTTTTCTTTAAAATGTAGATTTATTGTTTCTCAAATATTGTGAAAGATGATATTATACATTTCAAATATTGTCTCACTGTAGATCAGCCAGTAGATATTTTTACTAAAGCATTGGGCAGAGAAAAGTTTAGAAGTATTATCTTCAGGGTTCCTAAGTACTAAATATTATATTAGATTTTATTTAATATTATTTTATTTATTAGTTTTTTGTTTTTATAGTTTTGTATAATAGTTTATAATTGTTATTGCCGTCCTTTTTATTAACTTGCTTTGCTTTTATTAAATACAATTCACATTTCCAGTTTCTAAATATTTATATTTTTTCAACTTGGATCAACACTTATATCGTCCCAAATATGAATCAACGAGAAATCCCAATCAAAGGTGTAATGTAGCATGTAGACCAATTGTTGATAGTTTTGGCTGCAATGCAATTGACCTGATGGAAACCCTTCATTAAATAATTCACTATATTTGTGCTCATCCCATAGTATGCCAATCTCTCACACATTTCATTTCCCAAAATAAATGGGCAAGCCTTCCAGTTTCTAGATTTAACTGAGTGCTAGGTTCCTGCGAAGATCCACAAAGCCATCTTGAGTATATTTGTCAATTGGATGGACTGAACAGTTTGAACATTTATCCCCATTCATAACCAGGGCTTGATCCTAAATTTCATTATTTGCATTGGAAGCGTTGGATCCATTGACAACCATGGCGATGGTCTTTCACCTCGAGTGGTCACCTTACCAACTGCAAGAGAGGAAGAAAAAATTCTGAAATGGAAAGGGAGGGAGTGAGCAGATTTCGGTATGGGAACCTGACCCACAATCCTTCTGCGCTATGGTGAGTAGAATATATGACCTCAAGGGAGAAAACCTTAAGACACAACTAACTCACCTACAAGTGGCAGTTTTTATGTGATTAATTAAAGAAGCACACCATCAATTTTATAATAATTCTTTGGATGTTTTTTTGCTTTATTGAGTTAGTACTAAACAATATTGTATTAATTCAATGTCTTCGTCACCTACTATTGACAGGGTATAACTTCCTAATGTTTTCCCATTGGTACGATATACCTTCCTTTTTTCTATATTTGATAAATACAATATTTTCAGTTTTTAAAAGCCAATTAATAAATGTTTCTACTAATTTCCTATTGTTTTCCCATTGCCAAGTTATAACTTCCCTTTTCTTATATTTGACAAATATAATATTTTTCATGTTTTAAAAGTCAATTAATAAAAATGTTTGTGAAGTTTCTGGTGATTACTAAAAATATTCCATTGTCTAAATTATAATTTCATTTATCTCATATTTGGCAAATATAATATTTTCATGGGAAAAGGTGCAAATGAGTCTTCTTTTCAACAAGAAAAGCTTGAAATCATGTAATAAGTTAATACACATAATTTTCTAGATGCATTTATTGCTAACTATATTAAGAGTTGGGATAAATGCATTTGTTGATAACTATCATAGGAGTTGGAATAAGTTAATATCTTAAGTTGGAATTGGTTAATATCTTAAGTTGGAATTGGTTAATATATATAAACTTTCTTTATATTCATTTGTTGGTAAACTATTGTACTAGGAGAGAAACTTGAAATGAAGTAAAGCTTTATATCCATGTATCTTATCTTTATCCTTCCATCACACCTATCCAAAATTTGATTCCTCTTTCGCCTTAGGTGGGACTCTAGCAACAACATTGCAACTCTTATTTTCATTGAAACTTTGGACCCAAGTATCATCACATGTTCGTCACCTATCATTTTGTTGACTTTTTTGTTTAGCTCAAAAGGTCAAGTGAATTTTCTTTAAAGCAAAGTAAGTTGAATATTTAACATCAACTTTATTTTTATTCTTTATTATAATATTTATAAGTTTGCAAGATTGCATAAAATTAGAGTGAATCAGAGTGATTTCATATGTGATTTGAAGCCAAAGGAAGCAATAAAAGATTATTGTCTTGTAATCTAAGTAAAACTAGGATATATATATATATATAAAATTGCTGAAGCAAACTTGTATTGTTAGTCGATAAGTTTTAATGTGGGATTGCCCTTATATTTAGTTATTGGAAAATTTGTTTCGTGTCATTAAACTACCTAAAAATCCACAAAACAACTTTTGCGAAACTAATTTGCATTACCCAAAAAATTTATTCACAATTAAGAAATCGATAGTCAACATTATTTATTGTTAATTTAAATTGTTATTTTGATAACAAAAAAAAAAAAAATCTTCTAAAATGTGGGATTGCACTTTATTTTGTTACCACAAATTGAAACCACCTAAAAATTTGCAAAACAACCTTGATGAAATCGTGAAACCATTACAAATCTATTCACAATAAGGGATAAACAACATTATTCATTTAAAATTTTGATTCTTATTTTCAAAAAAAAAAACCTTCTTAATTTTTTTAAATTAAGTAATATTAATCAATAGAAAATATATGTTTTATTAATTAAAATATCAAAATTAAAATAATCAATTCTAATACTCTTGAATTTTTATAATATTAATAAAAAGATTTATATTGATTAGAAACTATATTTAAAATATCTATTTATTTTAACAATAAAACCAAAAGAATCTTGATATAGATTTTTATTAATTCAAATAAAAAATCAAAATTATCATTTTTATTAATTAAAAATACTAAAATTAAAATAAACAATAATAATTTTTCAAAATATTTATAATAATAAATTTTAAAAAATTATCTTAAGTAAAAATTATAAATAAAATGATATTTTCTTCATCTATTAAAAGGGTAAATAAAAATAATGTCCTCAAAAGTTTATATAATAAACTTAAAATTACTTTTTATATTAAAAATGAAATAAATATTATATATAAATTTTATAATTAAACAAAAAAGACTTATTATAATTTAAAGATTTAAAAAAAATAAAAAAAATTAAAAGAAAATAATCTTGTTATTTTTTTCATTAATAAAAATATTCAATAAAAATAATTTATTTTATAAATTAGATTTTCTACAATTAAAATAAATAATAATAATATTATTAAATTTCTACAACAATAAAAAATATTTGTATTAATTGAAATAATATAAAAAATATCTTGTTATTTTGGCAATAAAACCAAACAAAAACTTGCTCTCTATTTTTTATTAATTCAAAAATGAATTTTTTTAAATGAATTAAAAATATCAAAATTTAGATAAATGATAATAATATTCAATTTTTTTTTTATAATAATTAAAAAAACCAGTATCAACTGAAAAAAAGATAAAATAAAAAGAATAAATAAAATAATAATATATTCACATTTTAAAATAGTAAATATAAATAACATCTTGAAAAAGTTTATATAATAGTTTAAAATCAATATTTATATTAAAAATTTAAATTACTTCTATTAAAAATTAAATTATTTTTTTCTTGATCGTTTTACAACAGTGATAAAATTGATAGCAAGCTATGTGAGGCAATGCCCCAAAATCAACATCTTTGATTCAAGGGCATAAGCATAATACTTGTAGCTGACTTTGAACAACTACCACCTCTAATGGACAAACCTATCTATGCATCACCTACAACTGCACAAAATCTATGGTACATATTTAATACAGTTGTAATATTGCAAATAATTTACAGACAAGAGGGTGAAGATTAAATGCAAGTACAATTTTGAGAATCCTTACAATATATGTGCAATATAGAACCAACACAATCAGACTGGGAATTGTTAATGACACACACAAAAGCACCTAATGACAACTGAACAATAGGATTTTGACCAATTCATAAACTTATTCCCAACAAATGAACTTGTGACAATACATAAAAAAGGTTGCACTTACTAAATCTACCTATTACACTGTGCCTTGCATTAAACACACAACATAGATTAGATAATATCGATAATGATGAGTAACTACCCCAAGAAGTATTACTTAGAGAATAGCAACATGTAATGCTAATAGCAAACCTATGGATCTAGGCTGGTCTTGTAAATGGGTCACTTGGAGAGGTCAAAGATATTGTCTACTGCATATGATAACAAACACCAGAATTATGGGATCAAACAAACCCAAAAACTATACCAATACAACCCATAACCAAAGGGAATTATAGACAAATTCCTCTATAAATGACAGGCTATCACTATATACAAATCACAAGGCTTAACACACAGGAAGTAAATAATTGATATTGGTAAAAGCGGAATGCCAAAGTCTCACCTCTACTGCAGTCTCTCGAGTAAAAAATGTACAAGGTATTTAGATACAACCACCATTCTCTTTTGATTGGTATTCTAAAATGAAAATGAAACCATACAACATTATAAGGAAAAAAGAAGATGCTCTTCTATAATTGCTCTAAAAATAGCAAGGAAAAGTATGGCCAACAACAACTACATTGTTTACACTATTAAAATCATATTGGTGAGTTGTTTAATACTTAATAGTCACTACCATTTTACAGATAGTACATTTTACTGTTTATAGATCTACTCCCAAACAAGAATAAAAGGGGACAATGAAGATTTGCATTCCTCCTCCCCCATAAAAGGGTCTATTTCCTTTATAAGTTATTCTCTTAAATACTTGTTAAAATCAAATTCCTAATTTTTCCATTTAAAACATAATGCATTAAATATTTTTTGTGATTTACAAAATAATACTAACACACAGTTCAAAAAGAGGAATACTGGTAGAAGGATTTTGCTTTGCTAGGGTTTCATGCATTTTTTGAGTTTCCTTGCATATGGCTCTTTGTCGAAGCTTTCCTTCTATGTTCACCACCTGTCAAACCACATTTAGTGCGGAAAATTTTAGGACTTGTTTATAATGGCCTTGGCCACTGGTGACCTAGTTGTTGATACTGGTGTTCACACTGCTACTTTAGGAAGCCATGGCACCTCCATTGAACAAACATCCTCACAAATTCGTCCTAAAGGTCTTTTACAAGGTAATCCTCATATTATCCTTCCTCTGCAAGAATTTGATGGTGCTTGTGATTGGTTAGAAAAACACAACTTGATTGGGTATTTTGTGGGTAGGACTCTTCTTGAAGCCATGCTTTGAGAATGGGTTAACAAGAGCTGGACTCCTCATAGAGTTCGCCTTGATGTTGTGCAAAACCTTAGCAAAGGTTTCTTTTTATTTCGTTTTGCCAACTCATCTCAGGCGGACACGATTTTTAACAATGACCCTTGGTTAGTTTGTTCCTCTCTGCTAGTGTTTCATAGATGGTCGCAAGACTTCACTGTCTCTGACTAAAAAAGCTTAGGGTTCCTGTGTGGGTTGAGTTCCTAGGTTTACCTTTGTTGTGTTGGCCTTTTATTGAGTCCATTGTCAATATTCTTGGCAAAGTTGTTACTAAGGAGCCCAACAAGTTTTTTACTGCTTGTCCTCATAAACATGTTTGCGTTGAGGTTGATCTCTCCAAGGATCTCAAGGATTATGTAGAGATAGAAATTGGTTCCCAAACTTTCTCTTAGAAGTTTCTCTATTTGAAATTGCCCCACACCTGAGATTGCCCTTTGGCAATGCCCAGGGTTAAACCACTGCCTAAGGAAGCCCCTGCCAAACCAGCAAAAGGAAAACAAAACGAGGAATGGACTACTATTGGCCGCAAGGGCAGGACTTCTTCAGCTCCTAAACTATCGTATGTTGCTGCTGTTTCAATTCCTCTTATTCTAACAAGAGCACAAACCTTAGCCATTGTAGGGTCGACAATAGTTTTTTTGGAGTCAAATCCAGTTGTTTATCAGGTTTCAAACCCTAGTGAGGTTTCAAACCCTAGTGGTTCACAGGGGATCAAGGTGGCCATGAGGGCTACCACTCCTGTAGTAGTTTGCACTTTGTTTTTTGCACCATCCATTGCAACTCAGAATGTGTGACGTTCTCGCAATCCTCTCGGATATGCTGAGAAACCAGAGGAGAAACGATGGGCTGTCAGTCTAGAGGAGTTTCCTTCTGGCTTCAACCAAGTTTCTACTTTCTTGCAAAATAGCTACTCCTCTCTCGAGGATGAAGAAGATATGGAAGAGTTTTCATGATTTTTTTCTTTATCATGGAAGGTGTGAGGTCTTACAAACCTCTCCAAACAATACTATGTCAGGGACACCCATTATAGAATTGGTAATTTAGATTTCCTTTTCATGTAGGAGGTTAAAATTTAAGGTTTCATGCTTTCTTCTACATATTGCATCATTTGGCCAGATGGCATAATGCTTTCCTCTTAGCATGAAACTAGTAGAGGTGGTGTAGTTACTCTTCTATCACCTTGTCTTCATTTTGCTATTATTTCACAAATTATTTGAACTTTTTTTTCTATCAACAATCATTCCTTTGGAGTAGTTAATGTTTATGCTTCCAGTGATGCTATGGAAATATCTCAATTGTGGTGTTGGATGGCTAAAAACTTGCCTCTAGCTACTTGGGTTATGTGTGGTGATTTTAATATGGTTGAGCTAGCCTTTGACAAAGATGACATTTTACCTTTTCCTTGGACAAATAGGTAAAGGAAAGCCTCGTACTACATGTGTAATAAATTGGGCCTTTATGATCCCAATACTAACCGCTCCCTACATAGTGGGGTTTGGCACACTTGGTCTAATTTTCAAGCTAGCTCTGACTGCATTTTAAAACGTCTCGATCGTGCCATGATTACTGCACAATCTTTTTTCTCTTTTTCTAAGGATTGAGAATTACTAATCATTCCTCTACCATATGTGACGTTATCAGACCACTATCCCATTTATTTTACCATTTCTTGACATACAACTGTCGAGTAAGATGTTAGGACATAGTTTTTCCTCAATATGTTAGTGCTGACGCATGCTTCCACTATTGCTCATATCCTACATGTTTGGAATTTGGAGCCACATCCGCATTCTTAGATAGGTTGGATTCAATGGTGGAACAATATTGTTACCAGAACTGCTAGATTTCTATGCATCTAGGGTAGTAGTTGGCAGTTTTCAAACGAGGTCTTATGACTCCACTACCAAGGCCCTGAAGAAGGCTTATGAAGCTCTCACCCTTAACCCATTTGATGTTGATTTACAAATCCAGCTTGCCAAGGTTCGTTATGATAAGTAGATTGCAAATAATTATGTTGCTCAAGGGGTCCAAATCAAAGCACACCTCCATTGGTTGGAGGTTGGCGATAAGGCTTCTAAAGAGTTCTTCTAGGCTCTTAGAGCCCATCACACCAATTTTAGAATTAAAAAGATTAAATAGGGCAATTCTATTCTCTCCAATCTCCTTGACATCCTGCAAGCTTTTGTTCACCACTATGAAAATGTTTTTTCTTCACAGGGGAATTTGGTTTCTCAGGAGGAAGCCCTTAGAAAGTGTATTTCTGTTACTCCAAACCATCTAGCGGCTGAGCAACATTCTTTCTGTGAGTAGATTCTCGCTATCTAAGACCTCAAGGAGGCTATCTTTTCCATGACTAATGAAAAATACCCCAGGTGTGATGGGTTTCCCTGTGAATTTTACAAGTACCTCTAGGAGTCTATTGGTCCAGACCTGCACAAAGTTTATCTTGAAGCCTATTATTCTAAGAGTCTAGGAGCCATTATCAACAAAGGAAACATCAAATTCATACCTAAATTTGGCGACCTTGAGGATATTTGTAATTGGTGGCCATTCACTTTTCTTAATGTGTCATATAAGATTATTTCTAAGGCAATATCTCTTAAAATTTGCCATCTCCTGCCTTTAATTGTGCGGCCAGAGAAAACTAGCTTTATTAAGTCCAGATATATTCTTGACCACATCATTGCTGTCTAGGAAGGCATGGAATGGGCTCACAAATCTAATCAGTAGTCCACGTTTATGAAAATCAATTTTGCTAAAGCTTATGATCGAATTGAATGATCCTTCATTTTGGCTATGCTTCAAGCTTTAGGTTTCGGTCTCAATTTTCTTCAGTTTGTGGAGATGCTTTTACGAGATGTTATGCTTGTATTACTATCAATAGCTCTCAATCTGAAGCCTTTGGGATCTTTTTCTCTATTTGACAAGGTTACCCTCTAGCTTCGACTTTATATGTTCTTGCTACTAAAGAGTTTGGTTACTTGTTAGCCCACTTTGTTTCCTCTAGTTTGGTTCGTGGCATCTCCTTGCCAGATTCCTCATCTTAGTTGGTCAATGGGCATTTTTCTGATGATTCATTTCTCACTCTTTTGGAGGATGAGGAGAGCATCATTAATGCCTTGCAATGCTTGGATACCTTTTGTCAAGTCTCTAGTTCTATTATTCAATGGCATAAAATGCTCTATTATAAGTAATCTTCTCTTCCAACTCTGCCATGGCTTGACCAATTCGAATGGAAATGGGTCACACATAGGGATAGTTTTTCCTTTCTAGATATTCCCTTTGTCTTTCAAGCTTTTCCAGTGGAATTGTGGAATGCTATGCTTGTAAAAATTGAAAAGAAGCTCGATTATTGGCTTACTAAACAAGTTTCTCTTGTGGGAAGGTCCTGGTGGCTATGCATATTTATTATTCCTCCTATTGGGCTCCTTCCAAAGCTTCATATATGAAATTAGAATGATTTCTTTGTGACTTTCTTTGGGATTTTAGTTCTGACCATCATTGCTTTCATAGAGTGGCTGGGATTTTTGTTGTCTCCCCAAAGAGTCTAGAGGCCTTAGCTTTCTTTCCACACAAAAGAAATGCCTCAAACTTTGTACCAAGTGGATTATATGTTCCATCATTGGAGATGAAGCTTGGAAATTTTTGGTTCAATACTGCATTGCTTTTGGATTTTTTGTTAATAGGCCTGCATGGAAGGGGATTGGCTTTCAAACCCTTTTCATCATGCGGGGACCTGTGCACATTCAGGGCTCTTTTGTTATCATGAGCATATGGAAAGCTTGGGAAGCTGTCAAACACTATCATCACTAGTTTGGTGATGGGTTCTGTGATGGGCTCTCTTTGAATCAACCTAGAACATTTGGTGGTCTTTGTTGTTTGCTAGCCAGTGTGTTCCTCTCGCCAAGACTCAAGGTGGGAGTGCTTTGCATTTTTTCAAACGTGGCATCAAGACACCTAAGGACCTCTCTTCCAGGGTCTCTATGAGTCTCAGAGCTTGGGAAGACATGCAAGTCCAGTTCCGTCTTGTTCGTTCAGATCAACATTTGATATGTTGCTTTCTGCAATTCTAGATCACTTAATTCACAAGGTGGGTATCTAGTCTGTTCGACCTTGGTGGATAGACTGGAAGTGGTATCATGCCACTCCCTTCACTAGCTACAAACCAAGTATGGGGTATCGATGAATTTCTCCCCATTTGTCGATGGTGGATACCCTTAACTAGCATTGGCATTTGCAGTCTTCCCTTTCTCAATGGAAAAAATGCTTTGACACTATTTGGAGTGCTATTACTAAGCCTAAGATTTCCCATTTTTCTTGGTGCCTATTGTTTCAAGGTCTTCCCCTTGGGCCTCAAATCAAACATATTGGGGTTCTAGATTCTCGGTGTCCATTCCGTGGACAACTAGAGTCTTTTTTACATTTTTTTGGTTTTGTAGACATGCCCAAAATTATTGGCACTAGATCCTTTTTAGCTAGACCCTTTTTCTTGGCATATGGTTTTGTTGGGTGACTCCCCTAGGTTCCCTAGGCAATTTACTGAGATTTGGCATACCTTTAGGATGGAGATTTTGTTTACTTTGTGGAATGATAGGAATGTTGTTCTTTTCACTCACAATTTTCTTGACATAAATGTTTCTATGTACACTAAAGCATGCATTTGTAATAATGTAATGATACAGATTCAAGTCCAAGAAAATAAGGTGGCTTTAGAGGTGGCTTACCTTCAGGAGCTACTCAATCATTGGGGTGATGCACCATGTATTATTTCTAGAGTGCCTCTTGACACTTTGACTGATCATACTTTGCCTAGGGGCCATTGTCGGGGGTACAACTCTTCTGCTCACCACTCTCACATGCCACGCTCGCAAGCTCCTTGCCACCGCTCTCCTAGTGATGGTGATGGTGGTTGGGGATGCTACTCGACTTCTCCACCTCATCGTGGCTTAGGTTGGTCCCTGAGCCCGGTGGCTACCCCTCCTAGTGCTCCTCTTGTTGCTTCTGGTAAATGGCCTTTTCACCTGGAGTTGGCTATTTCACCCCCGTGGGAAGATACTAAAGATGAAGACTAGGCCCCTAAAGAAGCTACTAATGGCTAGACTGTTCCTAGCCTGCCTGCCAATCCCATGGATGATTGGGGTTTCCATGATTGCGATGAACCACCACCCTCAACTGACACTACTTTGGCAGCTTGAGGGGTTGCTTAAAGTTTATTTTTGATGAATAGTTGTGTATTCTGAGTTCGGCTGTGTGAACTCTCATGGGGTGATCTTGTATCCCCTGATCCTTCTTTTTGAATTGTAACTAGTATATTATTTATTAATAGAAAAAGGACTATTCATCAAAAAAAGAGGAATAACCTATGTAATGATATAAGGAAAAATGAAAAAGCTTTCTTGCACTAGCCATCAAAATAGAAACCTTGGGTATGCATAAGTATTTCTACAATGTCTACATTAGCAAAATAATATGTACCTTTTTAAGGGCTAATGGTTACTAACAATAGTCAACTAATACATTTGAGCTTCTATAGGTCAAATCTACAAAAAAAGAGGCAATGAAGGTTTACCACCCCCCAACAAAACAAAAAGGTATATTTCTAGTTTTACACATTACTGTCTAGAAAGTATTTAGAAATAAATAGTTATTGATTTATTCAATTGAGTTTCGGTACAAGAAAAAATGCAAATGGCTTTGATCCACACCTTTCTTTGGTTAGACAATATGAATGGAAAAAAGAAAATATCTCTAATTTCTATTCATGCCATGTCAACCTGTTTAAGATCAGGAGGTGTCAGACTTCCAAATATTACTAATAGGAATATGACTTTTGGTGCTAAACTTGTTTGGCAAATGTATGTCAAGTCCTCTGCCAAATGGTGATGCCTTTTACAAGAGAAATAATTAGATAACTTGAAACCTTCTAGAGTTCTTACTGTCCTAGACCCACCAAAGGGATCTTTCATTTGAGATTACATGATAGCTTCTCAGGAAGTTATTACTTCATTCATATCATTGGAAGTGAATAATGAGGATAGTGTTAATTTTTGGTTTGATTCATGGAATGGGTTCCTTTCACTTTCCACTATTGAATCTTTAAAGGATTTCTCTAACATAGCGATTCAAGCTTGGGAGACATCATTTTCTACTTATGCCTAAGCTATACATAGATTCTGTTGACAATTGGCTAATAGTGATATGTGATTGTTGTCATTTATGGCAACACATGATGTACATGTTCACAGGAAACCTCAAAAATAAAGATACTTAGTGTTTGGTAATCAAAAAATTGTCTAAGTTATACTATAGCCTCAGACACTAAGTAATCAAAAAATTGTTTATTATTTGATTACCAAACACTAAGTAAACAATAGTATATTATTTTGTTTATAGCCTGTTGCTGATGTCATATTATGACTAGTGAAGTTACATGGAGAGAGTATACATATTGATGATGACATGTATAACCTCAGAAGTCTGTACAAACTGTATGGTACATAGATAATCATGTTTGAAGCAAAATAGGATAGCTGAATTGAAGGAAAAGAGTTGCTTTGTTTACAAAATAATTACTTGTCCAATTAGGGCTGACATCTTAGATGTTTACTCTAAACTAGAAAAGTGATTTGTGGTCTTAGCCGACCCAAAATTTTTTGGTGTAAAGGCATGGTATTTATGCAAAGGACATTTTGCGATAAGAAGTGAGCTATCTTGAATTGAAGTATAAGTATGAATTGTGAATTGTGACTATATGCAAACTTTTGTGAAAGCGATATATGTGAAGGTTTATATGAGCTATTTGATGATCCACGATTGAGTTGAATATCAAACATCAGTAAAGGAAGAAGATAATAATAAATTACTTGTTTGAGCAATGAGCTCTTATTGTAGTTGAAATTGCATGTTTGGGTAGTGGGCTCTTCTTGCATACATTATACAACTCCTAACAAGGTTGGAATCTCCTAACAGGGATTCAAAGTCTCCTAACAGGGACTTATTATACTAAATTTTCTCATTGACTCCTAATAGGGTCCATCCTCTAACAAGGAACTTATATATCAGTAAATTATCTAGTGGGTATCATCCCTATTGGAGTTTTCCCTTAGCTAGGGTTTCCCTAGTTAACAAAATATGGTGTTATGAGTTATGTTTGTGCATTGTTACTATTAGTGTTCAAAATTACTTTATTATTTTGTTATGCATGGTTTAAAGTAAAGAATAATATCTAGTTGGCAACTAAAGTTTGCAGATTTCTGATTCAGCCCCCTTCTCAGTAATCTATATTTTTAAAAATTGGTATCAAAGCATAGTTACTTTGATGAGGCTTAACAACTTAAGTAAGATCCCTATGGATATGGAAGAGTTGATAAAGAACCTTGAAGAAGCTCTTGAAAAAATTGATCTCCTTACTAAAGAAAGAGATAAGACGAAGGACAAATATGAAGACTCCAAAGTATACATTCGTCAATTGAAGGAAAAGATTGAACATCTGAAATCCAAGCCTGAATCCACTAAATATGGAACTAGTGATGATGACTATTCAAAGTTGAAGATAGAGTGCAAGATTTTGAAGCATGAGTTGAAAATTACAAATCTAAAGTTGACTTTGAAAAATGATCCTAGCAAAGTTGAATCTGATTTAAAGACTGAAAATACAGATCTAAGAGCAAGTTTGGCAAAGAAAATATCTGAATTTGAAAAATTGAAAGAAGATCATGAAGAACTCCATAAGTAGAATACTATTGTGAAATATGAATTAACATAGTGCAAACAACAACTTGATAAGCTTTATTCTAGCAGAGAAAAGCTTGATGATTCAATATCAATACAAAGGCCTACTTATGATAAGACTGGTCTTGGTGATCTAATTAACATGTCTACAAGGAAACCTGAGATTAGATTAGATTTGAAAGAAAAAGACAAATCTAATGATAAGATTGAATCTAGTCAATCTTGTGGCAAACCTAAAGAAGTTAGACAAGTCAAGGAATTTGAAATTTTGGATGAACCAAAGCAAGTGGAGACTCCTAAGGCAACTAGGTATTAATTTAGAGGTAAGTGCTTTTTATGTAATGAAATAGGTCATATGAAAAGATATTGTACAAATAAGTCATTTAATCATGTTAAGGACTTTTACTATCATAATTGTCATGGTATGTGTCATAATGCAATTGATTATAGGAAACCTAAGTATGATAATGATAGAAGAAATAGTAGAATGTCTAGAAATACTAACCCTACAGATAGAAGAAGATCTAATGAAAGAACATCAAGAGAAGAAAGATCTTATGAAGATAGAAGACAAATCATGTGCTATAAGTGTAACAACTTAGGACACATTGCTCAGAATTGTCATGCACCTGATGACCAACAAAATCTGAGAAGCAGAGCACCTATTTGTCAGTTATGCAACAACTTTGGACACATAGTGAAGTATTACAGAATGGATAGAAACTTTAGAGATAGAAGGAACATTGGAAGAAACTTTGGGAATAGAAAAAATTATGTAAAGAACGTTGGAAATGATAGAAGGAACCATGAAAGGAATTTCAAAAATAATAGAGACAATGAAGAACAAAGAAATATTGTGAGCGAACTTCAAGAAAAACTTCATGAAGCATTTATGAAAGGAGTAGATATCTCAAAAGAAAAGTTAGATGATGATGAGACAGGAAGATTGAAGTTAGTTGTTGAGTTTGATTCAATTAAGTTAAATTAACCTTGTTCACAACATCAGAATTTGAGAACTTAAGTCAGAAGCCGAATTAGATGTAGTGAAGTTGGGAAAAGATGTATCCAATTACATTTAGATGGTACCTAAGCTTGCCTATAATTTGGAGCTCATCTAAAAAAGTTATGAATAAATTCAGAGTTATTGGTATTACAATAAAGGTTGATTCTTTAAGAGAATATGAAAAGTATGTTTTTGCAGAGGATTTTGTGATGCAAAATCTTGAGGATGTTTGTCATGATCAAAGAAGGCTATATTAAACCTTGGGTGACATTTGAAGATTAGATAGATGATCTTGAGTAATTATTTGATTATAGAATGTAATTGACATCTTTTTCATATTTACAAAGTACACAATTAACGCAAGTTCAAGTTGAGAGGATAAATGGAGTACATAATTGATTTTCACTTCATTGCGAATACATCCAAAGCAAAGAGCATTGAGAAGCGACTTGTCAGAGAGATTTCGAAGCAAACCCTATTTTCAGAAAGAGGTATTTTTTCCTTTTTCCACTAATTTGTTAGGTAAAAGTTCATAATTGATATAATCATGGATATGTCATTAGTACACAGTTTTGAGAACGAGAATAGACCTAAGTTAAAGATTATTTCCATAAAACCCACTGAAGAAAACCCTAACTCAACATTGTCTATCACTCTGAACAACATAGTTTATCTTGAAGATGTAGGAAGTTATTTGAATAGAAAGTTTTGAGTTGATTGTTAGTGAATTCATGAACAAAGATATGGAATTGGTTTTCAACCATGACATGACTGTGAAGCCTGAATTTGAACGTCTAAGGGAATTAGACTTGTTTAAATATCATTTCTAGCATGAGTTAGACATAGATGAATGGACACATATTATATTTAGTAGGATACATGATGGTAAATTATGGATGCAAGCTAATGTAGTTGACATTTCTACCGACCTTATTCATGAGGTAACTAGTCTTAATAAACAAGGTAGTGTACCTATATGTGAGAAGATGGTCAAGAAGAAAGTTGAAAGTTATAGTAAAATAGTGTATAATGGTAGGCTATGGTGATCAACACCATCAAACAGGATGATGTTATATTTTTGAGTCAAATTATTTCTTATTCTATTTGTGCAAGTTCTAAGATTGATGAACTTTCAATGGGATTCATCTATACAACATATAAGATATGTATAGAGAAGGAACAAGTGAATCTTAGTGAAATACTAAGAATGCAACTCTTAGAAAACCTAGAAAAGATTAAGAGGAGAAAGAATGGAGTGTTTAGATTCCAATCATTGATCAATCACATATTCTTTCATATACTTAAAAGATTTCCTTACTTATCAATCATAGACATAATGAGTAGTGACAGATGCACTATGGAGAAGATTATAGAGGTATGCAGAAGGCATCCTGTAGACAAGATATTGGATAGTGGCAACCTAATAATGAAAACATTTCAGAATGAAATGAAACAAATATTTATAATTGCTCCTAAAATTGTGGATAGATTCAAGGAAGAAATTTGTATCTTGCTTGACACATATCATACCTATATTCAAGTAGTGGAAGCTTAGGAGACATTTCTTAATCCCTTGAGCTATGAATTGAATGATGATGTTGTAGTTGGTTATATTGCTTTATTGCCAAATTTAGACAGAGATAAAGTAGAATATAGATTTGGCACATATGATGAGATCACACAACGAGCTCATCAAGCAACTTTAGAAAAGACATCACACAAGAAATTTGAATCTATAATGAAGAAGGCTCTATCAGAGGTTGGAACGACAAAGAGTGAATCTGAGGCTGTAAGACAACCAATGAAGCAAGGTATACTGAACATACAACCTTTGTCAATATTAGTTGTTGAGACATCTTTGAAATAGAGCATTCCGTATGTAACGGTGTTCGATGTTCAACCTAGTGAATCGAAGAGAAAGTTTGAAAGATTGGTGGAAGTAGTTTCTAATAAGACAAAGAGAGTGAAACAACAGGCCACTTGACCAGGTAAAAGACATAAAACATTGTTGACAATTGACTACAGTGATGAAGATGATGAGCAACAAGAAATCAAGCAAGTAGCAGGAAAAGCTCGGTAGCCTTGGAAGCCAAAGACTGAGAAGATCAATACAACTATTGCCAATGACAAAAATTTTGTTTAGATGAACAAGTTTTATGATTTATACAACAATTTTGAGGACTAGATTGATATATCTACTATGAGATATATTGTGGAAAATAATTTGAAACTAAAGGAGCTTGAGAGCATTATTAACCAGAAAGTCTATGAGAGACTCATCTAGAAGAAGGCTCCTACAAGGGAAGAAGACCTTGAACTTTGGAAGTCTATGCTTAGGACTATTTGGAAGACTGATGATGAAGAATAAATCAAAAAATTGTTGAATAACCTCACACCATACTTGAGTAATAAATTGAGACCTTTTCTATTTATGATTGGTGAGAAGGATAAGCTAAGAAGTGAGACTGCAGTAGTAATTAGTCAAATGCTGACAGAGTCAAAGGAAATATCTCCTCCAGCTCCTAGAACCTCAGAAGTGTCAGTAATTGGTGACACTATGCATATTGATCAAACCATTGTTACCCTTAACATTGATGATAAAAATCCATTTGGTGGTTTCGAACCAAATGAGCCAAATATCGAGGATAAGTTGAGACAAATTGAGGAAGAGAAAAGGCTACTTGAAGAAGCAAAGAAGAAAGTAGAGGAATCCAAGTAGAAATTTCCTAAGGAAGATAAGAAAATATCAGAAGAGAAGAGAGAAAGAGAGGAAAAGGAAAAGAAAGAAGAAGAAGACAGAAGAATGAAAGAAGTAGCAAAGTAATAGAGGGAAGATGATACTAAACCATCTCGTTCATCTACTCCGCTCTCTCTTGCCATTTTATATACTGATGATGATGATCAAACAAATTTGATCTCGTACCTAACCAAGCTGATTGAGAAGAATAGGAAAGTAAAGAGTTTACAGAGAATATTAATAGAAGTGACAGACAAATTGCATAGTACATTGGTAGTTCAACACAAAGAATCTGATCATGAACAGAGAGCACAAGTAGTGCTAAAATTATTTGATGAAGAGTTTATAAATTTTTTGAGTGTTACAGAGGAAAAGGAAAAAATTTCCCATGATGCTAACTTGTTTAGCACCATTTGTAAGAATATCAAGAATGACTTAGTTAATCTTGATACTTGTATAAAAGAACTCCGAAAATGCTAACAGGAAGGGAAAACTTTGTATATTAAGTGTACCTTATCATACAAGCTGACTAAAGACATTGATAGTCATATAGAGATAAAAATGAGTGAGCTAGAGGCTTTATCCAACCATATCCAACATCCATCTTGTAAAGTAGATGATTCTGAAGGACAAGTATCCAGTATTCATAGTGACATTAGGAAACTGGAACTTTAGAAAGAATAGATTTTGAAGAGGACATATGATTTTAGAGAATCTATTGCTCTAAAATCATGTTTTGTTGAGAAACAATTAGAGAAATGTGTCAAGGCCAAGGACACATATTCCAACTTTTTGTATTCAGATATTAATGCAGTTGAGATTGCATCATATGCTTTATGTGCAATTCTCACTTCAATTGAGTCTACCAAGGAAACATGGACCAAAGGTATGGATATTCTAAAGGAAATTTTTGATGAATTTATGAAGATTATTTTAGCATTAGGAAGGATAGCATTTTTGACAATTTTTGGATTGAATCTTAACATTTTGACCTTTTTTATTGATGTCAAAGGGGGAGTAATAGTTGTAGAAAATTGGAAACTAGCAAATTTGGATAGTAAAGGGGAGAGATACAATTGGGAGTAGTAGTTAATTGAAAAGTAGTAAAGTATATTGTAAGGGGGAGCATATGTAAAGTTGAACAAGTTGCAATAGATGTAATATTTATATGTTATTTATGTGAAGTTTTTGTCACTTAGCGAATTTTCCCTATTTTTTTGTCATCAATGCCAAAGGGGGAGATTGTTGACAATTGGCTAATAATGATATGTAATTGTTGTCATTTATAGAAACACACAATGTTCATGTTCACAGGAAACCTCAGAAATAAAGATACTTAGTGTTTGGTAATCAAAAAATTGTCTAAGTATAGAATTTGGTTTACAATAGTATATTGTTATGTTTATAGCTTGTTGCTGACATCATATTATGACTATCAAAGTTACATGGAGAGAGTATACATATTGATGATGATGTTTATAGCCTCATAAGTGTAGGAGTTGATGAAATCCAACTCCACAACTCACCAAGATCACCTGCATGCAAATAACCTATCGAAGGGAAACCAAGAAGGAAGAGGTGGAGCTTCGAAAAACCCTAAAAGGACTTGAGAGAGAACATATTGCGAAAATAATGAAAATGTATTTACAATGAAAATGAGATATAAGTTGTGAGATACAATGAGAGATCCCGAATATAAACACTTCATGGAAGCTTGTTGAACAAGTTGGAATGAGGTAGAAGATAAGGTTGACAACTAAACACTCTTCCACAAAAAGGTGGAACATGCTAGAAGGGAACAAAATCCCATGTCTTCAACAACTAACCACTACAACAACTAAATACTAAATATTAAATAAATGCATTAACCTAAGTAAGCTTAAGTAAATAGAATAAATAATTAATTATTTACTCTAACACCCCCCCTTAAGTGCAACTCAGGGGAATGCCTTAAGCTCACAAAACTAAGATGAAATGTAGAATGGGTCCCAACAACAAGGCCATGTTAGGTACCCATGTACAATGTAAAGAGAAATGCAACCTCTGAAAATGGGGAAAGAGAGAAAACCACACAGGAAAAACCCTCCCCCCAAAAGAGGTAAGAACCTAGTGAAGAACTAAAGAAGCCTCCAACTAGGGGCATGTCCCCTAAAATATGAACAAAGAGTGATCATGAAGAGCATCATTGAAGCATGAAGAAGCTGCAAGATCTGCCATCAGAAAGAAACTGCTAATCTGAAGAACCTCCATGGAAGAAGAAGGTATGAACTGAGCGTGTATATATGGTAGATGATGCATCTCATCGAAATGCATAGGTAGCTAGCCACTGCAACTGTCTCGTATATAGGATCAACCCCTGAATACATAGCTCACACTATCGAACCATCAAACCAAGGATGCATTAGAACAACATCATAACCCCACTTAATGCAAATGGGGTGAGATGACAAGCAACTAAGAAGGTGGGCCATAATCCTCTACAGATAGAATCAAGAACGACGAGAGAGGAAGAGGTACAAACACCTATAAAGACACAGTCACGCTGATGCTGTATGGGAAAAAAAAAGGAAGAAGGCCTAAAACAACAAACAACTATCCCCCCCATGGTGCTTTATAAAAATAGTGCAAGTACAACTATCTCAAAAATATTTTTCATGAACCCGAAATGCAAGAGTGACACTTTATCTCAGTGTGTATACATAAAAGTGCTTACTAATGATGTTTACAATGATATAGCCCAAAAAAAAAGAAACCATGCCAGGAAAATGATCCTCAGACCTAAAACACCCAAGATATCCACCATAGACCGAAAATGCCAAAAATATGATAGAAAGAGCATGGACCAAAATTTGAAGGAAATGATAGCATCTGAAAAGATGACAAAATCAACTTTCCAAAAATATAACATTTTCAAAAAACTGACATGTGACGCAAAAGATATGCATGCTAGAGTAAAAAATAGAACTTTAGAATTCAACTAATAAAGAGCAACAAAACTATATCAAAACCTAAAAATACTTGCACCAATGTCTCCGTCTCAGAACTAACTTTTCAACAGTTCTTTCAGATCGAAAAAATAACTCTGTATGCCAAAGTTATTGCCAAAAAATTGCAAGTAGGTCCAAAATGACCTTGGGGAGGTGCAAGAGGTATGTTGATGCAGTGCTGACATCATGTTGATGTCAACATTTCATTGTAAAAAATTTAATGGGTTAGAGGCCATCACTACAAAAAAGGGCAATGTGGTAAATAGGCTAACGTGTCAATGACATGGCAGGGTGCAGGTGGAAAAGTGCCACATGGCACCCATCCATGTGTCACTTAGAAAATAGGCCAACTGTGGCAAAAGTGCCACACAGGCAATGATTGGGCTGGAGCAAAGTTGATTGTTCATAGAGGCGATTGAACCAGCTAGTGAAGCAGTGGCACTTAGCGTTGTGTACCTTTCAGAGCAGAGATCAGAAGAGGCTCCATGGTAGAGCAGTTAGGAGTGCCGTTGGAAGGGTTGTGGCAGAGGCTGGGTGCAGACTGAGCTTTGCAAAGGGGGCACTATCGGTGTTAGAGAGGTGTGGGTAGAGTGTGGGTGACCCCATGGTGGCTGCAGAGTGGTGCTAAAGTGGCACATCCATAAATCCTTTTTAATTTTTTTTTGGCTCAAAAATTCGTACGATCGTACGACTGCAACCAAGGGGCTTAAATTTTTTTCCCAGATGCCCTGTCACCAAAATTGAAATTTTTTATATGAATCTTGACTGTAAATGGCCTTTCAAATCCAATGAAAATGTCCATTTGGACCCAAAGCACTCCAAAAAAATGCTCTTCCCCTAGATTGAAGAAAAATGCACAAACAACTAGGGTTTGTGTCTTTGAATTGCGACTTCAAAAAACCTTCAAGAAAGTAGCAATAGGGAAACTCTAATGCCTGTAGGAGTTGATGAAATCCAACTCCACAGCTCACCAAGATCACCTGCATGCAAATAACTTGTCGAAGGGAAACCAAGAAGGAAAAGGTGGAGCTTCGAAAAATCCTAAACAGACAAGAGAGAGAACATATTGCAAAAATAATGAAAATGTATTTACAATAAAAATGAGATATAAGTTGTGAGATACAATGAGAGAGCCTAAATATAAAGGCCTCATGGAAGCTTGTAGAACAAGCTGGAAGGAGGTAGAAGATAAGGTTGATAACTAAGAACTTTTCCACAAAAAGGTGGAACATGCTAGAAGGGAACAAAATCCCGTGTTGTCAACAACTAACCACTACAACAACTAAATACCAAATATTAAATAAATGCATTAACCTAAGTAAGCTTAAGTAAATAAAATAAATAATAAATAATTAATTATTTAATCTAACAATAAGTCAGTACAGACAGTATGAAATAGAGATAATCATGTTTGAAGCAAAACAAGACAACAAAATTGAAGGAAAAGAATTGTTTTGTTTACAAAATAATTACTTGTCCAATTAGGGTTGATATCCTAGATTTTTACTCTAACTTGGAAAAGTGGTTTGTGGTCTTAGCCAACCTAGCAAAAATTTGTGTAAAGGCATGGTATTCATACAAAGGACATTTTGTGATAAGAAGTGAGCTATCTTGAATTAAAGTACAAGTATGAATTGCGAATTATGACTATATGTGAAATTTTGTGAAAGAAATATATACAAAGCTTATATGAGCTATTTGATGATTCAAGATTGAGATGAAGATAAGAGATAAATAAAGGAAGAAGATAATAGTAAATTACTTGTTTGAACAATGAGCTCTTCTTGTAGTTGAAATTGCATTTTTGGGCAGTGGGCTCTTCTTGCATACATTATATCACAGCTCTTAACAGGGTTGAAATCTCCTAATAGGGATTCAAAGTCTTTGAATAAGGACTCCTTATACTAAATTTTCTCATTGACTCCTAACAGGGTCCATCCTCTAATAAGGAACTTATATATCATTATATTATCTAGTGGGTATAATCCCTACTAGGGTTTTCCCTTGGCTAGGGTTTCCCTAGTTAAAAAAAATGGTGTTATGAGTTATCTTTGTGCATTATTACTATTACTATTCAAAATTACTTTATTACTTTGTTATGCATGGTTTATAGTAAGTAATAATATCTAGTTGGCAACTAAAGTTTGTAGATTACCGATTCACTCCCCCTTCTCAGTAATCCCTATTTCTAATAGATTCACAAGGCTAGTTATTTGGAAAGACATCTCAATTCTTCCTATATCCCATAATCAGGCTACTCCTTTCAAACAAGAATTAACTGAAAGGAATGTTTTAATGTCTCATCAACTAGATTGCCTCTTCTAGGTTCTAGCTAAAGATGGTAAATACTGTATTAAAAAAGGATACTTAGCTCTCCAACACAACCAATTTAATCAGACCACATATTGTGCTTTTAAATTCTATTGGAATAGCTCAGTTCTGCCAAAAGCAAGATGCTTTACATGACTTGCATTAAGGAACCAAATTTTAACCTTGTGCTTTGTCTACAAGTTATAGAAACAACATATTACCTCCTCTTAAACTTCCATTTTCCCCAAGATTGTTGGCATTTTGTTCTTAATAAGCTTAATTTCCATATGCCATTACCTAACTCTTTGTGGGATTTATTTCAGACATGGCTAGTACTATATTCTGAATCAATATTTTCATATCTTTGGAAGTGCATCCTTGCATCTGTAATATGGGAAATTTAGTGCAAATGAAACAAGATAATTTTTAGACAGACATCATCTCCGATCTCTAAATTTTTGGAAGGATTGGAGAGATCAATTGTTGAGCTTGTTAATGCTTTAGTAAGTAAATATAAGGGTAAAAATGTTTTTTCTCCTTAGGATGGCTATGTTATTTATCAATAGAATGGTTAGTTTTTCCTTATCTTCCAGCTCCATTGTGTCCATCCAAGATTCCTCTTATTTGAGTACAAACCAAGTGGATTCCTCCAAATGAGGGTTATTTCAAACTCAATTTTGATGAGGCCTTTAGAAAAATCTAGGCAAATCTAGCTTTGGCAGAGTCATTAGAGACTTTAAAGTTTATCTGATTGCAACAAAACCATCTCCTCTCCCTCCATGTACTAATAACAAAGTTGAGTCCCTGGCCTTTCTTTTTGGTTTGGAACTTGTAAAATCACTATCTATATCTATGTTACGTGTTGAAGGAGACTCAACCATTATTATTCATGCGTATATTAAACATAATGTATATAATTAGTCCAAACACTATATATTGCATCAAGTTTGGTCTCTTCTTGATTCAATCTCTGAATGTTACATAGTGCATACTTATAGAGAAGACAATCTTTTAGATGATTGTCTAGCTAATTTGGGTACTGATGGGGTTTATACTAACTCTTTACTTCCCCTCTTAACCTCATTGATTTCACCAACTTGGTTAATTTTATTACAAAAGAATATCTTTAGAATAATGTTGAGCCCTTCTCATATTTTATTTGATAGTAAATCATGACTTCTCTGCAATTTCACATGTTTTTACTTTTATGGATCTCAATTTCTCTTTTGAGATATTGTATGCAGTTCAGGGTCTTGGGTTGCACTTGTGTCAGATGGATTTCTAATATCACGATCTCAATTGGAGTTTTGGATGAAGATCAATGATGGCAAATTTTATGTCAGTTTTTGGATTGGTTCTTGGTTTTGTCTCTAACACCAAACAATAAATTGTATGCATATGATTTTTAGGTTCTTTGTAATCACAATATTCTCAATTTGGGAATCACAAGGACAAGATTTGTTAGTGTTTATAACGACTTTCTCTTGATGTAGTCTTTATTCTTCTGCATCCTTTTTGTATCAGGCAATGACCAAATTTTTTCTGCTCTAGTTCTTTTCTTTGGGAGCTCTTTTTGAACCAGTTATTATTAATATAAATATAATATTTTTCTGAAAAAAAAGGAACATGAAAAACTTAAACAACCTTGATTTCCCAACATTGGACACCTTCTAAGAAAACTAGAAAAGGCAAGGCCTTGCCTTTATAATAATTTCCTCACTCACAAATATATAGGGCCTCCAGATATAACAACCTTTATCTTTTGATGACTATTCCAAGATGTAAAAATAATCCATAAAACATTAAAAAATAAAAAACTAGCAGAGCACCAAAATTTGTTCTCAAAATACCAACTTTGGTTAGCCAAAATTGCTATACTCTTCATCCTATTAAATCCTAAATATACACAAATACATAAGTCCTAATTTATTTCCATGCATGTCAATTCAGGAATAAATGGAGACGAGTTATGAAAAATTGTTTCTATCTCAAAAATTTCATCTAAGTTATTCACAAAAAATTTACAAAACAAAAGATTGACTACTACAACATCTACTAAAATTATAGCTCACCAAGATATCTTACATGCTCAAACTTCTAGTGTTTTAATCAATTGATGGAACCAATCCTCATGCACTAGAGTAACTTAGTCAAGGGACAATTCTCTTGATTCATACTCAATTTTTTCATTTTGTTATCTTCACAATGCACATGATGAATCCTTCATCCTTGTTAGGTTCACAAAAAAATTTGGCCTTTCTTACACTATATGACATAGTATTTTCTTTGATGTTGTTGGCCTACTAAGTCTTACATATGAGTAGACTTACTAGACATCTCATCAAATGGAAGTGACACCATCGTTATATCTTTTGATAAGTACATAATAAATACTTATATGGGAAATTAAAATGTCACTGCTTAACATAAACCTTAGTTTCCAACCTAGAAATAGCTTCAATATCTACAATCATACAAGACAACTAAACAAAAAATAAATTTTTAAGAAAGCATAGGTAATGTAGCCAACTCTAATGGGGCTATGAATGTCTAACTAGTAGTAGAGCAATGCCATGTGGAAATAGAGACAATATCATCTTCGAGAATATGGACGCATGTTTGTCGACAAGGCACTATCTAATTTGATATTACTAATGACCAAACTATGTAGCCTACTATGACAATGGATCTTAGTTCACAGTCTCTCAAAAAAGGAATGATTAATTCACATGATGTTGGAAATAAAAATAGGGAAAGTAAACTCTGAGAGGTGGTGGAGTGAATTTGTACTTCAAAACTTTAATAATTAAAACATTCACCACAAATCCATCTCACAATTTGCATGTAAACCAAAATACCAAACTAAACATATTCATCCATAAAATGAAACAAATAAACACATATGACACAAGATATTTAGTTACCCAAAAACCCTCCAATGAGAAGGTAAAATTGGGGTGGGGATGACACCTACAAATCTAAACTATTGCAATTGTAAAGTGTATCCAATGAAGGTTACAATTGTTTGATCATAAACTATGATCTACCCTATGAAAGGTCTACCTTGTTAAAGGATTACCAAGACTGTTAGGTCTTACCATGTTAAAGGATTTCAAAACCCTAACAAAAGTGTGTCTGGTTAAAGGACTTCAACTTACAATGAAGTAAGCACCATGTTAAAGGATTTACAAAAGCCTACTAGGACTACTCAGTTAAGATATTTTCACTAATTCACCTGTTAGAATGTTTTATCCTTGATCCTTTGATCAACACCTCTCTGCTAGATATCAGATCACCTCTTTCCTAATGTATACTTGATCCTTTTTGATTAGATGTGTCACTTCTATCCTCTCTCTACTTTCCTCTATTCTTTGTAACTAATTTTGTAATTCAATCCATTTTGACAACTCCATAGTCACCATGAATGCTCTATCTACACATGCAAACTTTTCTCTCCACACATAATACTCTTTAGGGTTTTCCTTCCTTAAGAATACTTAGGTGACCTAAGGTTAGGTAGGAATAAATGACTATGATTCACCCATTCTTTTTCTTAATTTATCCCTTTATCTGATTGGCTACATGTACTACATGGGGATCCCTAATCTAGATTCATTCTTATCATCTAGAATTACAAAAAAATCCTTAAGTCAGCCCAAAAATGATTTACATAGGAGTTTGTGCTATTACGAACAACTATGTCCAAAGCTGTTCACTCGGCACTTGAAGCCTTTGATGCTTCGCGTCCACTATATCTTTAATTTTGTAACATAGCCTTTGAATGACTCAAAATCCACTATTCACTCGGCATTTGGGTCACTCAACATGTATTAGCTTTCTCATTAGTGGAGTGACTCAACACTAACTATCTTCTTGGCACACATTGGTGCTTGACACATACTATACATCTTTCTCAAAATGCATTATTTGATAACTTATGCTTGACATACACTAGTTGCTCGGCATGTAGTAAGTATTGTTAAGTAATGACTCTAAGTGTATTGTCACTCATATATCAAAACCAAAATGAGATCAACAATCTTCCCCCTTTGACATGAGTGGATTTATTTTTTTGTCATGCTTATATAACCTTAACTTATGAACATAACTTAGATAATCTATAATCTTTACTCAGTTCACATACAAAATTTTAAAATATCAAAATTTTGCAAAACTAATGACTATTAGTCATACCTCAAAACTTCATAACTTCCCATGAGTAGATTCTTCTGTGTTGTATATGAATCTGATACTCTTGTTGAGTAAATTTTGCTAAACTGCTAGATTACTTTGTTTCTACATTTACTCCCCCTTTGTGTAATCTCTCCTTTTATCCAATATCCACCTTTTTTGACACTTATGTCATGGGTGGTACATGAATAATGTATTTGTCCAAAAATGTTTGATGGACCTCCATTATAATCTTGAGTGTTGCATCCCAATTGTTGTACACTACCTCTAGAGATTGAATTTGAACATCTATCTTGGCAACAAGGTCTACTAGGCCCTCATGAGTAGAAAGATGAGAATCTTTCTTCATTAGTGTTTCATCGAAGGCTAGTTCCTTGTGAAACACCTCCATGTGTTGGGTCAACATAGCTTGAATACTTTTCAAGGTAGCCCTAATGTTTGCATCTTATGTATGTAATGCAACTAGCTAACCTTGGAGTAGATAATAATATTTTAAAATGAGTCTACCTTTGACCAAGAGACAACTTAAGAATATTACCAATAGTCTTTAAATGTCCTTCCAACCTGTCAATAGCTTTCTATGCTTATTGTGTGAATAAATTCACATCACAAAGCTTTGTGTATAGAGAAAATATATTCCCTAACACCTTGAAACTCTCCATCTTGGTTGCTAAGTTAAGCTATCATAGTACAATGGAACTATAAATCTTTTCATCAACCTTTGTTTGAAACCTTTTCTTTGACCATTCTAGAAGTTTAGTGTTTGTGTCTTGGTCTGCATCACTGATTTTATCAACAACATTCACCAATTGCTCAATAATAGATTTTTCCTCATTAGGTGATGGGAGGCTAAATTCATCAAGAAATATTTCTTTTTATTTCATATAGAACTTTTCTTTTCTCATGCTCCCTTCTAAGCAACTCTTGGTGCTTCTTTCTTACTAGAGATTCCTGCTGTAGACACATAAATCTGATTACACTGCTTCAGTATTCTTATTTAGCTATCTTTAAAAGCATCATTAATTAAATTCCTATTTAATTAATCCTTTTGCCATCCCCTAGTTGATTAATTTAATTAATCATCTATAGTCCTAATTGATAAATCAAATAACCCATTATTTATCAATTAATCCTATTCTCCTATCTAATTCCAAAACCCTCATTTATTAAATAAATCTATTTGATAAATAAAGCCCTCAAATCTAATAACCCCTAAACCATCCTAAATCCTCCATTTAGCCTAATCCACCCCATCCACCCATACTGACCAAGCTTAGCCACTAACTCACCCACCCTCATTAAATGCCATCCACTTGCACATCTATAACAAGCCTAGTCTAATCCTAAATCACCTCTAATCCCCCCCCTAACCTTGTCACATTCCCTAAGAAAGCTTAAGACTTTCCTAAGCCAAACAAAGTCAACAATCTCAACTCCCTCCAAAATATTCCAACCACTAAGCCATGAATGCTCTTACAAAGGCCATAAAGACTCTTACAAGCCCATTCATTGCTCTTACAAGCCATTAAGAAGGGTCTTTATGAAGATATTATCCCTTGAACCTCCTTTGTTGACTCATCCTTTCCCTTTCCTCTATCCACTCACCCTGTGACATGTGTCACTCCCTGATTGGCTGTAAGGAAGCACAATCCATGTGCTCTCCTCTCATGCAATCTAAGCCCTCCATAAGCTTTTTTCTTTCCTTCCATCTTAGCCCTCCATCCCTGAAGCCTCTTGCCTATAAATTGAATCCCCTCCCAAGCCATTTCATCACAACCTTGAAGCTAAAGTTATAATGTTAGTTTGAGAACCAAAAGCCATCAACCATACCTTTATAATGCCAAATTGAGAGCTCACAAAGCTACCAATTTTCCATTACTCATCCCCACCATTGAAGCATAGAGAAAGTTTGAGCATACATCCCAAATCCTATCAAATAGACTCATCTACCAAGCAAAGAGCTAATTCCTATTGGGAGAGTCCATTCATTTGGCTCACATTCCTAATTAGGGGTTCCTCTTTTAG
Source organism: Cupressus sempervirens (assembly GCA_028749045.1). Classification (NCBI taxonomy): domain Eukaryota; kingdom Viridiplantae; phylum Streptophyta; class Pinopsida; order Cupressales; family Cupressaceae; genus Cupressus; species Cupressus sempervirens. The sequence goes on along the minus strand of CM053792.1, from coordinate 23,742,193 downwards.
TCTCTCTTATATGTTATATTAATCTTTTTTAGTTAATGCTTTGTTTCTTTAAATAGATTAGTATTTCTTGCTAACATATTAGTGTATACACCCGCAATATGCTCATTTCTTCTATGGAAATTGTTGCAAGATCAAAATTTGGAAGTTCAATAACCTCATCTAAGTTGACATCTTCATAAGATGTTCCTTCTCCAACCTTAGATGTGTCAGGACTAGGCCTTGATGATTATAATGGTGTAGCATCTACACTTAGCCTCTGAAGAGTTTGAATAGGAATAGGAGATGCAGAGATTGGTAGGGTAACCAATGTTTGAATTACTATTTGTTCCTCTAGTTTCATAGTCAAAATTGACTCTTCAATCCTATCCTTCTCCTTCTCTATGCTTTCTTATTCACCTTGTATCAGTGAGATAGGTGCAAGACTACCATCCTGACCTATATGGACTTCTGTCCCATCCTGCTCAATTGTCAATACTGCTTGCATTGAAGCATTTGGCTCTAAATGTGCTAACATATGATGTCACCATGTCCTTCACTTGATATACCACAATGGGCATTGAAACACGTGTGCCAATGGTGACACCCTATAGTCCTTTTGTACCTTTATTCTTTTGTAGATGTAAGGGGTACACTAGATATTTCAGTTGTCTTCTCTTGTACTGATACCTTGTCAATTTAGTTGTGCTTACTAATAGAGGATTAGAGAATAATTTTGAAACTAAAGTAGAATCCTATAGTATCCTTTTCAAATAATTCTCTGTCAAAGGATTGATGTTCTGCACTGTGTTATTAGAAACATCCTTTATCTTTATTGTATCTCATTGACTTTCTTGGTCCAAATGAGTGGGACTGGCACTTAGCATATGTACCTTAGGTACATTGTGATCTTGGTGCTACTCTCCTTTAGTTTTAGCCTCTTCATCTGCTTCCTTCTTTGTGCCTCCTTTCATGTCCATCTTTGATAGATTCATCATTAGTAATCTCTACTACCTCTTTTTCATGTTTTTCTTCACCTACTTCCTTAGGTGCTTGTTCAATTGCCTTTTTTGTTGTCAACTCAAATGGATTTCCATATCTGGGTGTTTTGTTTGAATACCTCCTCAATATTATTCTATAAAATGTTAAAGACTCCATATTTTGGAGAAAATATGCCCTTATATTTTTTTATGACCTTAGTCATTGACGACTTATCCAAATCTGGAATTACTATAGCTAGAGTAGTCTCCCTTATATTTATTTTAGTTGTTAAACTATATTTCCACCTCTTCTCAAATTAGTCATATAGAATTTTGGGTAATGAGTTGGAAATCTCAATAGGTGTGCTCTTAAAAGTGGCCATCATCTTATATAAAAACTCCTCCACCTTATTCATATCTAACTTTCCAAGTTTATCAAATTTAATATCTGTGAACCTTGATAAATTTTCTTTGTTCTTAATATTTTCATACAAGTTATCTAAGTTAGAAGAGGGACTATCACTTACCACTTGGAATTGACTATTGTCATCTAATTCTATCCTCTCCTCATCTGACTCAGCTAGAGCTACATATTTTCTCCTCTATTTCTTCTTAGGCTCATCCTCATTTTTAGCTGCAATAGCTCTTTTTCCTTTAGACTTCTTAATTTCTTGAGTCTTCTTTGTGGTTTCCTTTATGCTAGCCCTAGTAATAGGTACTTCTAGATTTTTTTGTGTTGGCTTCACAACTTTCCTTTGTTTACTCACTGCTTGCTCCTTAGCTTTCCTCTTCTTCTTTATTGTAGGTTTAGGTGCTTCCTTGGCTTCTTCTTCCTTGACACCTTCATCATGTTCTACTTCTTCTTCTTGTTCCTCTCCTTGACCTTGTGTAAGTGTAAGTGGAGCTTAAGTTGGTTGATCTTCTTCATCATCCTCATCCTCTTCTTCTTTCTCTCCTCCTTTACCAAATCTTTCTTCTAGCTTCTTCATAATTTTGTTGTTCTTTCTAACCACAGAAGCTATCTTCAAGCCTATTGTGATTCTTAATTTGGCTTCCTCTTGTTTGCCAAATGAGGTTGCACTCTTGTCTACTTCCTCCAGTAATAGTGCTATGATGCATACTGATGCCTCATCCACATTAATTTCATAGGGCAATGGCCTAGGCCATATGACCCTTGGAATAACTGCTTGTACATATGCATGATCAACATCAACATCAAATAGAAAACAAACATCATCATAATATTTCTCCACTAGTGACATTGGTACCCTCAATCTCTATTTCATAGACTTCCTAAAGTCCTCAAAATAGCTTGTCATTATTGACTCAAAGTTGTCTCCAATTTTCTCTATGACTCTCCAATCTAAATTGTAATAGACCTATTGGTCTTTCAAGAAAATTTTCCAAGTGAAGGAAAAATGTGCTGCACATAAAAGAATATACAAACTAGTAGTGAACCAAATTTGCATTGTGCACTCTTTGTCTTTGTTATGGCTCCCAATTTTTTTGATAACCCTTGGAGTTGTAACTCAACAAGGTCATAATAGTAGTCCTTCTTCACTATCTTATAGCATAAATCTATAGCCATACAAGACACACTATTTAATCTACTAGATTGAAAGAACTTGTGAGAAATTATTCTTGCTGCAAACACGATTAGGGAATCTAAAATTGTGTCTATGGTCATTCCTCTTTTATTCCATACAATCCCTGTATTCTTCTCAATTACCTCCTTAGCATCACTTCACATGGTCTTAGCTCTATCAAGGGTAGGATACCTTGTTACTCATTGAATGATATTTTTTTTGATTTTGGTAGGGCCATTTTCCAACCATAGAGAGTGATCATGTATTCTGCTAAGTACTATCTTAATCCATTCCATTTTGAATACATTTATAAAATCTAGGGCACGGGTTAACCCTTTTCTCTCTACAATTTTGTTTTCCTCCTTCAACACTCCATCCACACTTAATTTTCCATACAAATCTCTAATTTCCATGTCTCCAATACTTCCAACCTTACACGTGTAACAACATCTTTCATCTTGTATTATCAAAACATGTGATGGTATCATCGATAACACACTAGTAAGATCTCCAATGTACGCTATCTTAGGAATAGCTTGGAAGGGTGGTTGTTTAATCTCATTACTTATTAATTGAACATTAAAAACCTCTTTTCCTTCCTTCCTAACATAAGTAGAAGAGCTAGATGCCATTTTAAATAACTAGGGTTTGTGATAATTTAGACAACGTAGCTTGACACATGATAAATACCTTATGAATCTGATGAGTGGTGATGAGTAGCAGTTGAATCCAATTCATAAACACTTGAATCCTTCACCTTAGTTTTCCTTATGTTCTTCATGCTCTCTTCAATCTTTAATGAATGCAATTGAGTTGAAAATCAACTATATAACCCTTAAAACTTAGCAATAAATACTCAATGCTTACACAACTGTAAGCTTGACTATCATAGAAATTTCAACTCACTTGGCTTACACATGATTTCTACTATGCTTGGTAACCACAATGAGCTCAAACAATACTATCACCTTTAATAGCTCGACATCAACTAAAATTTCATTTTCACTCGACAACAATTGTGAAACTTTTCATTGTTGGCAACAACATGAAGACTAACAAAACTTTTAGATGTTTTTCTAGGTTATGACCAATACATTGCATCTTAATTCATTCTTATATACTCTTTTTAGAACTTAGATTCTTGGAACTAATGTGAAATATATCATTGAAATATTAGTCCTACATACCTATTGATTTCCTAGTTGGGGGTGATGTGATCACCCGATCCATTGGATGAAGTGACCTCATTTGAACTTGATGTGCTATAATATTCCTTTTTCTTCCATGTGTTGTTCATCTGCACTTTGAATTTCTCAACATCAACCTTCTCTTTGCCTTTTTTGAATTCTTTGCTTGGTGCTTTTGACCTTGTTGGATAGTTTCTGCTAATGTGACCAGTCTTCAAACATCTTAAACATGTAGTTTGACTCAACCACCCACTATAATCACTTTCGAAATGTTCTCTAATGCAATTCTTAGTAACATGTCCATACTCTTGACAATAGTGAAAAGTATACCTTGTATTGTAATCCCAATTGTAAGATTTTCCATTGTGTTGTCCCTTTGTCTACTTGTTTGATGTCTACTTGGCATTAGTTTTGCATTCATATCCTTTATGTCCATACTTCTAATAATTGTGGAAATATTCTTCAAATCTTTGTGTGCTTGAAGTCTTGGTCCTGCATTAATGTGCTTGATGTCCTTTCTTGTTGCACTTATCTAAGTAATCCTATTTAGTTATCTCTAAAGGCATCATTAATTAAATTTTTATTTAATTAATCCTTTGCCATCCCTAGCTGATTAATTTAATTAATCATCTATAGTACTAATTGATAAATCAAATAACCTATTATTTATCAATTAAATCCTATTCTTCTATCTAATTCCAAAAATCCCCATTTATTAAATAAATCTATTTGATAAATAAAATCCTCAAATATAAAAACCCCTAACTTATCCCTAATCCTCCATTTAGCCTAATCCACCCCATCCACCCATACTAACCTAGCTTAGCCACTAACTCACCCACCCTCATTAATACCATCCACTTGCACATCTCTAACATCCTTAATCTAATCCTAAACCCAAGCCTAATCCACCCCCTAATGTTGTCACATTCCCTAAACAAGTTTAAGACTTTCCTAAACCAAATCAAAGTCTCCCCTCAAAAATCCCAACCTACCAAGTCATGAGTGCTCTTACAAACTATAAAAGACTCTTACAAGCCCACTCATGAATCTTACATCCATCTTCCACACTCTTCCCTCTTCCACACTCATTCCTCTTACATCTCTCTTACATACTCAACCCCACTCATCATGCCTTTAATCAACCCCTTACCCTACCCTCTCACACTCATCCTCCTTGTGACAAGTGTCACCTTCCCATTGGTGCTAAAGAAGAACAATCCATGTGCTCCCCTTTGAGTGCATCTTAGCCCTCCTTAACCATATCTCCATCCTTTCATCTTAGCCCTCCATCCCTCAAGCCCTTAGCCTATAAATTGAATCCCCTCCCAAGCCATTTCATCAACAATCTGTGAGCTAAAGTTACCATGCTATTTTGAGAACCAAAGCCATCAATCTTACCCTTATAATGCCAAATTGAGAGCTCACAAAGCTACCAATTTTCCATTACCCACCTCCATTGAAGCAACTTTTGAGCATCTTGAGCATACATCCACATCAAAAGGACACATCTACAGAATCAAAAAAGCATGGAGTGTTTTCTCTTGTGAGGTTTGCACTTTTTGTTTGCTTTTCTTTGTCTAAACATATATGTGAATTTAGTTTGGTTTGTGAATTTTTACTTTATTTGTTAATGTTCTTTGCACACTAAATCTTTGTTCTACACTTATGACAATAACCCATGAACTTTTGCTTAGGGTTTTGATTTGCATTGTTTCTCTTGCAAACATTTTTTGTATGACCTATCTTTCCACAATTATGACAAGTAGGAATGTAATTCTTACCTTTTTTTTTCTTTGTTCACCACTTTTAGATGATTCTCCTTCATCAGTACTAGTGTATCCCAATCCAGTAGTATCATTGTTAGATCTAGGAGATTATCATCAATTTCTCAAAGTATTTGATGGCTTCACTTGGTTTGTTGAAACTTAAAGAAAATTATTTTTCTCTTCTTAGATCATTTCTTAGTTTTTCATTCTGTAAGTTTAGGGTTGTGATATCAATTTCCTTACCATTCAATTCATGATTGGAAATAACCACTTGATTCATTATTTTTAGCTGCATGTTAGTAATCCTTTGTACCTTAGATGTCTTCTCTTCTAGTCTGTTGGTTAGTATCCTTTTGTGATCTTCAATTATGAATTTTTCTTCTTCAACTTTCTCTTTCTACTCAATCACCTCACATAGCAATATCAATTGGAATTCTTTTTTTATCTTAAGATTACTAACCTCTTCAATTAGGGTATCATTCTTTTCCATCAGATTTGCAACTATTGCATCAAATTCACTTGAGTTTCCATTTGCAAGCAATTTAGTAGTGTCTTCCTCTTCTTATTGTGTGTCATTATCATTAATAGCTATCTCTTTCCTTCTCTTTAGTGAGTGCTTCAAATCATCTCTTTCTTCATTGAGTTGGTGTAGGGAAAGATGGTTTTCAATCTTCTAGTTCTCAATGACTTTTCCTAATTTGTAGACTTCCATCTTCAAGATCTTTCCTCAAAGATGAAAAGATTTCCTTTCCAAAGAATAAGGCTTTGATACCAATTGTTGGAAATAAAAATTAGGAAAGTAAACTCTGAGAGGGGGGGGGGCGCGGAGAATCAATACTTCAAAACTTTAACCATTAAAGCATTCACCACACATCTATCTCACAATTTGCATGTAAACTGAAATACCAAACTAAACATATTCATCCATAGCATGAAACAAATAAACACATATTTAACAAGATATTTGGTAACCCAATAACCCTCTAATGAGAAGGTAAACTTGGGGTGGGGATGACACCCATGAATCTTCACTACTATAGTTGTAAAGTGTGTCCAATGAAGGTCACAATTTTTTGATCATAAACAATGATCTAACCTATGAAAGGTCTGCCCTATTAAAGGCTTACAAAGACTATTAGGTCTTACCATATTAAAGGATTTTAACACCCTATTAGAAGTGTGCCTGGTTAAGGGACTTTAACTTACAATGAAGTAAGTACCTTGTTAAAGAATTTACAAAATCCTGCTAACACTACTTGGTTAAGAGATTTTCATTGATTCACTTGTTAGAATGTTTCAATCTTGATCCTTCAGTTAGTACCTCTTTGGTAGTTATTAGATCACCTCTTTCCTAATATATAATTGATCCTTTCTAATTAGATGTATCACTTCTATCCTCTCTCTACTTTCCTTTGTTCTCTCTATCTGATTCTGCAATTTAATCCTTTCTCACAACTATATGAGTTGATAAAATCTAACTCAACAATATGCCAAGATCACCTGCATGCAAATAGCTTGCTGAAGAGAAAACAAAGGAGCAAGAGCTTGAAGCAAACAATGAAAGAGAAAATGTTTCACAATAGGAAAATGAAATTACTAGGTGAATGGATGGATTTTACAATGAGATAGAGACCACTTATAAAGGCCTCAAGGAAGCTTGTAGAACAAGTTGGAAGGTGGTAGAAGATAAGGTTGACAACTAAGCACTCTTCCACAAAAAGGTGGAATATGCTAGAAGGGAACAAACTCCCATGTTGTCAACAACTCAATCACTACAACTATTAACTACATGCATTTACCTAAGTAAGCTTAAGTAATAGAATAAATAATTAATTAGTTACTCTAACACCCCCTTAAGTGAAACTTAGGGGAATGCCTTAAGCTCACAATACTAAGATGAAATGTAGAATGGGTCCCAACAACAAGGCCCTGTTAGGTACCCATGTATAATGCAAAGAAATGCAACCTCTAAAAATAGAGAAAGAGGGAAAACCTCATGGGAAAAACCCTCCCCCAAAAAGAGGTAAAAACATGCTAAAAAAAACATGAAGTAAAGGAAGGCATCAACTAGTCCCCCCAAGAAAAACTTCCATAACCTCAAGAATAGACTACAACTAAAGATAGTGTGGCGATGCAAAAGATTTAGTGAGGATGTCAGCAACCTGTGCATTGGTGGGAATATAATCCAATGCAATATCACCATCCTGGATTAGTTGATAGATGAAGTGCATATGAAACTCAATGTGCTTGGTACATTGATGCTCCACCAGGTTGCAAAAAATGTGGATGGCACTCTGATTATTGCACCAAAAAATAGTGGGATGATTGGGAGGAAAACCAAATTCAGTCATCAACTGTCAAAGCTAGTGGCCTGGTACTCAACCTTTGTAGATGAAAGTGCTTGACATGCTACTTTTTGCATGACCATCTGATAGGACCAGAGCCAAGACAAAAAACAAAGCTAGAAGTAGAATTTTGATCATCGACATCACTGACCCAATTTGAGTTAGTGTAGCCAATAATGTGTGGAGTCCCTATGGTGTAATAAATGCCATACAAAGTTAACAACCAACTATCGATACAAAGTAGCATCCATGGAAGGTGAAGAGAAAGAGGTAGACAAAGTGACACCTGACTAAAAAGGTGTGGGAGCAAGCTTGCAATGAAACATATCAAAGCGACAAAGCATGTCAAGAGCATACTTCTGCTGATATAAAAAAATCCCAGTAGAGGACTAAACAATCTAAAGACCAAGAAAATAGTGTAGCAAACCAAGATCAGTCATCTCAAATTGGTCGATCAATGCATGCTTAACATCTTGAAGCATAGATGATGAGCTAACTGTGAGGATAAGATCAACATATAGAATACGAATTAGAATCTCATCTCCAAGATGTTGAATATACATTGTGGGATCAGAATGGCAATGAGGGAAGCCTATAGAAAGCAAAAAAGAGTCCATCTTCTCATACCAAGCCCAAGGGGCTTGCTTAGGACCATACAATGAGTGTCAAAGTCTACAAACCAAGGAGGGATCCTACACAAAACCTGGCGACTGCTCTATATAAATCTCCTCAGTGATATAACCGTGCAAGAAGGCACTCTTCACATCCATCTGATAAATAGGCCAACCCTATGAAGCTGAGAGGGATTAGACAAGGCAGATAGAATTCATCTTTGTGATAGGAGAAAATGTCTCGATGTAGTCAATAACCTCAACCTGTGAAAAACCATTCACAAAAAGACGAACCTTATGCTTATCAGTTGAACCATCAGTAGCATACTTAGTACGATAAATCCATTTGCATCACACTAGCTTTCTCCCCTTAGGAAGCAGACAAAGATCCCATGTATGATTCTTCATCAAAGAAGAATATTCCTTCTCCATTGCACTATCCCATTCAAAATGTCTTGTCACTTCTGCAAATGTTTGAGGATCATCACTGATAGCATGAATGAGAAGACTGAAACCCACAATATGAGAACGAGTGCACGAAAAGAAGTGGAAGGGTCACCAGTTAGAGATCATGTAGCCTCAACTATAGTTCGAGCCCATTTAGGCATTTGGGGAGGATCCTATGATGTAGGTAAATGGGGATCACTATGATCATCATCCTCATCATCTATGGAATAAATTGGAAAAGAGGAGGGAGTAGTGGGAGATGAAGTAGGCGCTGGTAGGGCTCTCATCAAACTAGACATCCTGTCAAAATAGGACCTCTCTAGAATCAGGATCAAACAACCTGTAAGCCTTAACATACTCAAAATAGCCAACAAAAATGAGTGGTTGGCTCTTCGGTTCCATTGCTTTCTATTGAGCATCAGGTATAAATGCCCATGCTATACTCCCAAAAACTCAGAATGATGATACATCAGGCTTGACATGGGACCAAGCCTCCTCAGGAGTCATATGTCAAAGTGCCTTGCGAGGCATCCAATTTTGAATATAGTTGGTACAATTGACTACCTCTACCCAAAAAAACAAATCCATGGACTTGGACTGAATCATATAATTAGCCATCTCCTGTAGTGTTTTGTTCTTCCTCTTGGCCACACCATTCTGCTAAGGAGTGTAGGGCAATACAAATTGATGCCGAAGACCATGCTTAGAACAAAAATCTCTAAAAGCCTGGTTCACATACTCCCCCTCATTGTCTGTGCATATCTACTAAATAGAAAGACCAGATTGCTTCTCTACAAATGCCTTAAAGACTTGAAATGAATCAAAGACATTAGACTTGTACTTGAGAAAGTACACCCATGTGCATTTGGAGAAGTCATCAATGAATGTAAGCACATATATGACACCCAAAAAAAGGAGTTAGAAATGACATGAGGTCACTATGAATCAACTCCAAAGGTACTAAAGTACGAGTGGCTCATTAATGTGGAAAATAATCCCTATGTTGCTTGCCAAGTGCACAACCCTGACAAACACCATCTGGATAGGAAATTTGGGGAAGCCCAAGAACAAGTGCTTGTGTGCTCATCTATTGAATATGTCTATAATTGACATGCCCAAAATGTTCATGCCAAAGTATGCTTCCTGAATCTACATGTGTACCTAAACATGAATCTGTGTGATCAAAAGACTCAAATCCATCAAATCTGTAAAGGTGTGATGCAACATCAACACTCCCAGTAGCCACAATCATCTCAAAATCATATATGTCCTAGATAGCCACATCATGTGGTAAGAAATAAACTATCTTCTCAGAGCCAAAGTGGCAAATCTGATAGATAGACTAGGTTCATTGAAATGTTAAGGACATAAAGCACATCCTGAAGGGAGCCCTCGACTAGTGCAATAGAACAAGAACCCAAAATTGAAAGCTATGAAGAGTTCCCAACAACAATATGTGTGGTAGCACAAGGAGAAAGTGAAGTAAGCAACTTAGGAGTGTTTTTCATATGGTGAGAGGTGCTAGAATCAAGAATCCATGTAGGCCCTGAAGTTGTAGCTCGAGTAGAAAGAGCATGACCTTTCCCTACAGGGGGGGATGTAGATCGAGGGGCTGAAATATGATGCTCCTTTATGGCTTCCTCTAAAGCCTCCAAATGTTTCCAACACCTAGAAATGAGATGTCCATCCTTGCCACAAAAATTGTAGGTCTCACATGATTTCTTCTTGGTCTTGGAGGTAGACTCAATAGACTTTGAAGAATCCTCAACCTTTGAAGGGTTTGCTGTAGGAGTAGCTAGAGGCTAAGGATCATATTTTGATGTGTCTTTATTCAATTTACCTTTCTTCTTTAATTTACCCTTAGAATTTTGAGCATCCAATGCTTGGCTGGAAGAGCCAAAGGCATCCACCTGTTGGATCTTTTCCTATTCCCATGTCAACCGATCACAAAATGTCTCAAATGTAGGTATCCTATGTCTGTCACCAAGGGCATCCATAGTGGAGTAGAAAGTAGAAGAAAAAGATTGATACTATCCTAGAAACTTTGAGAGTATAAAAAAATGCACTCATCATCTATTTTATTTTTCCCACATCCCTGTAAAACTACACGTAGAGATTTGAACTTCATCAAGCAATCTTCAATGGTGGGAAAGCTAGTTGGTTATAAAGAAGTCAACTCTACATCTAGCTAAAGTGATCAAAACTCATTCAATTGGACAAATAAAGTCAAAAATTTGAGCCAATAAGCCCGTGGAGTAGTCAAACCATCCAAGTGAAATAATAGACTGTTTGAAATGTTCAGTGTAATCAATCCCATGGCGTCATCCATTTTGTTCCTATGCTGAAGAACCTCAAAAACTTGTGTAATAATAGGTTGATTTTCATCCAAACATGACCATAAGCTGCTTGACATGAGAAGTCGTGTCATTTGTGCCTTCCAGGTGTGGTAGTTGTGGTGTAAGATGAGTCACAGATGGATCTACCATTAAGAGAAGATGGAAGTAGAAGGGTCTTATTCTAAATTAAATTACATAAAAGAAAATACCCCCCCACAATAGATAATATCCCTCAAATATCACAAAAAACAACTATGGAAAGCAAGAAAAACTAAAAAAGAACTTGGATTGTGGATGCAGAGGAGGAAACATAAGCCTCCACTTTGACTAAAAAAAAGGGATCTCAAACAAACTCAAAATCTAATGAAACCAGTGCCATTATCTCTATCTCTAAGTCAGCTTTCTATCACTTCTTTTGGATTGGAAAAATACTTTCATATGCTCAAGTTATGGCCAAAAAATCAACTACTCCAAAAAACACCTTGTTGGAAAAATATAGTCATTGCATTAAATTTGATGCCCGTATGGCCGTCACCTAGCCATTGCCAGAAAAAATTTCTAGTCGCTAGATTGCTAATGTTGGTAGCCATAATGATGATGTCACAAGCCAAAAAATGACATTAGCATAGGGGCTGACAGTGATGATGTCAATGGTCAAAAAAATGATGTGGCACCAGGAAAAGCTAACTTTAGTAGCTGGTTTGTTGATGTGGGGCTGTCAGAGTATGAAATCACCCATTAGAGCAATGATTAGTGGTAGAGCATAGGTGGCGGTGGCACCTAGGAGGAGAACCCAGTGATGTTATGTTTGCATTGTTGGTGGAGGTGGTGGAAGGGCAACATGCAGGCTGCGACAGAGGTTGGGCATCATGTGAGTGATGCATCTGACCCTTGGTGGAGTGTAGGTGGCCTTGCAGTGGCATGTGAGCACTGTTGCGATGACAACCACGTTTAAATTTTTAAATTTTTTTTTGTTTGTACGGCTGTATAGTCCTCCCTAGGGGGTTATAGAAATTTTCCCTAATGCTTAGAAGCCAAATTTGACAAATTTTATATGAATCTTGACTATAACTAGCCTTCTAGATCCAATGGTAGCATCTATTTGGGCCCAAAGTGCTCCAAAAATTCACTCTACCCCAGATTGAAGAAAAAAAAAACAAACAAACTAGGGTTTTTGTCTCCAAATCACGGCTCCAAAAATCCTTCGAACAAGAAGTAGCAGGGAGGCTTTGAGACCATGTTGGAGTTGATAATATCCAACTTTGCAATGTGCCAAGATCACCTACATGCAAATAGCTTGCCGAAGAGAAACCAAAGGAGCAAGAGCTTGAAGCAAACAATGCAAGAGAAAATGTTTTGCAATAGGAAAATGAAATTACTAAGTGAATGGATGGATTTTACAATGAGAGAGAGACCACTTACAAAGGCCTCAAGGAAACTTGTAGAACAAGTTGGAAGGTGGTAGAAGATAAGGTTGACAAATAAGCACACTTCCACAAAAAGGTGGAACATGTTAGAAGGGAACAAACTCTTGTGTTGTCAACAACTCATCACTACAACTATTTACTACATGCATCTACCTAAGTAAGCTTAAGTAATGGAATAAATAATTAATAAATAATCAATTAATTACTCTAACAAAAACTCCTTAGTCACCATGAATGTTCTGTTTGCATATGAAAAATTCTCTCTTTGCACATAAAACTATTTAGGGTTTGCCCTCCCTAAGAAGACTTAGGTGACTTAAGATTAGGTAGGAATGAACAATTATGATTCACCCATTTTTCTACTTAATTCATCCCTTTATCCATTTGGTTGCATGTACTACATAGGGATACTCAATGTAGATTCAATCTTATTATCTAGAATCACAAAATAATCCTTAAGTCTGACCAAAAATAGTTCACATAGGAGTTTGTGCCGTTACAAATAATTATGTCCACAAATATTTACTTAGGACTTGAAGTCTCTGATGCTTGACATCTACTATATCTTCAATATTGTAACACAACCTCTGAATGACTCAACATCCACTGTTTACTCGACATTTGAATCACTCAACATTTATTAGCTTTCTCGTCATTGGAGTGATCTGACACTAATTATCTGCTCAGCACATACTGGTGCTCGACACATACTATATATCTTTCTTAGCATGCATTATGTGACAACTTATGCTCATGATACACTACTTTCTTGACATTCACTAAGTACTGTTAAGTAATGAATTCAAGTGTATTGTCACTCATATGTCAAAACCAAAATGAGATAAACACATGAATACACCAAAATGAATATTTGATTCAACACCTTTGATTAAATAACATATGCACATTTTCTCTTGATCTATTAGTTTGTATCTTGACAATGTCATTAGGAATATTAAAGAATAATATTTTCAAATATTATGCATTGTAGTCACCAACACAAACTTCCCTTGATTTGTGCAACTATTTACCTTTTCCTTATTCACCAAGATTTCTTGACATTTCTTGGTTTTCTCTAGATACATCTACTTCTTTCTTCCCATTGTTTCCCCCACCCTTCATAATTCTTATTTCTTGTTCAAAACCCTAATATTTCCCAAACTATGCAAAAAATAGATTTTATATATTTGAAAAGCTACTCTTCGTAGTGGCATTCGTCAAACATTGGATACAATAGTCCTTATTCATATTTTTTATTATAAAGTTTTGATATCAAGATGAATGATATGATGCGTATTCAATTCTAGATAATACAAAGTATCACTCTAATGATTATGCTTATTACATAATCTTATACCTAGCAATAAATATAATTCACTTTACATTAGATTATAATGAATACTACCATATTAATATAGTATGTTTATAAAAATTCTATTTCAATAACTACAAAAAATGCATTAATATTAAATTGATGTTTACTAATTTAGCATGTACACGAAACATATGCTGCAGTAGCAGAGAGGGAAATAAAATAAGAAATGTTTTATGTTTTCAATATTTAAATTTAATGTTTTCAATAAACATCCTACATGTGGTGGCATACCTAGAGTAGCAGTTCGATGAGCTCTCCAGATATAGCCACCTAGGACCAGGTATAGGTTTTTTAAATTAGAATAGTCAGATTCCAATAATAGGTAGTAGGCAGTTTTGGATTCTTATCCTTTTCTTGGATAGAAGATGAAAAAAAGGTGGATATTTAAAATGTGGCCTACTGCATGATTGTCAAATTCCAATAATAGGTAGTAGAAGTTTCAGATTCTTATCCTTTTCTTGGATAGAAGACCAAAAAACATTTCTCATCCTTTTATTAGAAAAGGAGAGTCAGTTTTAAATAAGCCAGTTGGCTATGTAAGAGAGTCATTCAAATTTGGGTAATAGAGAAAGTTTCAGTTTTTGCCTTAGAAAGGATATAGATAATCGACTATGGAGTTTGGTAGCAATTCAATCTTGGTCTCTCTTGTAAAAGTGCAAATATATTTTCTTTGAGGACATTTTGGGTTAAAGATCTTGGTGTGTGGGTGAAGATAAACTATGGAGATTTATATATTTTGATTAATCCAATCTTGAGTTTGGTTCGAGTTCGATCCCGACTGATTGATGTCATGCCCCTTGAAGTAACTCAGTTGAGTGAGTATTCCTCCTGAGCTTTCCAAGGTGTGGCTCTGCATCAACATAAACACCTCTAATTAGAAAAGGGAAAAAAATCACAAATATTAGTACCTAAAAATCACACTAATTCTAGATTAACAAATGTTACTTATTATTCACAAATTTGCTAAACAAGCTCATTGAAACAAAATTGCATGCTTATGATATAATTGTATTTCCTTCAAAATTGTACAACAAAAAATTACAACATTAGTTCAAATCAATGATAAAGAACACTCCAACACATTCTTTGTATCATAATATTATACAAGAATATAAAGGTACAAACTAAAATGTTAATATATTAACCTACACAATATTTACATTTGAATCACCCTTAGTGAATAATTTATATATAATTTATGTTAATTATTATTTTCATTTAAAGCCTTAAAATTGATTGGGTTTTATAGAAAATTTTAATAAAATGCCTAATCCCAAGTTTTCTATTAACTTTTCTTTGCAGCTCCTATGGTTGCAAGTGCCAGTATTAGATAATATATTATTAGATTAAGAAGATGAAGTTAGTTGTTAGTATGACTAGAAGATCTAATATTTATAGGTTTTTTCCACACTGGGGTTTCTTGGTATATTTGTATTATTTTTTTATTAACTTTTATATTTTTTGCTTCCATTATTATTTCCTATTAATAAATCCAAAGTAATGATTTTTATAAATCATATATGATTTTTATTTAATGATTTATTGCACAACTAATCTATAGATCGGTTATGAGGAATTAACACCCTATCAAAACTGTAAATTCTAAATATAAAGCCATGATTTGTGACACAATTTCAAAAGAAAAATATTCAGGTTTGTCTTGAAATTGTTTTATTTCTATAGAAACCAATGTTCAATTAAGGATGGAATACAAAGTGTCTATGGTGGTCATCCTTAGTAGGGTACAAGGTTGGCATGATGTAGACACAAGAAGTGAGGAACATATATCTTGAAGACATTGAGGAAGAGATTTCTTGGAGGAAGAGAGTTCCTGAGATATTGAAAGGAAGATATTTTCTAGAGATATTGAGAGGATGAGATTTACTAGCACATCAAATGGGAAGCAATTTTCCAAGAATATATTAAGATGAAGAAATTTCTTGGTTATATTCGAAGGAATAAATCTCCTAGATATATTGAGAGGAAGAAAAATCTTGGATGTTTTGGGAAGAAGAGATTTCCTAGAAACAATTGAGAGGACAAGACTTCCATAACACATGTCTGTGTGTGCAAATTAAATGAAATTTATTTCCTTATCAAAGAGAGGATTGTGAGGCTAAAGATATTTCTATATAAATATTGTGGCAATCTTGTAGTCTGTTACTGCTTTTGAAGTTGGATAGAAGCTGCATTTATATATTTTCTTCATCATAGATTGTGTGGAGGAGAGGACACCAAAACCATGGTACATTCCTAAAAATAAATAAATAGAAGACATCTTGACAAAGGATTTAATGAATAATAAGTTTTTATTGTTCAACGATAAGCTAGGTGTTGTGCAAAAATATATCCTTAGTAAGAGGAAGTGTTGATTTTGTTGTTGTTTAGCTTAGGATGTGGAGTGGAGTTGCTATAAAGAAACTCAAATTGGATATTTAGCAACAAATTCATTTTTATTCTTTAATATAATATTTTTGAGTTTGGGAGGTTTACATGTGATTTAAAGCCAAAGAAAATAATAAAAGATTATTTTCTTGCAAGCCAAGTAAAGAAGTTGGTCTTTATATGTAAGACTACTACAGAGAAATTGCATAGGATTCTTGAAGAGAAAGTTCATTGTTAGGTTGAAAAAAAGATCCAACATTTGTAGGTTTTTTCCCACACTGATTTGTTTCTTGAGTACATTTGTGTTATTGTCTATGTATGAGTGAATTTTTCTATTATTTTTTGTTAATTTACCCAAAGTATTGATTGTTATAAAAAGACAGAGTTTTTGTCTATAAATTTATTGTGCAATTAATATGTATTTCGATTATAAGAAATTAACATGGTATCAAAGTTATAAGAAATTAAAATAGAATCTAAGCTTTAAACTCTAAATATAAAGCCAATATTTGTGGCACAAGTTTTAGAAAAATAAGTTTTTTATCTCCAATTTCTTTTGTAGCTATGAAAACTATTGATCCTTAAGCCATGTTGTCTATTAGTGTCAAACGCTTAGTTATTCACAAGGTAGGATTATTTGGTCATCACTATGACTGAGTCATCCTATATAGGCCGAGTCAAGGAATGAAGACTTGTACATATTCAAACTCAAGTGCCAAGTAGTAGTTATTGTTGAGAAAGATAATGATCACTGAGTACTCTAATGATTGCTGAGATTATCAAGACTTATTAGATACAATAATGATTTTCAAGTTAGTCAGAGTTATTTAGTTAAGGATGAGGGACAAAATGAAGAAATGGTTTATGCTGAGCACCAGTGTGATGTGAGTGTCAAGTAACACAATTTAACATTTTTGTTTGGAATGACACTAAATCCTATGTTGACCATTTCTTGTTGAGATGGAAGGGTATTTTGAAGATCAAGGAGGTAATCAAGGAGGTGATTACATGTTCAAAGGGAGATAATTAATCCCTAGGCATGGCAGTAGTAAATTTGGACCTATATTTTGATGAGGCTTGTGTTGATCTCTACACCTTAGTTTCCTATTAGTGTTCAAACACTTAGTCATTTACTAGGCAAGGTTGGACAATGATCTCACTTGGACCGAGTCATCTAGTAAAGGCAAAGTAAATAAGGACTTGTTTATTTTTCTGAGCAATTTAGTGATTATCAAGAACTCCAGTTGAGACCAAGCACATATAAACTAAGCTTACATAGTTGAGATCGAGTAAATTGTAAGACAATTTTTGTCAAGTAAAAAAAATAGATCAAGTGTGTAGAAGCCAAGTGCCAACATGAATGTTAGTTGTGACTGAGCATTAGAACATTCAAAGGCTAGGTAAACCAATTTTTTCATATGAGTTTGTAATCACATAGACACCTATGTAGATAATTTTTGGTTGACTTCTATAATACAAATTTTTAATGATTGTAGAGATAGTTAAGATGGAATTTATGTTTCTTCAAAAGGTATTGATCCCAAGGAAATAAGATCAACCAATCAAAAAATTAAAAAGGAAACAACAAAAGGGATAAATTGTGAACCATTGACTATGACCCAAAATTTTCAAAGATTATCTATTTAACGAGGGCTCTAAACCTAGGATTATAAGGTTGTGAGAAGGAATGGTGAATGAGTGATCAATAATGAATGAGTGAATATGCAAGTGAAGGAGTGAACAAGGAAAAAATAAAGCAAGGAAGACCGAGTCTAAAAAGAGATCAGATAGAGTGATCTAAGTAGTGAAGGACAAAACAAAGAAATAAGATCAAGACATTGAACAAAGGAGATCCAAAATAAGATTTTAGAGAAAACTGAGGGCTAGGTATTGAATTAGTTTTAATAGATTGATTTTGGGAAAATCTCTTAAAAGCATGATCCTAACAGATCTATTTAAAATCTCCTAACAGAGTCCTTACTTGATTGTAAGTGTAAAACCCTTTAATAGGGTAAGAACTAATAGTCTTATAGCTTATAACGGGGCATGGCCTTCACTAGGTAGATCATCTATTATGATAAAAAATGTAACCTTAATAGGTTAACTTTATTGTTGCAACAAAGAAGATTTGTGGGTTTCATACACACCCTAGTTTTACCTTCACATTGAAGTGTTTCTAAGTAACCAAATTATTTTTGTTATGTGTTGAAACTTTTCATGCAGACTATGTTTTAATTTTATTTCAACATTACAATTTTGATTATAGATATAAGATATGAGATGAATTAGGTTTGAAATTAGTAAAGTTTTTTTTGTAAATAATAGTTTATGGTCTTGATTCACCCCCCCCTTAGTATCTTGTTTCCCATTAAATTCTTCCAATAATTGGTATTAGAGCTAAGTTCTCTTGGAAAGAGTCTAACAATTTGAAACGATAAGATCTTGGAGATGGAGGAATACAAGACGGGAAAAATCATTGAGAACCAGATGATTGATTATATTGAAACAACTTGAAGGGTTGAGATAAGAAAATCCTTGAGAAAAAGGAAAGAAATAGAAATACAAAAAAATGACACACTATACAAGGAAATTGGTATAGAAGAACTACTTGATAGTAGAAAAACTAGTGGTAGTGATGAAGCAATGGAAGAACTACTGGAGAAGAAAAAAATTCTAAGCAAAGAGGTAAAAGGACTTGAGAGAGAATATGAAACCCAATCAGTAAGACTATGTGAAGTGACAGAGAAAAAAAAGAAAAAAGAAGAAGACAAATTCATGGTTGAAGAAGATAAATGACAGATAGCAACTAGACTTGAAGAAAGACCATTTGAAGTGTAGAAGCTCACAAAAAATCAATTGGATATGATGAATAAGTTGATAATTTCAAATCAGGAAGTAAATATGAAGGACATGGAGATCACAAGTTTAAGGTCATAGAATGAGCAACTAAAAGATGAGTTGAATGAAAATGAACTTATGGAAAAAATGAACAAACAAAATAAATTTATCAAATACTTTGAAGAATTGATAAGATCAACAAGATCAACAAGAGATAATTTTGGACTAGGATACAACAAACACTAATTTTCATCTATTGAAGAAAGATAATCATCAAAGAATGGAGAACAAAGAAATGAAAAATCTAAAGGCAAGCCTACATCTCATCATTGTGTTAAACTTGGACATAACCAACATTTGTAGATGCAAAAATGGTATGCAAACTTCTAAACCTAAGTTTATTGATAACTGCTTTAATTGCAAGAAGGTAGGACATGAAGCTCATGAATGAAGATCAAATAAAAGTGATTCATCCACTACATCTAGATTTGAAGGACATTGCTATAATTGTTAGAAATATGGACATAGAACTCATGAGTGTAGATCTAAGACAAAATCTAATTGGACATTTGAAAAACAAGAACATGCAACAAGAAAAGGTAACTCTCACAATTGGTATTACAATACATGGTATAATTGTCATTATTGTGGAGAATATGGGCACATTGTAGAGAGTTGCATTAAGGCAAATTTAAGAAGAAATTAAAAGAAATGACTGAATGGAGAGCTAGTTTGTTTTAGTTGTCTCAAAGTTGGACATGTTAGTAGAAACTACAAAACCAAAGTACCAACACCAAACAATGGAAACAAAAAAAGTAAAGAAAAGGTTAGGGTAATGAAAACATGGAAATACATAGTGGAACCTGAAAGCAATAAATTTAAGATCCCCCAATCCAATGGATCAGGTGGTCACATCAAAACTAACTAAATAAAGAAGGTATGTAGGAAATATTTACTTAATGATATATCTTACATCAATTCCTAACATAAAATTTGCTAAAAGTTCATAACTTCATAAGAAAATATGCATCAAGAATAGATCTATATGAAGTATCAAGCATCAGTAATACAAACTGTATTCACTGAACATTGTAACATAGATCAAGAATTTATGTAATGTGTTGACCAAACGAATTGGTATTGGCTGAGTAAGGTAATTAAAATTGAGTGTTTGTAAGTAAGCATGGAGACCAAGATAGTTGTGATACACCTACCTAGTATGAACACATTTATTATAGATCCAAATGGAAATTGAAGGTATTTATCAAACTTGAGCATTCATTTCTAATTCATCAAGAAAATTTAGAGTGCACAGGTGATTCATAGGTGATCAAGGTAAACTTTAGAAAAAAAGAAAGTGAATCACACTGCAACATTGGTAATTTGATAAAATTTAGTAAGTAGAATTTTTATTGCTAAGTTAATTATTTTGGAGGATATCATAGAAGTTTTGTTTAGAAAACCCTAGTATTGAAATGTCATCTGCAAGAAAAATGTTGAAAGAGAGAAACATACTTATCGTGAGGAAAAACCAATGTCTTCCACCCAATTTCAGGGATTGTGCAAAGATTGAAGTAATTGAAGATGAAATTGGTGCCCTATTGTCAATTCCACCAAGGGTTTTGATAATTCAGGATGTGTGATCTTGTTACATATGAAAAATTAGAGAAATTGGAGAGTTTGAGTTAAGAGAATCTTATGAGAAGTTGTGTAATAATGGATTACTAAAGGATGAATACAATATTGTTGTTGAGAAAGGGCTTACCGTGCCCTATGTTTTCCAAAAAATTTCAAAACAGAGTGGATAAATATTTTTCTAAGCCATGTTCATGATATGAAGGTATGGTTAGAAGGAGGACCAATCAAAATTAATAAGGCCATAATACACCAAGTTACTAGATACCCTACCTTGGATAGATTAAAGAGCATAAGGTACACAACATAAAATGAGATTGAAAAATCAATGAGAGCCAAGTGGAATAGTTGAGGGATGTCAATTGATGGAATTTATGATCTTATGATTGAATTTTTAGTACGTGTGATTTCATACAAATTCTTTTAGTCTTGCAGATTGAACATCGTGTCATGCATTGTAGTAGATCTAGGCTACACAATTTTCAAAAAGGATCATAGTTATGATCTTGTTGAGTTGCAAATGCAACAACCAATAGAGAATTTGGGAGCAATAAGGAAAGAAAAGAACACATCATGTAATTTTGGATATTTGTTAGTTTGTATATTCTTCTATGTATAGAACTATTTTCCTACAACCAACAAAGTAGTATGGGATAGGAACAAGCCAACTATGGAACTGATAAATGACTTGATAAGTTAGTTGGGAGAAAATTTTGAAGCAATTATGGATAATTATTTTGAGGAATTAAAAAAAAGAAGAGAAATCAAATGAGGATTCCCAAATCCATCATAGACAAATATTTTGATGAGATATGTTTCATGGTAGATACTGATTTTGTTTATGCATAGGCATCACTACCTAGAGTTGCATGGTTAAGGCCGATGCCTTATGAGATTAATGTTGACTATGTAGAAGTTGATGAAAGCCAACTTCACAACTCACCAAGATCACCTGCATGCAAATAAACTATTGAAGAGAGATCAAAGGAAAGGAAGGGCTTGGAGAAACTCAACAAAGTAAGAGAAAATATATTGCAATAATGAAAAATGAAATTGTTGTACAAAATGATATGATATTACATTAGGAGAGCCTATTTATAAAGGCCTCTAGGAAGCTTCTAGAATAAGCTAGAAAGTGCTAGGAAATAAGTGTGACAACTAAGCATACATCCACAAAAGGCAGATTACCCTCCAAGTAAGTGAGAGGATAAGTATGACAAGGTAGGAACAAACTTTCGTGTTGTCAACAACTCAATATGTAAAAGTATGCTAACTCCTAGATGAAAACTAGTGAATACATGCATTTATCCTAAGTAAACTTTAGTAAAAGCATAAATAATAATTATTTACTCTAACACCCCCTTAAGTGCAACTTAGGGGAATGCACTTAAGCTTAAAAAAGTTAAGATGAAATGCAGAATGGGTCCCAAGAATGAGGCCATGTTAGGTACCCATGTAAAAATGAAAAGAAATGTAATGCAATCTTTGTAAACTGGAGACAAAGGAGAAAACCCAATGGGAAAAACCCCTCTCCAAAAAGAGCTAGCAAAAAACCTAGTAAAGGACTGAAGAAGCCTCCAACTAGAGGAATATCTTAGAAAAAAAGAACAAAGAGAAGATCATGAAGAACATCACTGAAGCATGAAGAAGCTGCAAACCCTGTCAGAAAGAAACTACTGATCTAAAGAACCTCCACAAAAATAGAAGACTGTGAGCTAAGAGTGTCTATATGGTAGCTGATCCATCTCATCAAAATGCATAGGTAGCTAGCCACTGAAATCACCTAGTATATAGGATCAATACTAAAGACATAGCTCACTCCATCAAACCATCAAATCAAGGAAGCATAAGAAATAACATAATAACTCCCCTTGATGTAGATAGGTTGAGGTGATAGGAAATTGAGAAAGTGGGCCAAAATTCCTTTGTAGAAAGAACCAAGAATAGAGAGAGATGAAGAGGTACAAACACCTATAAAGGCACGTGTCATTGACACATCATGGGGATAATTTTATGGAAGGGACACTCACTTGACAAAGGAAGAGGGCACAAAATTGCATACAACTAACCCTCCCATAGCACTTTATAATATAGTGCAAGTACACCTATCTGAAAATAATGTTCAGGATCATAAAATGCAAGAGTGACACTTTATCTTAGTGCATTTTCATAAAGATGCTTACAAATGATATCAACAATGATCAAAAAAGGAAAAAATTTGATACAATAGATAGTACAACTCAAAATAAAAGATCCCATGCCATGAAAATGATCCTCATACTTGAAACACTCAAGATATCCACCATATTGTAGAAAAGAAAAAAACATGATAGAAAGAGTATGGGGCAAAATCTAAAGGAAATTACAACATTTCTTAAAAGTAGACAAAACTTTCTTTCCAAAAATATAATGATTTCAAAAAATAGAGATGGGACACACAAGATATGTTCACTAGAGTGAAAAATAGAAAATCTGACTTTGACTGCAAAAATAGGAAATAAAACTACATCAAAACCAAAACATACCTACACCAATGTCTCTACCTCAGAACCAACTTTTTGACTTTCTTTCAAATCGAAAAAAGACCTCCATATACTCAAGTTATGGCCAAAAAATTGCAAGTAGGTCAAAAAGGATCTTGAAGGGGTGTGAGAGTGTCGATGTCATGCTGACATCAGTATTTCACTGGCCTAAAATTGATGGCTTGAAGGCCATCAAGGCAAAAAATACTACCATGTGGCATCCACATGGCAGTATGACTGTAAAATGATGATGTGGCCACAACTACGTGGCAGGTGCCAACGTGGCACCTATGCCATGTGGCAAGTGTAGAACCTACCAAGTGTCTAGGTGTTGTAGAGTAGAGGAACCTGATGGAGGTGACCACAAGGGTGACTGCTGGGAGGCTACAGCTAGCGGTGGTGAGCTCTGGTGGCACCACTGTGGAAGGTGGTGGGCCAGTTAGGAGGCAGGAGTTGTGGAGTGGCAATTGTACTATAGTTGCATGGTAGCTATGCTACTGGTGGAAACAACACTTGAGCTACGCACTAGCTATATGGTGGTAGTGGTGGTGCGGTTGCTGCAATATTTTTGGGTGCTTAAATGCATCCGTATGGCCTCCTAGGGGTTAAAGAATTTTTCCAGATGCTACAATCACAAAAAATGGAAAGTTTTATATGGATTTTGACTATAACAGGCCTTCTGAGCACAACTGGCAACATTTGTTTGAGCCCAAAGAGCCCCAAAAAATGCTCTTCCTCTTGATTGAAGAAAAAATCACAAAAAAACTAGGGTTTGTGTCTCCAAATTATGGCTTCAAAAATCCTTCAAACCAGGAAGTAGCAAGAAGGCTCTGATACCATGTAGAAGTTGATGAAAGCCAACTTCATAACTCACCAAGATCACCTGCATGCAAATAACCCGCTGAAGAGAAATCGAAGAAGGAAAGAAAGGGCTTGGAGAAACTCAACAAAGTGAGAGAAATTATATTGCAACAATGAAAAATGAAATTGCTATACAAAATGATATGATATTACATTAGGAGAGCCTATTTATAAATACCTCTAGGAAGCTTCTAGAAAAAACTAAAAAGTGCTAGGAGATAAGTGTGACAACTAAGCATACGTCCACAAAAGGTGGATTACCCTCCAAGTATGTGAGAGGAAAAGTATGACAAGGTAGGAAAAAACTCCTATGTTGTCAACAACTCAATATGTCAAAGTATGCTAACTTCTAGATAAAAACTAATAAATAAATACATTTATCTTGAGTAAACTTAAGTAAAAGTGAAAATAATAATTATTTACTCTAATAGAATAAGTCGTAGTATTAGTGAGTGCACTTTTGTCAGAAGATGTTGATGCAAATGATGAGCCATTTGACACATATGGCACAATAAAAGATCAAATTGATGTAGAGTCAAGTGAATCCAAGACAATTAAGAAAATGAAAAAGAAAGTTTTGAGGACAAGGATGGTAAAGAAGGGAAAGGATTAGAACAATCAGATAAAGCCAAGGAAGGAAAAGGCAAAAAGCTAGTTGTTGCCAAGCCTAAGGGCACAATAAAAGATCAAATGAATGTAGAGTCAAGTGAATCTAAGAAATATGAAAAAGGAAAAAGAAAAATCTTGAGGATAAGGATATAGTGAAGAAGGGGAAGGATAAGAATAATCAGATAAAGCCGAGGAAGGAAAAGACAAAGAGCTAGTTATTGCCGAGCCTAAGGTAACCAAGAAAAAGAAAGTGATAATTGTTGATCCCAAAGTAAGAGAAAATCTTAGGAAAGGTGTTAAGAAGGTTTCTACACCTCAATAGGATAAAATAAGAATACGAATGAGATCAAAGACAACTAACCCCCAGTTGCCAAAGAAAAAGAAAATCTAACAAAGAGGAAACAAGCTAGCTCACCTAAGAAGAACATTCCTAAGAGGCTGAAGAGAAAATTACATATAGCAGAGGAGAAAGAAGATGATGAAGAAACTGAGTTTGATGATTAGAGAAAATTTTAGATTGTGCCAAGACCACCTCCAACAATTATAGATAAGGTATGTCAAGAAATTACTAAACTAGCAAGCTTGATAGGATTCAAAGACATCAATTTTGATTCCTTAAATAAAGAAGATCAAGAAAAACTTGAAAAATATGGGATAGAAATGATACAATTTTAGTCTACACCTATAGAGTTAGGAGAAGGCACTCTAGAAAATTTGTACAATAAGGTTGATGCTAAGTGGAATTGGGCATTATCCACTAAAAGATAGATTAGGAAGACTGCTTTAGCACAAAAAATGCCAAATTTAGGAAAGACACATATGTCTATTTCCCTAAAATATTTTGTGAAAAAATTCATGCCAAAAGAGAGGGCATACAAAATTTTGATGAATAAAGCTCATTAAGTTGAGAAAGAGAACATAAATATATGAAAGGAAGCATTTGAGTTGCTCAATCCGTTGACTAGTAAAGAAGATGAGGAAGAAGAGGAAAGAGATGGAGAAGATAAAGAAGAAGAAGATGCAGTAGAAGTTGCTATGTAGTTCCTCTCCCATTTGACTTCTGTAAGTCATTCTGATGGATGCAACCTTGTTGATCTTTTGTTGTGATGGGATCATGATTGTGACCATGAGTGGTCTACACCATTGAGGTGTTTGGATTTATGTTTCTGTATCAGTTGCTTTGTTTATGCTTTGACTAATTTATGAGATTATGATTTTATTTATGGTTTACTGAGGTTTGTGCCAGTGGTTACCAGGATCGATGTGGTATCATGAGGTTGTTCTGTGATTACCTTGAGATGTGTGCAGAGATTGCATTGTGCACTATTACCATGCTACACTGGACTAGGTTCCTGTAGCAGTGATTAGTCATGTTTATGACTGTGTTTGCTTATGTGTTTTAAGTGCCTTTTTGTTGATTCTTTAATAAATCATTATTAAATGCTTAATTAATTAGAAATGGATTATTCATGTTGGATTATTTGGTTATGTGCTGTGGACAATTACCTTGTCATATTTTGATCTGAGAGATATCTGTTACTTATGTGATGATTTACATTTGAGATGACCCAAGGGTCAGATGTTATACTTTGATTTCAGTATCATAGATTTTAGACTACCATGCTGTTCAGTTGATCATTTTGCATGACGATGCCATTTTGAGATGACAATGTGTTTTTTTAATGATATCTGGTTATTTGGTATTTGGACATACCTCTGATTATGTTAGGTGATGGATTTAATGCTATGGTTATTTACTTCATTCTTGCATTGTTATGCTTTATGCGAACATGAGTGATGTAAATAGATTATTTAATATAATTAAATAAATAGTTAAATTAGGTGATTAAATGCATTTATTGCTTTGGCTATGTTATTATATGCAATTGCACTTGATCTTGTTGTTTAGTGTGCATGATTTAATCCCTAGCAGTGGCACATGGAGTTAGTGATTCAGCCATTCATATTTTACCAATGTCATCCTTATATGGTTGACATATCCTTATTTTAAATATTTATATTAAACCTTTAAGTGATTATTAAATCCGAACTCATTTGCATTATGTGATTAGACTAGTAAGCATGTCTGTGCATTTAGAGGTTCACATTGTCGCGAAAGTTATTAAGAAATTTATGTGTTTTTGGGTTTTTTAATTGATTTATTTTAATTTCTGGCAGCTTTTCCATAGATGAATTCCTATTTATAGGAATAGCCTATTTTCGTTTGGGTTAATTCAGGGTTTAACTAGGTTGGCTAGTTATTTGCCCTAATCGATTATTCACTCGAAAAGTGAATAAGTATCCAAAAAGGAATTTAATTCGTCACTTCTCACTTTTGAATTAGAAAGTTGGAGAGTAAAACCCAAAATCCTCTTCATGAGGATTTATTGTTTTGTTCGTTGTGGGAGCTATGGGCGTGGGATCATCGTGAGGTTGAGCTCGTTGGATCCAGCTTAGGGAAACCTTAGATTGCCGTGATTTTTAGCTACTTTTGCAGGATATTTATTTTATGGTTTAAATTCTCATTTTTCCCTTTTGGCTGTGAGGTAGGGCTTTCCTATTTTATTATTTCTGCTTCTATTTTTGTAGCTATTTGTTTAAAGGCTGAGAACTAGTGTTCCCCTTAGTTTTTGTATGCTAGTTCTACTCGGTTGGGTGGGTACAAACATTTCCTTGTTTTTCGAAATGAGAGTTTGGGATTTTGCACTATTATGCTGGCCATTTTTGCATACGATGTTCGATTCCATTTATTTTTGGATTTTTGGGAGTTTTGTGCCCAAAGGTCAAATGGGTTTTAATTTTGTAGTTTTTTCAAATTTTTGGGGTTTTTACCTTGTTTTGCGTATTGCCCTATTTTCTCAAGTTTTCTTGGCACAATGTGGGTCGTGGACCTTGATGATCCATTTGGATATTAGTCAGACCACTATTGCACTTTTATGTTACATTGGGATGTGTGTTGCATCCGTACTCCCGACGTTGTGTTCGGTTGAGTGATTTTATACCTGGTGTTATTGTTTCTTTTAGACCTTTTCTCTTGTTTCATGAGTGCTAGGATTCATGTTGAATCTATACTCTCGGATTGAGGCTAGTTGAGTAAGTTCATATGTTTGGTCTTGTTGCATCATTGGGATTCATGTAGAATCCATACTCTCGAATTGAGGCTGGTTGAGTGATTTCATGATGTACAATTTTATTGGCCTTGGGATTCATGTATAATCCATCCTTCCTGTGTTGCTTTCAGTTGGGTGTTTTCTTTGCATTGTGTTCTCATTCTTGCCCTTGTGTTTTGATCTTCGTGATGGTGGTGCACCACACATGAGTACGCGCATGTACATTTTTCAGGTGACTTGTGAGGCCCAATCTTTTGTGGTACTTACAAAAGTTGTGATCATTTGGGATGGGTTGGGAATTTGCATGCCTACGGGCACTCATCATTGGATGAGCATGGGTAGGGTAGGGTAGCATATGGAGGGGGCTTCTACCTCGCAGCCTGGTGATCATTGTGCCCCGAGGGTTGGCGAAGGAAGCTTTAATTAAGTGATAATTAAATAAAATATTGGGTTGTAATAATCTTAAGATAATAAAATGTTTGGGGTGCTAGAGCCTTTCCTTTGAGGGATATTGAATCTGCACAAGTCCTAGCTTGGGCTTTTTGATGCCAAGTGACTCTCCATGATGTTAGTCCCTACTTAGTAGCTTTTTGAGTGTATATTTAATTTCTTATACTTAAGATATATTTTAATATATGCAAAAAATCTTTTGAGATAGGTTTCAGACCTCTCAGAGATAAGTTAAAGATTCTAGGAAATTTTAGGGCTTCAAAAATCCAAACTTAGCCAATTTTTAGGGCTTCAGGATTTCAGGCTCAGCCAAATTTTAGGATTTTGCATTTTACCCCAGCTTGGTGTTTTGTTGATGAGTGTTCGTTTCTTGAGCCCTCATCTTGTTTGTGGTGGTTGTCGACTTTTGTTTGCATGTGTTAGTTTGGTAGTGGCGTTCAGAGATTCATTGGTTGCTGAGATTGTGGTGAAGTCTTTCGTTGTGATCTTTGTGATCCCTATATGATGTTGTCATGTGCATTCATACTTGTAAAAAAAAAATCTTGGCTTGTATTGAATCATTGTTCCAAGGATCTCCAGGCGGGGCATTACATGCTAAACTTGCTAAGGAAATTAGACAACTAGCAGAAGGATGTGACAAAAAGATGTTGTCACCATTAAAGATAATCCTATTTTATCACCATATGATCAGAATGTGTTAACATAAGAAGACTTGAATAATGCCAAATCAAATACATCTTTACTTAACGCCAATCTAGTTTTATTATAAATCATATATTATCCAAGGATTGAAAGTGCAAAGACTAATAATTTTGAGGTTATATTAGTTACTAAGTATACAAGTGCCAAGCAACAAGGAAAGACTATAATTGTGTTTCCATAATTCACTTGTATGCTTGTATTTCATAATGAGGTAAATATAGTAGAAGTCAAGGGAACATAGGAAAAAAGAGAGGATAAGAAACCAAAACAAAAAGAAGATACACAAGCTCTTATATAGTTTTTGAGTGAAAAAAACCATCAAACCATTATTTGGAACACTTAAACAATAGGTGACACCTAATCAAGAGGAGAAATATAGGTATCTAGATCGATTAAGAAGGGTAAACAATTGCAATTATCACTACCTAGTGATACAAACCCGAAATCTTAGACTATGATTCAAATAGAAGAGGCGATAGATGAGTCAATAAGTCTAGATGAGGTAATGAATTTACCCATGTATGAATTAAACAGCTTGACATTGGAGAAAATGAAGGAATTGCAAACTTTGATGAGTTGCAAGGCAAAGAAAGAACAACTAAAGAGAGAGCACAAAAGAAACATGTATTACATACTGTCAAAGATATTTTTGTTGATTCATTTAGAATGACTAACTTGAATAATCAACATAAAATTTTGGATTAGTTAGTGTATATAATTGATAAGGTTCAATCAGAAGATATTGAAACCAATGAAAAATTTATGCAATGGTCTGAGAGAAAATTTGAGCACAATTTTTTGGATAAAGTCTCTAGAGAACTTGTAAATAGACAAGTGGAACTTTCTAATTTAGTCACATAGTTAGAAGAAATTTTGAATACTATTCATTCTTTGTATATGAAGCTTTGTGATGTTGAGTTCTTCACATTGGAGAATCAATAATTTATTGATTTGATACTTTCTTCACATCCGAGAATCATTAATCTAATGATTTGATACATCTTGGCATGAGGAATTGTACTATGTCATTGGGAAAGAATGAAAGTTCAAGCTCACCCTCATATCATAAGTTAACATTTGGTTAGCAGAGGATATCTAAGCTCATGGTTTGAGATAGTGAAATGAGGAATACATTGATATTAATTCAATTCCTATTTCTACCACATTTGGAGATTGTTCAGAAGGAAGTGTCTATAGCACAAAGTATCTTGAAGAAAGAAACACATTTCTCAAATATTGAAAGCCTAATTGATCTAGCTACTGATCTAGAAATAAAAATTCAAGTATTGGAAAAATTAAAGAAGAAATGGAATAAAGGCTTTGTAGAAATTTTGGCAAGTCATCTAAAGTTTTTTGATAAGTATAAGATAACCCCAACAAAACCCAACCCATAAGTGACAAAAACAAGGGGGAAAATAAGAGTATAGAATAACAAAGGGTAAATATACTATAGATATGTCATTGAAATTAGAGACAGATTCATCAGATGGAACAAAATCAACAAATCTTGATTGTAGATCTGAATTATAATCTCAGGGGGAGTATTATTGCTTGGAATGATAATTCATGGCACAATGTTTTTTCCACTATTGTTAAAGGGGGATATTGTTGATCTCAACACCTAAGTTTCCTATTAGTGTTCAAACACTTAGTCATTTACTAGGAAAGGTTAGATGGCCATCATTGCAATCAAGTCATCTAGTAAATGCTGAGTACATAAGGAATTATTTATTTTTTTGAGAAAATAGTAGATTGTTGAGCACCCTAGTTGAGACCATGTGCATATATAAATTGAACTTACATAGTTGAGACCAAATAAATGGTAAGAATTTTTTTTTTTGAATAAATAGAATAGATCAAGTTTTTGGAAGCCAAGTGCCAGCATGAATGTTAGTTGTGACCAAGGGTTAGAATATTCAGAGGCCGATTAAACCAATTTTTTATATGATTTTGTAATCGCACAAAAACCTTTGTAAATTGTTTTTGGCTAAATTTTATACAAAAATTTAATGATTGTAGAGATAATTAAGATGGAGTTTATGTGCCTTTATAAAAGGTATTAATCCTAAGGAAAGCATATGAACCAATCAAAAAATTAGAAGGGAAATAACAAAAGGGATGAATTGTGAATTATTGGTTATGATACAAAACTTTTGAATATTATCTATTCAACGAGGGTTCTAACCTTAGGATTATAAGGATGTAAAAAGGAATGGTGAATGAAAAATCAATAATGAATGGGTGAATGCACAAGTGAAGGAGCAAACAAGGACAAAATAGAGCAATGAAGACTGAGTCTGAAAGGAGATCAGACATAGAAATCTAAGAAGTGAAGGACATAATAGAGATATTAGATTGAAACATTGAACATATGAGATATCAAATTAACTTTTAGAGAAAACTAAGGGTTAGGTATTGAATAAATTTTAACAGATTGAGTCAGGGAAAATCTATTAATAGAGTGATAGTAATAGATCTATTCAGAATCTCCTAACATAGTCCTTACTTGATTGTAAGTGTAAAATCCTTTAATAGGGTAATACCTAATAGTCTTTTAGGTTTTAATAGGCTAGAACCTTCACTGGGTAGATCATCTATTATGATCAACATTGTAACCCTGTTAGGTTAACTTTATTGTTGTAATAGTGAAGATTTGTGGGTTTCACCCCCACCCTAGTTTTACCTTCACATTGAAGTGTTTCTAGGTACCCAAATCATTTGTGTTATGTGTTTAAACTTTCCATGGATATTATGTTTTAATTTCATTTTAGCATTATAGTTTTGATGATATATCTAAGATATGAAATGAATTAGGTGTGAAATCAGTAAAGTTGTTTGCAAATAAAATTTAAGTTCCCGATACATCCTCCTCTCAGTATCTTGTTTCCCATTAAATCCTTCCAACAGGTTGGTCAAATTTTTGAGAGTAAATGGTCAAAACATATTGTTGTTATAATTTCATCAAAATTTTGATGCAAGAAAGGGATATCTATTTATCAATGAACAATGTCATAAAAAAAGAGCCCAATCTTTAGCAGGAGGGAGTGTTGAGCATGATTTGATTCCACCTCACAAGTGTCAAAACATGATGCAGGAGTATCTAGAGGTATACGGGAAATCCTGTGTCATCCAAAAAATGTACTTAGACTTAGTTTCTGTTTCATTTGTTTTCATTTTTGGATACTCATTTGGGTTAAATAAAGGTTCCAACTCTCATAGTTCCACTATTAGTGTTTTGGGTTAGAGTTTTTAATCACCTTGGGATACGTGTAAATGCTAAAAAAAGGAGTATGTAATTGAGCCATCATTTTGGTGAACTAGAAGGTGTAAATTGGTTAGATGATTGTCATTGTAATTTAGAGCATTCCAAAAAAAGAATCAGGTCAAAAGGCCCCACGGTTTGAAAGTTATTGCAGTTTTTCAATTTTTGGAGACATCCTAAGAATGCTTCAAAGTTAGGTTAGGGGCATTAAATGACCTTGAACAGGGCCAAAAAATGGGGGACGAGAAAAGCTGGTCCATAGGGCGATAAATTGCTTCGAGAGCTTTTCGAAAATGTAAACAATTCGTCAATCGGAGCTATGGTTCAAAAGTTATGCCTCCCAAAAGTTCGGTTACCATTTCTAGATTCTTCTAATTTTGTGCCGACTTCTAATGTGACTTTTGGAGCCTTCTATTTGGTTGGTGGATGCCAAATAGCACTTTCTAGAATGTATTCCTAATCCTTAACCCTCTGGGGTCTATTTAAGAGCATTTTTGGCATTGTAAAAGGCAGTTCAGAGTGGAGTTTGAGAGGAGGTACTAAAAGGAGAAATTATCTCTAGAATTATATTGTTGTAAGCCCTTAGGGCATGTTTTGAAGTCTATTTTCTTTGTACTGAATGTATTAGCATATTTACATAGATAATAAAGTTTTCCCCTTTCCTGTTGTGTCCATTCTGTGCTTGGGTTGTGTCCCCATCAAAACATCTACCAAATGACATCAAAAATTTGACGATTTTAGTGGTTTTTGATGAGGTTCCCATGACATCAACAACATGCCTTCTTGAAACCTATACATAATATTGTCAAAACTTTGATGAAATCCTAGGAGATTCTGACAACATTTCTATGTCATTGATGAAAAATATTGTTGAAAGGTAGATGAAAGGGCATTGAAACTTTGACAACAACCTTGTATTGGATTTTTTTTGATAATGGATCACAATATTGTTAGTATGGGTATATTGATAATTTTGATAAGTGGATATTGATTTGCATTTAAAGAGCCCTTCAAATGAGACACATAGCCAAATGGTAAAGCCTCAGGTCAAAAGGAAGAGTTGAGTGTGAATTGAGGGGATGTCGATCAATGATAGAACATCATGATTCATGTAAATTCTAATTGGAATGTATGATGTTTTATTGGATATATAGTCTATAGAAATCTACTGGGTGGATTGGAAAACTAACATAGAAAATATTAAGAGGAGAACATTATAACATGCCACAAAGTTCTCAATGCCTAGCCTTTGAAAATTTAGTCTAAAATATTTCTCAAGAAATTATGTGTCATGGGCTCTTGAACATTGGGGCAGAGGCTTAGTTTGAAAGGTGGTTGTACACTATTTCTATTACTTTTGTAACATAGAAGAAAGGATGCCATTATTTAATCTTTACTCTAATTTGCACACAAATATTATAAAAGAAATGGAATGATTTGACCGTCTCCATTCTACCATTTTACAAAATTTTATATATGGGTTGTATAGATCGCGTGGAGGGACATAGATGGAAAGATAAGTATGGAAGATTTTATTTTCAGTTATTACTAATGACAAATTGGAAACATGAAGACTTATTAGCCCAATTCTTGTGTTTTATTTGCATCATAATCTAGGCTAATTTAAGAACCAACACCCAAATTGATGAAGGCAATTGGGACATATTTTTTTTTATCTAAATGGACACTAAGCTCTTACTAATGGAGTATGTTGTCTTTAAGGGAGTGCCAAAAAAGTAAGGAGAGGATTTGATAAATTTATATAAGTATAAAGCCACCATAGCTCCAAAACAAAATGTAGAACACAAAATCTAACCAAAGACTAACCCAAGATTTTGAAAGTCTATATATGTTAAAGTTATTTTAAAAGAAGTAGAAGGTTTGCTGAGCCTTTATGCTGAGAGTAATATTTTAGAAAGTTTCTTAATGTCTCTTGGAAGAAATGACATTGAGTTATATTGGAAAGTGATGATATGTGATATTTTATTATATGGAAGATGAGATAATCTAGTGATATTGATGTATGAAAGAGAAAACTTAATACAACTATGCTTTTCCTTTTTATTTTAAATCTCTTGGTTGATGACTTCAGTTTGGGATCCTTTGATGCACTCAGTAATGCAAGACCCTTTCCAACACTTTTGGCTATAATTTTTAAAATCATAAAACCCTTGATACACTTACCAAATTTCACGTTATCATGTTTGCTATTTTGATCCCACTTTTTCAAATTACACATTATCTCTATTCAAACCTTTCCTAGACATGGTTCTTATTTGTTAGTGTGCATATTGTTAGCAAGAAAAATGGGGAACACAAATCAAAGTTTGTGAGTTCAAGTAATTTGTGTCTTCTCTATTTATACCTAGTTATACAAAGTGAGTAAGAAGTTAATCTAGACAAAACACTTGTAGTTTAAAAAACATGAAAGCATGAAACATTCAATAGATATAACATAAATAAATAGAACTCTTGTATATTGTTATTTCTTGAAGAAGATTGATGAAACCTATCATGGAACAATAATTATTTTTTCACTGATGTCAAACCTACTACTTTCTGGTGAGACAATTGCTAATTTGGTCTAAATACACTATCATTTGATTGATTGATGAAGAGGATTTGAAAAGAAAGGATAACAAGAGTACCTAGATAAAGGTTGAGTTATATGGTGTGTAAAAGGAGCACTAAGAACAAGTAAGACTTTCATGATATAATGTATTATTTATATACTTAAGGCTATGATGAAAGATACTTGAGAAAATACTAGAAGAAGGCTAAGTAAAAAAATGTGTTTGCCAAGCTTGACCAAGTAAATTGTGGAAGCTGAGAAAGTCAGTACAAGATGAGAAAAAAGTTAGTTGAAGCCGAGCGAAGTAAGCTTGGTATGTGCTTAGAAAAGAGAAATCTAGTAGGTTTCGATTGAAGAAAGTTTAGTATATGTTGGGCATTGATAAATACTTAGCGTATGCTAAGCAACCTAGTGTTGATTGAGCATCAGAAGACAATGATTACTGAGCAAATAACATGTTATTGCCAAGTGCTAGTAAAATGAGTTTGATCAAAGATTTGACAAATATAAGCCTACAAAGTTGATTTCTTTAATTTTGTGAAGTGTGTGGAAGATAAGTATGATGAGTTGGTGGCAAAAAATTCAAGATAAACCATTTGAAGATGAGTATGAAGAGGATTGTAAGAGAAGTTTCTAGAGGGAATAAAATGGAAAAGAGGGTAGATTCAATGAATCTGACCTAATCCTAAGATGAAAAATTGTGGTTGAGCAAAAAAAGATTTAAATTCTCTATTTAAGTAGATAGTAGGCCAAAAGAAAAGTGTCATAGTGTAAACCAAAGAGAGACAAGGAGTCTTGTGGTGTTGTTTCATTTGGTGGCCAAAGGGATGAATCTGTAGTTGGCATACTAAGCAAGAAGGCTTAAGGAGGTGAAGACTTGATTGGTGAAAAAGATATTAGAGATGAAGGAGATTGAATGCCAAGTAGTATGGAGGATTGAATAAGTGATTAGTAATCTATAAGTGAGTTGTTTTGTTATCAGATCAAGTCCTACTATTACTTTCTAACAATTGTATTAGTCAGGATAAATCCTTTGGATTAAGGTTGACCTAATAGTCATGAGTAAATCCTTTAATAGGGTGACATTCTAATGGAATGTTCTAAAGTCCACTAACAAGGCTTACTCCTAATAGGGTGATTGAAATCATTTAATCAAGGTCACATTTATTAATGTGCATTATAACCTTTAACAGGGTTGGCTCCTCATAGAGCTCACTTCAAAAGAGTGGAAATTGGTAGCATGTTACTGGTGGTTTTCCCAAATTGGATTTCCACATAAAATCCTTGTGTCAAATTGTGTGAATGGTTTTGTGATATTTCATGTTTACATTTATGCGAAGTTCATTTGACCTAGGATAGTAATAAACTATGATTTGAGATATTGAATGATCAATGCATGCACAAGTATTTGTTAAGTATTAAACAATTTTATCTATACATTTGGACCTTACATAATTGATTCACCCCCCTCTCAGTTATTCTAAAGCATTCCCACAATTGGTATTAGAGTGTTTGGTGCTTGTGAAGGAAATTTTTTGAAGGTACTTAAAGCTAAAGATCAAGATGTATAGAAAGGAGGTACCCAAGTTAAACAAGGAAAAATTTCTTGCATGGAAAATTTTGATGAAGCTGCATCTAGGAGTACTTGGAGATTATGTATAGGATACTATCACTACTGAATATGTTGCAGTAACTAGAGAATCAACAATTGAACAACTCAAACATAAGAAAGAACACAATTACACAATGTTGGAGATTGCATTTGTCCTAAGCTATTTAGGGTTTGAAGACATCAAAATATATACCACTACTAAAGGAATGTGGGATTCCCTATAGAAGATCTATGGGGGAGACAAGAATGTGTTGAGAGCCAAAGCAAAAAGTCTAAGAGGAAAATTTGATGAAATTATAATGCAAGAAGGTGAGACTATAGTTCAATATTGTGCAATATTCAAAGATGTTG
Source organism: Cupressus sempervirens (assembly GCA_028749045.1). NCBI lineage: Eukaryota > Viridiplantae > Streptophyta > Pinopsida > Cupressales > Cupressaceae > Cupressus > Cupressus sempervirens. The sequence goes on along the minus strand of CM053792.1, from coordinate 23,705,245 downwards.
TAAATAAAATTAGAGGAGAAAATGGAATTATTAAATATGAGACTATGATTAGCAAAGTGTTGAGAACTTTGTTTCCTATCTATTCTATTAGAGTATTTGATATACAAGAACTAAGGTGTACTCCTAGTAGTGATCTAACACTTAAAGGACTAGTTGGTAGACTCACTAATTTTGAGCTTTCAAATTTTGATAATTTCAAATGTGAGAATATTGATTCCACTTTCAAAGCTAAGATGACACTACAAGAACCTAAAGGAAAGAAAAAGGTCAACCATATTGCTAGTGATAATGACACAGATGATAAAGATCTAGAAGAATTGGAAGCACTGTTGGCTAGGAGATTTCACAGAGGCAAAGAAAAATACAAAGGTAAGTTACCCATCATATGTTTTAATTGTAATGAAGTTGGTCATATTTTAGGAAGGTTTCAAAAGAAGAAGAACAATAGAAATGAAGACAAATTCAGAGGTGGAGTAGATGAGAGTAACAAAGGCTATAAAGACAAGGGAAATAATGCTTGTTACATTGCTAAAGAAGAATCTAATGAAGAATCAGATGGTCATGATGATGAAGTTGTGTATGTTTCTATGAAAGATGATTCAGATTAAGATGAGACAATTGTATTAATATCCTATATAACCAAAGGTGAAATATGGATTATTGACAGTGGATGTTCTCATCACATGATTGGTGACAAAAGAAAGTTCATTACCCTTGAACATTACAATGGAAATAGTGTTAGATTTGGTAGTGATTCACCCTATCCAATAAAAGGTAAAGGATCAATAAGATTGACAAACAAGATCATGTGTGACAATGTTTACTATCTAGAAGGACTTAACTATAATCTATTGAGTGTGTCACAATTGAATAGTTCAATATACAAGGTTGAATTTGAACACAAGAAAGATAAGATCTATGATGCTGATGGAGATTTCATTGGGAGTGGAGATCAAAAAAGAGGTAATCTATTTTATCTTGACATGAATGAAGCTATTTTTCTTGTTGTACAATTTGATGATGTGTGGCTATGACACAAAATATTATGTCATGTAAATTTTGACAACTTGGTTAGTATCAGTAAGATGAAGAGAGTTAGAGGTTTGCCAAAACTAAAGAAACCTTATAATGTGATTTGAAAATAATATCAATTAGGCAAGATGACAAAGTCTAATTTTAAGAGTAAGACTCATACTTCAAAATAAATTTTGGAATTAGTTCATACTAGTCTATGTGGACCAATTGATATGAAAAGCTACAAAGTTGACAAGTATTTTATTCTATTTGTTGATGATTACTCAAGAATGATGAAAGTTATGTTTTTAAGAGAAAATATGATTCTTTTCAAATGTTTAAGTGGTAGCTAGCTAAAGTTGAAAAGGAATCCAAGATTTGATAGAGGCGGGGAGTTTGCATCAAATGAATTCAATAACTTTGGCAATGATAGAGAAATCAAGAGACAAAATTTTGCACCTAGGACCCTCCGAAAAATGGGATAGCTAAAAGAAGGAACAAACCTATGATGGATTGTGCTAGAACACTGATGATGGAGAAGAATGTTTCTTTAAAATACTAGAGAGAAGTTGTTAGTACAATTATCTATACCTTGAATTGAGTACAAGCCAAGAAAGTTACAAATTTTACACCTTATGAATTATGGTATGGATACTCACTAAATGTCAAATATTTTAAGGTATTTGGAAGGAAGTGTTACATTCTTAAGGACAATAGAAATGTAAACTTGAAGCTAAAAGTGAAGAAGGTATATTCTTAGGTTACTTTACAAGAAGTAAAGCTTATAATTGTTTGAATACTAACACTAAAAAAGTTATGGAAAGTGCAAATGTAAAATTTGATGAATAGACATAAATACACGAAGATGAATAATAAAAGGAACTTAAGAATTACAAAACTTTTATGTACTACAATGAAAGCATGTCTACTGATGCTGATGATACTATAGTTGCTAATCAACAAGAATCAGTGACTATCAAGTGACATATAATGGATGTCAAGTTGCATTTAGGAGCCAAGTTACAATTAGAAGCTGAGGTATATTCTAATGTCAAGATTAGTTTACAAGAGAGGAATGCTAAGTTACCTGATAGAGAAGTACACAATGAACCTGAGATTGAAGTTCATGAATGACCTATTATTGAAAGAAGAACAAAGAAAATATTATCAAAATATGTCAATGGAGATCATCCTGTTGAATAAATCATTGGAGAAAAAGAGGCTGGACCAATGACAAGGAATAGATTAAGGAATGAGTCATGTTTTTTAAGCATACTTGAACCTAAATTAGTGAAGGATGAATTAGAGAATGAAGACTAGAGTAAAGCCATGAAAGAAGAAATTGATCAGATTGAGAAGAATAAAACATAGACACTAGTACTAAGATAGAGAACAAGAATGTTATTGGAACCAAGTGGGTGTACATAAATAAATTGAATGTGATTGGTGAAGTAACAAAGAATAAGGAAAGGTTAGTTTGCAAAAGATATGCACAAGAATAGGGAATTTCCTATGGAGAGACATTTATCCTAGTTGCAAGATTGGAAGGAGTAAGAACTTTGCTTTCTTATTCTTCCTATAAAGGGTTCAAATTTTATCAAATGGATGTTAAGTCAACTTTTTTGAATGGTATAATAGAAGAGGAGGTTTATATTGAAGAACTTGAAGGATTTTTTGATCCAAACAACAAGAACATGGTGTGTAGATTGCACAAAGCTTTATATGATTTAAAGCAAGCTCCCAAAGCATGGTATGGAAGACTAGATAACTATCTTGTGAAGATTGGTTTTGAGAAGACTGATGACAACAAAAATATGTACTTGAAGATAGAAGGAGGTAAAGGAATTTTACTAGCTAAAATACTTCTTGATGATATCCTATTTGTAGCACACAATGCATTATTTTGAGATGTCAATGTTTAGAGAAATAAAATCTTTGTTAGATTATAATTTTATTAGATGAAATATGGTACTTATATTACTTAGTCCAAGTATGTAAAGGAATTCTTGAAAAATTTTGGTATGGAAGATTCAAGACTAGATAGTACTCCTACAATGGTAGGACATAAACTATCCAAAACTAATGATTCTGCTAAAGTAAATCAAACATTGTACATTTCTATGATTGGAAAATTGAAAAAATTGTAGTTCATATAATATGTGACATTGCACTAGCTATTGGGATTGTTGAAATATTTTTTTGCAATCCTAAGGAGAATCACTTAATGGTTATTAAAAGAATTATGCTATACTTGAAAGGTACAAAAGACTATGGTCTATAAGAAAAATGACAAGTTTGAGTTGAGAGCCTATATAGATGCTGATTGGGATAGAAACATTGATGAAAAAAAAACACAAGTGGAGGAGCATTTTTCTTAGGAAAAAGATTGGTTGCCTAGACTAGCAAGAAAAAAATTTGTATTTCACAATCTACCGCTGAAGCTGAATATGTGGTTGCTACTATAAATTGCACAAATGTGGTATGGATCAAATAGTTACTCAAAGGAATGAAGGAAGAAATCAATGAACCTATGGTCATTTACTATGACAATACAAGTGCAGTATGAACATCTTGCCCTATTTGTTCCTTTGCTTGCTCCTCGACAGTTGTTGTCACTTTTATTGTAGAATCAACCTTAGAAATTTTGTCTTGTTCTTCTTGCTCTTTGGGTTGATCTACTGTAGCTATCGGAGGTTGTGAAGATTTCTCTTGTGTGATTTCCTTCTCCCTTGTTATCTCTATTATAGCTTTTTGCAGTTCATCAACACTCACCAAAACTAGATTTGTACAAAGTTGTGCTTGCAATGTAGATTGGTGAAGGATCATTTTGAGATCCTTTGTAGTTAAAGGATGGATGTTCTAACCTAAGGTGTCAAGAACATCTTTTACAATTAATATTTCTATAGGTGTTGTGTGTGGAGGACTTGGTGGTGGTAGTTGGGTGTCTTGGACACTCTATTCAGTCTGCTACTCTTCAGCTATTGCCTTTTCACCATGTGTCTTCTCCATTGTCTCTTTTTCTATCTCTTTCTCTGCTTCATCTATTTATTTCTCTATTTCTTCTTCTTTCTCATTCTCTTCTTCTTCTTCTTCATCATTTCTACCCTCAAATGGGTCTTTCTACCTTTCTTTCATAGTTGTCAAACCATATATTAGTTTCCACATTCGTGTGGAATTTTGGACAACATCTTCTATTTGGTTCTACAAAATTTTGAAGGCTCTATATTTGGATGAAAATTTTCTCTCACACTTTGTTATTTGACCTTTAGTAAGGTTTGAAATTACATGAGCCAATGTGAACTCTCTTATTTCCTTCTCCATTTTGAGATAGTAATGCCATTTATTCTCAACTAATGAGCTTAGATCCTTAGGTATTGAATTATATAGTTCAAGTGGGGTGGTCTTGAACTTAATTATCATAGTGTAGATGGATTCTTCCAATATTTTTTTTTGTTCCTTTGAAAATTTATTGAAATCTATGGTCTTTAGACTAGTTAAATCTACATTATCTCTAATATTATTGCAAATGTTTTCCAATTTATATGTGACAGAAGGTCTTACCAATCTGAATTGTTCTTCATCAGACTCAGTTCTCTCTTCATCTGATTCAGGAGGTGCAACATACTTTCTTCTCTTTTTCTTCTCTACAGGTCCTCCTTACTCTGTTCCCTTCTATTTTTCCTACTACTTTGCCCCTTGAGTTGTAGCCTTGGTGTCAGCCCTTGTAGTTGGCTTAGCTGGGCTTGGCTTTGTAGCCTTCTTCTTTCCCTTAGGCTGTGTAGTTGGCTATTTTTGAGCTTTTCTCATCTTTAGCTTAGCCTTTGGTGCTTCCTACTTGGTACATTCCTCTTCATCTACATCCTCCCCCATACCTTGGGTTAGGGAAAGTGGCTTTGATCTTATTCTTCTTCATCACCCTTGACATCTTCACCTTCTTCCTTTGCTTCTTCTACAGTTCCTTCCCCAAATTTGGCTTTCAACTTCTTAACAAGCTTGTCTTTCTTTTTCAAAGTGGAGGTAGTCTTCAACTCCATGTCCACTTTTCATCTCACCACATCATAAGTTCCAAAATGTGATGCATCCTTGTCAACTTCTTCTACCAATACTGTAGTTATTGCTCCTGATGCTTCATCTATGTTTATTTCATACCCAAGAGGTCTCAACCATCTCACTTTTGGTATGGTAGCTTATATGTATGTATAGTCTATATCTACAAGAAAACATACATCATTTACATGTTTTTCTACTAAGGAAACTAGAATTTTGAGCCTTTCCTTCATTTATTTCTTAAAGTCCTCAAAATAAATTGTCATTAAGGTCTCAAAATTAGCTCCCATCTATTCTATGTATTCATTGACTTGAGCTATGATTGACCTATCAATTTTCCATGCCACTTTTCCAAATGAAGGAAATTCATTCCAAACATAAAAGAAAAACCATATCAAAATGGCACAAAAATTACATGATTGCTGCTATATTTTCATTGATCTATTGTAGTTGTAGCTCTGCAAGATCATATGTATGATCCTTCATCACTAGTTTGTATCCTAAATCTACTACAATGTAAGGCACACTATTGAGTCTACTAGACTAGTAGAATTTTTTTGTAATGACTCTAATAGCAAAGTCAACTAGAGGGTCTTGGATAGTGTCAATCATCATCCCTCTCTTATTCCATTTTGCACCTATGTTTTTCTCAATTGCCTCCTTAGAGTCACTTCTAGCTGATCTAGGGTTGGGTACCTTGTCACTCTATGTACAATTCTCTTTGTGATTTTTATAGGGCCTTCCTCCAACCATAAACTACCATCATGCATTATGCTCAACACTAGTCTAATCCATTCAGTCTTAAATACTGTAGGGAATTCTAGGGCTTGTGTTAAACCCTTCCTCTCAACAATTTTTTACTCTTCCTTCAACACTCCATTTTCACACAATTTCTCATATGCCTCCTTCATTTCCATGTCACCTATGGATCCAATCTTGCAATTATAGCATTTTCTCACGTCTTGAACCATTACAACCTTAGGGGGTATGATGGAAAGGGATCCAATTGGGTCATTCTTGTATGCAACTTCTAGGATTGGATGAAAATTAAGTTGTCTAGCCTCTTTGGATACTAATTGGACTTCAAATAATTCTTTCTCCTAAGTTTTTCTAGAATTGGAGGCCATTTTACACAATCTAGGGTTTTAATACAAAGAAAACACAAAACTGCGTAGCTTGGCAGAGTTGTAAATACCTTGAAATCAATGAAATTGTTCTTGGAATGCTGTTGAAATCTTCTTACGCACTAGATTCTCTACTTTGGATTTTTTCTCGCGCTCTTTCTTGTCTTTGCTTTGCATTCTCTATGAAGAAAAATGATTGAAAATATGATAATATATCATATTTTCATTGCATTTAATGCTTAGTGTATTTACAACTATCCACTTAGCTTCTAAAGGATTCTACATTACTCGGCTTCCATTTCCTTTTCACCACTCAGGTTCCTCTACCAACTTAGCTCGTACTAATCATTTGGCTCCTATAGTCTTGATAATCAGCTCAGCTTGTACTGGATTTTTATTCAGCATCTGAAGGCAACTTGACAACACTTGTGAATCTTGAATTTTAAACTTTGTATCTTTTTTCATGCTGATCTATTATTTTTTAGTACTTTCTTTTCTAGGAATTGATGTATGATGTAACTTTGTAAATCAGTCCCTTATTCCTTCTCTTGCTTAGTTTGATGAAGTGTGACCACTTGACCTGTTAGGTGAAGTGATCCCTTCATTTGATGTGCTACTCCCATTTTTCTTCTTCCACATCTTGTTCATTTCTCCTTTGATGTGTTCAACATCTACCTTCTCTTTTCCTTTTTCATTCTTTGAGTTGGGTGCCTTTGACTTTGTTGGAAAATTCTTGCTGATATGAATAGTCTTCAAACAACCAAAACATGTGGTTTGGCTCAACCATCTACTGTAGTTCCCTCCAAAATGTGTCCTTATGCAATTTTCAAAAATGTTTCCATATTCCTGACAGAAATGATAGCTATACTTGGTGTTGTAGTCCCAATTGTAGTGACGACCATGGTTACCTTCCCTTATTGCCTAATTTGATGTCCACATAGGCTTTGATCTGCACTCAAAAGCTCTATGTCCATACTTCTTGCAATTGTAGCAATGGCCTTCAAATCTTGGTGTTTTGATAGTCCTAGTCCTACAGTTATTTGCTTGATGTCCTTGTTTTTTACACTTATGACAATAACTTGCATTCTTAGGTTTGTCATGTTGATGGGCATTTTTTCTCCTACATACATTAGAGGTATGTCCCTTTTTACCGCATAAATGAAAAGTAGGTTTAGTTTTCTTACCTTTGTTACTCCTTTCTTCTGTAGTCTTGGATGATTCTCCTTGTTTAGTGTTGATGTAACCTAGTCCTAAAGCATCATTGCTAGCCCTTGGTGATTTTAGTAGTTGCTCAAAGTACTTGATGGCCTCATTAGGTTTGTTAAAGTTTTTTGCAATCTCCTTCTCTCTTTTCAAGTCATTTTGTAGTTGTTCATTTTGCATCTTCACTGTAAAGATCTCAATGCCCTTCATATTTAGTTCATGATGTGCATTCATCATCTAACTCAGGGTGTCTAATTGCATGTTTGAGATTCTTGCAAGCTCAATTGACTTTTCTTCCAGTCTATTGGAAAGGTTTCTCTTATCTTCTTCTAGCATAGCCTTGTCTTCAATGGTTCTTTTCTTCTATTCAATCACCTCACAAAGCATCATGGCTTGTGATTCTTGTTCAAGTTTGAGTGTCCTAATTTCTTCTACTTGAGCTCTATTCTTCTTCATTAGATCTACTATTACTGCATCAAATTCTTAGGAATCTCCATTTGAAAATAGATTTGAGGTGTCAATCTGCTTGTACTGTGTGTCATTCTCAACTATGACAATCTCTTTTCTTCTCTTTAAGGATTTTCTTAGTTCTCCTCTAGCTTCTTCCAAAGCATGTAAAGCAAGTTGTATGTCAATTGCCTAATTCTCTATGATCTTCCCAAGTTTGTAGATTTCCATTTTCAGATCTTTTCTCCAAGCTGTAAGGCTCCTTCTTGTGAGAATTGGGCTCTGATACCAATTGTTGGAATTAACAAGTGGGAATATTTACTTCTGAGAGGGGGGGGGGGGGGGGGGGTGAATCAGAAGTAACTAACTTTAACCTTTCCAAATCCTTTTAATTGAAACCATTCTCATGCATCTAATTTATTTGATAAACATGAAAGTAAAGACATGCATGAAAATAGACAACACACAAATTTGGTAACATAGAAACCCTTCAAAATTAGAAGGTAAAATTGGGGTGGAGATGACACCCACAAAATATCAGTGCAATAATGTGTAACTATTCAAGGTTACAATGTTTGACCACTTCCAATGGTCTGCCTTGTGAAAGGCCTATCTTGTTAAAGACTTTACACTTTGCTAAAAATGACCTGGTTAAAGGATTTCACTAACCTACTAAAAGTAGGCCTGGTTAAAGGACTTTTTTACATTCACTTGGAATGCCACCCTATTAAAGGATTTACAAATGGCTACTAGGCCAACCTAAGTCCATGAGATTTTCATATCTAATACAATTGCTAGAGAGTATTAGAAAGTATTTGACCTATAAGCTTTGCAATCTTCAATTTCTAATTCCAAATCCTTGTTTTTGCTCTTACTGATTTGATCCTTGCTTGATTTGATATGTCACTCTATGAGGTTCTGATACTCTATTCTTCATCAACTGGATTCTGCAATGCTGCTCTATTCTTAAGTAAGTCTTTTGCCCTTCTGCACTTTTCTATAATTCATCCATACACTTCTATCTCACATATCCTCTCTCTTGCATAATGGGCTTCATCCTCCTTTTAAATATTTCAAAGACTTAGGGTTAGGTATGAATCTATAATCAATATTAGATCTTTATTTCCTGCTTATTTCTTTCACTTTTCCTATTGGTTGCATGCCTTCTCCATTTTTTTCATTGGGTACATGTTGATTACATAGTTAATGCAAAATATTTGATCTTATCTTCGAGATCCTTTGAGATTCATCCTATGTTAGTTCAAAAAATGATTTACATTTGAGTTTGTGAAGGCATAAGCTCATATGCTGATTCTATGTTACTTGGCACACACTAGTTGCTGATGCTTGATACATATATGGAATCTGGCTCACTTAGCTCCTATAGTAATTCTGTCACTCAACATCTATAGTGATTCAACATCTATACTTTTCTTGACACTTAAACTTTTCTTGGCACCTAAAGATTGTTCGGGACTTGAAGTTCACTCGATAACTATTGAATTTTTTGGCTTAGCATACATTGTAGCTCGACTTCTATATTATACTCGGTATCAACTGAAGAATTGGTTAAGTGTGTTGACACTTAAATGTCAAAACCAATCTGAGACCAACATAATAATCTAGTATGAGATGCAATCATAAGTGCAATAAATCTAACATCTACCAAAAAGGGTTAGTAACATGCAAATCTCTAAAACAACTAGAAAGCTCTAACTCTAAACTAGCATGATAACAATGCAAATGAGGGAGATGAAAAATGCTTGAGACAAGGGCTCTATTTAAAGGTTTGAGAGAGGCCTTGGCGAGGTGGTATCTATGTGTCATCCACATAGGTACCATAAGGGAGACACATGGGCTAAAGGAAAAGCCATGCAAAATTCAAAAAGAGCCTTTATGGTTGAGAGGCTCAAGATGTGCTCACACATGTGTGAGCAACCTTGGGGAAAGGAGTGGGAGACAAAGGTGTAAGAGTACCTTTTTAGAGAGTTTAATGAGAGGAGGCTCCTTGAGCCTTATGTTGCTCACATATGTCTGAGCAACCATTTAGTTGCTAAAGAGGTGATTAAGAGAGGTTTAGGATAATAAAGTAGGATTAATTAATGGATAGGCTTAGAAGGATGAGAGTGATGGGTGTAGACTAGGTTTGTAGAATGAGATTAGGATTAAATTGAATATAATTTAACTTAATCATAGGATTAGAGAATTTAATAAATTGGAGGGAATTAAATAAATTTGAATTTATTTAAAAGGGGATTTATGGATCACTATGCAATAAATGAATTTATTACTTTCATTAGAGAGGAAGTATTTAAATTAATTTTAAATACATTAGGAAAATGAACCTATTTAATTAAATAAGTAAAAGAATATGAAAAATATAATTAATTAATAAATAACTAATTATAATGTCAAAGGAAATATTAAATGAATTAATATAGTGTTTGAGACATTTTTAAGTGTCTACACTATGATGACTATATTTGCACTTACTCTATTCCTGCCAACATCATGCTCTTTCAAAACGTTATTAGGAATAATCCATTGTCATATTGTGTATTATATTATCTTCACTAATCCATCTTGCAATACTTCAAATATGTTTTTTTAAGGAAAAAAATGATAACATGTGGATAGATGTGAAAAAAATAACAAAAAAGGTTCTAGAATTGTAAAGTGACATTATTTTCCCATCTTCTGGTGCATTTCCTTTATGTCTTTGGCTTTTCTCTCTCCCACCCAAAATAAGATTAAGCTACTTTGAATTGAGAATGCATGTGCAACTACATTTCATATGCACTGACAATAGGTGAAGCTGAAAAAAAACACCATGTTTACATTATTTTAATAGGTCAATCAGTTTATTTAGTTTATAGACCATTGTGAACATTAGAACTCTGGTAGCTATGGTCGAGAGAATGACCTTAGCAAAGCACCAAATAAAAAGTCTTGATTTTCTTTCATGCTGAGGACATTACTCTCACCTATAAGTGTCAAACTTATAATGTTTGTGATGGTCTATAACTTAAAATACCTAATTAATGACTTGTAACAAAAAAGAAAATTTGTTGCAGTTTTAGGTCCATGTGATGTTCTATGCATATCAATGAAGATTGCATATTGAACTAGGACCTCCTTCTGCATTGCATGAAACCAAGAGATTGACATAGTTAACATCTAACACTACCACCATATTTACTAATACATTCCTATTGAAATTTAAGTAAAAATAATCCTTAAATTTACCCTACTCCAATTATTTACCATTACAAATTTAATGTTGTTATTATTTACTACTACATTCCTATTGAAATCACACAGGAAAGACATGCAAACTATTTTATAGAATGCCTTAAAGAAATATGATCTAGATTCATTGAAAACACACACACACACACACACACACACACACACACATTAGTATATGCACATGCTTGAAACTATATATACATTGGAGGTGCACATGCATGCAAATATAGGCGGAGTTAGAAAGTTGTGATGCCAAAAATTAAGGTTTCAATGTGTGAACAAACAAGTATTTTTTTTCTAGGTTAGGTCTTTTGAGCAAGCACTAGTACATTTGGGCTCATTTTTCAACTTTATTGGTCAAAATTTTGACCCAATTTTTGACCAAACTTTGACCATCCTACTGGTTGGTCAAAATTTTGACCAATACGTTGGTCAAAAACTATTGAAATTGCTAGCACATTTTCTGCCAAGCATTGGTCAAAATTTTGACCAATGCTTGGTAGAAAACTATAGGGCATTGGTCAAAATTTCAACCAATGCTTGGTAGAAAACTGTAGGGCATTGGTCAAAATTTTGATCAATTCTTGGTAGAAAACTTTTAGGCATTGGTCAAAATTTCGACCAATGCTTGGTCAATTTTTTTTAAGGTTCATAGTTATTGAGGTCCACTTCAACAATGGACCTTCCTATGAAATTTCTCTCTAAAACCTTTCTAATGAGATAATGTGTTATGAGCTCTTCATCAGTGGGATGGAACGTGAATCCAAGAGGCAGTTGTGCATCACCCATATCATGAACCATGATATGGGTGATGCACAATTGCCTCTTGGATTCACGTTCCATCCCACTGATGAAGAGCTCATAACACATTATCTCATTAGAAAGGTTTTAGATGGCAATTTCATAGGAAGGGCCATTTTTGAAGTGGACCTCAACAACTGTGAGCCTCAGGGAGGGTTCAATTCCCTCCTTTATTATTCACTATGCATATAATCCCATACACCCATTTGATCTCGAATGATGATATGTACTGAATGTTGAGTATCTATGCTGAGTGCTCCAAAACCATCCATTTCATGCCTTCATCTATACACAATGTCTTTCTATTTTCTTTCTAGTCGCACGCCCATTTCATTTCATATGATCATCTAAAAATTGTGTCACTCTAAGCTCTCAATTGTTTCCTCTTAATTGATTAGACTCACTAAGTTGGCTCAGTAACTTGCCCCACCAAGTTGATTGTTCAAGTATGCTTACCAAGTTGACTCTTTTAGTTTGGTCATCAAGTCACCCCACCAAAGTGCCTCATCAAGGTCAATCTTTTGGTCCACTCATCAAGCTTGCTCACCAAGTTAGCTCGCCATGTCACATCTCTAAGTGGCCTTGCTAAGTCAGCTCGCAAACTTGCCCCACCAAGTTGCCACTTTAAGCCCACTCACCATGTTAGATCGTCAGGCCGGCTCCCCAAGTCAGCTCACCAAGCTGACAATTAAAGTACACTCACCAAGTTGACTCTCTAAGTTCGCTCACCAAGTCCACCCCCTAGGCCAACTCTCTAGGTCAGCTCACCAAATCACCCCCACTTGCCCCACCAACTCGCCACTTTAAGTCGACTCACCATGTCAACTCACCAAGCCGACAATTCAAGTACGCTCACCAAGTTGACTCTTTATGTTCGCTCACCAAGTTTTCCCCCTAAGTCAACTCACCAAGTCACCCCCACCCAGTCACCTCAATGAGTCAACTCTTTAAGTTGGCTCACCCAGTGGTTTTACCACCTTGCCTCGACAAGTTGGCTCGTTATTTGTGCTTGTCAAGTTGCCCCACTGAGTTACTTCTCTAAGCCTACTCACCATGTCAGCTCACTTGTTCAGCTCACCAAGTTGACTATTCAAGTATGCTCATCAGGTGGGCTCACCAAGTCACCCCACCAAGTCGTGTCAACAAGTCGATTGTTCAAGTACACTCACCAAGTTGACTCTGAGTTTGCTCATCAAGTCACCTCGCTAAGTCACCTCAACAAGTTGACTCCTTAAGTCTACTCACCAAGTTAGCTCTCCAAGTCATCTCACCAAGTTGACTCACCATCTCATCTTACCAAGTGGGGCTCTCTACATAGGCTCACCAATTTGCCCCACCAAGTCGCCTCTTTAAGGCTGCTGACAATGTCAGCTTGCTAGGTCTATACCCAAAGTTGACTCATCAAGTCAACTGTTCAAGTATGCTCACCAAGTCGCCTCACCAAGTTGACTCTTTAAGTTTGCTCACCAAGTCTTCTCACCATGTCGGCTCATTGAGTCAGCTCACCAGGTCACCCCTCCAAGTCGCTTGAAGCAAAGAAAAATTTGGTGTATTGTGCAAGTCTAAATAATGCTATCATTTTATATTTATAAAAACACTTGCTTGGAAAAATAATGAAGTGTTCTCCCCTTAGATTACTTCCCATTTAACAAACCAAGGAAAATGCAATAGATATATTTATCAAAAAAGAAATAACATCAACGAGAGTAACCATGCCATCTCTTAGCATTCTTAGTATTGCCATTGGCACATAAAGAACTGAGCTACACTTCACAATGCCAAAACCTTGAGCAGAATTCACTGTGGGAAGAAGCAAGTTATGTTTCCTTGGCAAGTGTTAGCTAGCAATCATTTCATATAACATCTTATAAAAGAATTCCTAAAGCTAACCATATTTTGAAACGAGATAACAACTGATATATATCATTTCAAACTCAATTTATTCCTATTTGTGCATAACATTAGCAAGTTAGTGTTATGCCAAGAGAATGGAATTTATGTATCCTCTTGACTCTAACAAAGACAAAGGGAATTTCTTGTCACTCTTTAGAGGTAAACCATAAGCTCTGAAGAGACTCTAAGCCAAAATTATTGGGCACACAAAGGTCAAAAAACATGGCAAATGTATAGGACAAATAGAGTCAACTTTTATGAAAATGATAAATATCTCCCAGCAATAATTGAGAAAGGTTCAAGGCAACAATGTACTAGTCATTTGAGTTCTTAGTTTTCAATATTGGAATCAAATTTAAAAATCAAATTACAGTGTTATTCAAACTTACCATATCTGAAGGGATATATTAGTTGAAAGTGCATATTAGATTCGTGGCACTAAATATGATGGCTAGAAATTGCATATCAAACCCGTGTAGGATAATATTAATCTTTTTGTTGCAGATCATACTTCATATCATACCTTAAAGTGGTCATTTACTAGTCCCAAAGTGGTCTACATAAGCCTACAATAGCTAGCTAACATCTGGATGTGATACATGTTGATTATATGACATTAAAACCTATGGATTGAATTGTTATAGTTTGATTTGTGACTGATAATAGGTCTGTAATCTCTCTTTTCAGTCTTAGCAGTAAACAATAAACTCATATTTTGCCATACCATTTAGCTGTACATGTTTTGATTCATTGCATAGTCATTTCCTTTAATCATTTGTAATGTGTTATCATAAACAAGCATCAAAGTGAACTCAGCCAAAGTTAGATCAGAATTGCCAAACTCAGAAACATCACCATTATTGGGAGTCCAAAACATACATCAAACCAAAAAAAATAGAAAAATTGGATCGGGTTTGGGTGGGGATCTTTCACAATTACTTATTGATGCTTAATCTATCTTGTGGTCTTGAGGATTTGCAAAACCTCGTGGAAATCAAACTATCATGTTTGAATTAGAAAAGAATCGGTGCATAAAATAATAGAAATAAAGAATATAATAGAAAGTAACTAGTATGCAAGTATTCTTCTATTAATCTCCATATAAATTTGTTAAGAAGATGCAGCAGTAATGGTCTTCCCTCATCAAGTATGCCAATCACGAGATGGATGGACTAAGGGTTCTGCTCAGAGGCTCATTCCATGCCCTTGGCCTTGGTTGAGGAAGAATATCTTTGATCCTCTTAACAAGGAGCACAAGATTACTAATTATTTATCTGATTTCCATTAGACATCATATTTGGGATCATTTTGAAAATGTTTGATAGAAAGATGCACCAGTACTAGTTTTGTCATTAAATACGACAACTACAAGATGATAGACGTCCTACCATTCTCATGGCCCAAGGGGCTATATGACTTGGAAACTCATTATGTGCCCTTGAGTTTAGTTGAGGAGGACAGTCTCAACTCTCCCAACATCCTATCAAGCTTTTCCACAAAATTCCTAATATGGTTAGCTATTAGAAGTATGCAGTGAAATGGATAAAAGTGAATTTAGGGTGTTCTGTTTTCAATATCATTTGTATAATGATCATAAATCCTTGATACAATTTTCTCTAAATTGAATCGCAATTATGTATTTTATATATAGAATACTATTTATAAATAACTTGTGTTGTGGGACTTGTTATTTTTGGGCAAAATCCAATATATCCCATAAAGAGATCATTATGCTACTTGTGCAGGAGCCCCATCATTCTAAAGAATCATACCATTTTTGGTAGGCACCTAAAGGGAAATTTCCATAAGGAGTTGATGCCTTCCATAAGGAGTTGATGCCTTCCATTTGGGAAAGAGCTTTTAATTGAAAACTTGATGAAAATTCATTCATTTCTCTAGCCATTGAGAAGAGAATGATATAGATTGTCTTGACACAAACAGACTGGTAATTTCAAATAAACAAATAAATGAAAATTGCAAAAAATTGCCCAATCCACTACACTGACAAATTTGAACATGTTTTACACTCACAAGTAGACAAAAGTCACCATCCACACACAAACAGAAAGAATTCACACAAGGGAAAATTACAAGAAAATAAACACTGTAGTATATAAAAGAACAACATAGTAGGCTAAAGAAAAAGATGAGGAGTAGGACATTCCATTAGGGCCCATTTGGTTGCTGGAATACAACTAGAATAGGAATAGGAAATTAGAATATGATTTGTATTCTTTGTTTGGTGCATGGAATAGGAATAGGGAATAGGAATAAATATTCTTATTTTAGTCCCAAAATGAGCTTTTGTCCATTCCAAAAAAAACCTGTAATTGGAATTGCTATTCTTGCATTCATTTTAAATTTTTCAAATTTGATTAAATTTTCAAATCCGATTTGACCTGGGGTGAGTGCTGGAACTTTGTTTTCAATATTTTCAAATATTTTAGCGATTTTCCAATGGCGTCGATTGCATCTTCAGAAATATTTTCAAATGGCACCGATTGCAAGTTAATCCTATTCCAATTTAAGCTTGCATAACCAAACAAGGGATAAACAAGATTGGATTGCATTTTTCCATTCCTATTCTTCATTCTCCATTCTCATTCAAATTTTCTATTCTAATTCTCAATTCCTACGCTTGCAACCAAATGGGCCCTTAGGAAGAGAGGCACAAATAAAAACATACAAGAAGAATTGACAAAATGAGGTTGGAATGCACCACATAGGTTCAAGGTGAAAATAAGAACTATAGAAATTCTGAAATATAGAAACTGATCATTAAGGGATACAATAAATACCGATTTGTAGTAAAAATATACAAACTTTGGTCACATGACAATGTAAATATGCATCAGGCTAAATATTTTAGGAATTAAATATAGTATGGTAAGTTTGCAAAGAGTTGTAGCCAAGGTATTAAGAATGGAGCAAGTCAACCAAAAGCTATATAAAATAAAACCTCTGCAAAAGATGATGGTGTCCAATGAAAAAATATAACAGTATAATTCTACGCTTCAAACAACACAAGAAATTGAAAAAATGTGCAAAACCTGTGTTGGTCAATGTGTGACAGACAAAATGAAAAGAACGATTTTCTATACAATGTACATAAGAGCAGATGATCTCAACCAACTAATGAAAAGGTCCTAGATGGAGAGGAACATTTGGGGTATACACTTCAAATTACAATTATGCTAGATAAATACATGAATAAGAGTTCCTCTATGTTACATATAAGTCTAATCCTCAAAAATTGTAGGAATGGGGTACCTATTTTTATATTGGAGTTTCTTGATAACTAAGTGAAGGACCATAGACCAATGGATGCAATATACTAAGAAGTAGAATATATCAAGCAAAGGAGATGCTGAATCTAACTTGCTAGTCATTTATAACTAACTGAATTTTGTGCTCCCAACACACATGCACAACAGAACAAAAGTGTTCCAAGAAAATGTGAAAAATTTGATGAGAAATAAAAAACAACTTGACAACTTACAAGTTAGGCCTACTCAATGCATAAGTGAATCACAATGAGAATCATTCAAGAAAATATCACTATGTTAGAAGATTTTTGAAAACTTATAAACTTCACTAATGCTAGCCACCACAAAAACAATAGAGTCAATTATGTATGGCACAACTGCAGATTAACAGATACCAAAACTTAAAAGAGACATATGATGAAGGGTATAAATAAAAAGTTGACAGGCCAATTTGACATACAATACATCATAGGCTATTGTGCAAATTAAAAAGACAACTTAAATAAAGACTAGAAATAGTTCATGTAGAGCCATTAAAGCTTAGACATGAATCAAAAGATCGAAGTTCTCAAGCAATGTTTAAAAGTTGATTGAAACTGAAATGATATAGCTTATAAGGGAATAGTTATCTAGAAAACTAACATTGTATGAGTTGAACAATGTGCAGAAATTACAAAGGTGCAAGTACCCCACACAATAGGTGCATTTAAATAAAAAAACTAAAAGAAATAAAAGTTAGTGAAGAGATGATTAGCTCAGGAAAATGAGAAAAATTACCTTAAGATAACATAAAGTTATGATTACAATTGAGTTACTATATCATGCAATATTTTAATGAGGTAAGAGTAGTACCCAACATATACAACCTTGATGAGATATCTTATAATTGACTTATATTTTATTTTATTCTAAAAATACTAACTACTCTTTGTATATTTTTCTCTTCTGAATTTGTTATTACTATAACAAAATGACCCCTTCCAATCATACATTTTCTTTAGCAATCTCCGTGGCTTCTATTTTTCCACTCATTGAATTAACTATCTGTGTACTTGAGCTAGTCTCTACTTGTTGCTGAAGAGTAGAATATGTAGCCCTTACAGTATCAAGAAGGAACCTATCTCCACCATGCCTTGCTATGAATGACACAACCACTGGACAATTATCATGCTGTCCTAAGGGTATGCTTTCCTATCAATTTAGGTAAACACAAACACAATTTAGTAGCAAATATTTTCCTCATAACATAATACACAGTGTTCAATCATAGAAAGATAATGACCAACACCATCTGTGCTCATTACTTAAAACAAGGAAAGGATGAGAGTTTATTAGTGAATCTACTAAATATTTTGATTTGACTCTTAAATAAAGCCCAGCCGTCTCCTAGAATAATCGTTACTGAACTATTTAATACACTAAAGATTTGTATAAAAAAATGAACAACTAGAATATGTTTAATATTTTTATGATACCTGACAGCATCCAGACATGCTAGCAATACATAACAGAGTGAAAGCTCTCATTTGGAAGTCCTCTAAGAAGTTGACTTTTATATTGAGCTTAGGAGGAGGATCTACGGTTGTAGGAATAACTAATATTCCATCATCCTATGAATGTGATACACAATAGAACAGATAACTATTTTTCATAAAGTTGCAACTAGAAGCCAATCAATTTAAAGTTGTTCCACAAATCAAATAAAGAACAATGTTATCATGATATGCCTTGAAATGCCTAGATTCATCTCTTGTAAAAATGCTCAGCCTATTGAACTGTATTGCTAAAGATGGTAATTCATCCATGTAGTAAACTAGTAAAGGATATTGTAGACACCTAAAATCCTTTAGAAAATAAAGTATTTTTATTTTTTGAAAAAGTCTCTGATGACATCATTATTTATTAATTAATTAATTTATTTTTATGCCATTAAATCCTTTTATCTCAATTAAAAATATTTAATTAAGGAATCCCTCCCAAAAATGTTTAAATCTTATTTAAACATTATTTCCTTATTTATTAATTATTTAATTAATAAATTGACCAAAAATCCCAAAATAAATAATTAATTTATTTTTTGCCCAAAACTTGACCAATTTCCTTAAGACCACTAACCTCTTCCAAAATCTTCTAATCCTTCTTTAATTTCGATTAAAGGCTAATCCCATCATTTCCTACCCCTAATCCCAACTCAAAATATTTAATTAAGATTAAATATTAATCCTCATATTTATTAAAAATGTTTTAATAAATATCTCCTCAACCAAAACCCTTGAAATAAATAAAACTTTATTTATTTTCTAAAAAACCTTTTTTATCCTCATCCTAGGAAGTTCTAGACTCTTCTAGAAAGTCTTCATCCTCATCCAAAGCCTAGAATCTTCTAGAAGATGTCAATCCTTATCTTTAATCCTAATCCTAATCCCCTTCTAACCTTGTCACATTCCCTAAACATGGGTTAAGACTTTCTAACCCAAGCCAAAGTTAACAAATATCTCCTCCTTCACCCACCCTCATTAAATGCCATCCACTTTCCCATCTCTAACAAGTGTAATCTAATCTTAACCCAAGCCTAATCCAAGCCTTAATCATTTGCACATTCCTAAGTCAAGCTTAAGACTTTCTTAATCCAACCCAAGTCAAAATATCTCAACTCTCTCACAACTATCCCAACCATAAAACTTTATTAAGCCCACAAGGCCATAAATGACTCTTACACGCCCATTCATTGCTCTTACAAGCCATTATGAGGGTCTTTATGAGCTTTGAGCCTCCTCTGTTGACCCCTCAACCTCTCTTGCTCTAACTAATAACCCTATGACATGTGTCACTTCTTGATTGGCTGTAAGGAAGCACAATCCATGTGCTCTCCTCTCATTCAATCTAAACCTTCCATAAGCTTTCTCCCATCCTTGCATCCTAGCCCTTGATCCCTCAAGCCCTTTGCCTATTTAAGGAATCCTCTACCAAGCCATTTTAACACAATATAGAAAGTAAAGCCATAATGCCATTTTGAGAAGCCATTTTTACATCAAATCCATTCACCAAAATCTATCAAAAATCCTCCATTGAAGCCCATTTGAGCATTTGAGCATACATACATAATCAAGCCATCTTAGCTATTAGACACACCTCTACATCAAGTGATCATCCTTATTGAGAGAGCCTATCCATGGCTCATATTCTCATTTGAGGACTTCACTTTGTCTCTCATGAAGTTATGTTAAATTAGTATGAAAATTCTTTTGATTGTTTTAATTTAATGTTTCTAACATACACAGATATCACCTACTATCTATTGCCAGATAACACATGGACAACAAGAAAAAAATCACAAAAAAATACATGCATAGGATATGTGATTGGAAATTTATGCCATCAAGAATTGCATATAATATGCATAAATGTGATGTGTGAAGGTTGACTGAAATTAGAAGAGCTGAATATCCAGTCACTATCAGTGAGCAGACACTCACATTTATGCTACAAACAATTAAGCATGTTCCCCATACATTCAAACTTCAAACCAACAGAAGTAAAATTCACCTGCTTAATGAGCTAATCAATTTTCCATAGCACAAAAGTGCATTCTTATAGATTCTAGCAAGCATGAGTAATCACATTTTGTAGCTATGAAAAAATCACAAAAATACATGCATGGGATATCTGACTAGATATCTATGCTAGCAAAAAGTGCATATTTGTGATATGTTGACTGAAATTAGTAGACCTGAAACTCAAGTCACTATCTCTGAGTAGAGAGTCACATTTATGTTGCACACAATTAATCATGCTCCTTATATATTAGAACCAACAGTAATAAAATTTGCATACCTAATGACCTAATTAAACTTCCATAAACACAAAAGTGCACTCTAATAAGATGGTAGCAAGCATGATTAATCAAATTTGTAGCTATGAAACATAAATACCTTTAAAAGAGAATTTAGAGCTAAATGTGCTTCTTCCCTAACCCTCAAGGAAAGGTCAATATTTTCATCATCTGTGCATATATCTAGAGTGACACATATACGACCAGATATACCAGGTTGTATTTTTACAATATCTCCCTATCCACAATCTGGGTTGTGGCTGAAATTTTAACAGGAGTTAGATGACATAAAATTGAAAAAACCCAATAAATTTCAAGCAAATCACGGTAGTATTTCTCGAGATACAACATTTTGTGTGCATAATTTATTATTAAGTGTGTTTGAATCATTTTTTAAAAGAATCTCATAGCAAAATACAAAGGAAAATTTTAGAATTCATCTTACAATTTTAATAGAGCCTTCAAGCATCCTGAGCAGAATCTATATAGCTAGCAACCTCTATAAAGTATGGATACAATGCTCTCGGTGTTTAATTCATTTTCTCAAAATAAGGATCCCATGATAAGGAGACTAACCCAAATTCAAAATGTCAATAACAACAACAAGAATGAAAAGAAAAATGAATTCAAAATGTCAATAACAACAAGAAGAATGAAAAGAACATGGCATTAGACAAAGCCAAATATACCTAGGTTACAGTCGATTAAATGCTTCCATAAAGAATTTCAAACAGTAAAAAAATAATGCATATGTTACCATAGGTAACGATATGGACTTACCTCACCTCAAAGAGCTCCCGTGGCACACACACAGACAAAACCTCCTTCTGTCAACGGCAAAATAACCTCCTCCTAGGGAATCCATTCACAAATTAAAACTAACCCTTAACCATCCTCCCGCTCCTTGCACACTCAGTCAAATTATTTTTCATTTTAAAGTTAAAGCCTGTGTTGGTCAAAATTTCGACCAACACGGGTTAGATTTTTAAAAAAGAGAAAAATTTCCTTCTACAATCCAACCAAATTAAACCTTTTTAATTGATGGTAAAAAATTTTGGTCAAAAAATGGGGTCAAATGTAGTAGTTTCTATATACTGAGGAGTGGTATAGTTCATAGCATGATTATTGTTAACATTTCCTATATTGAAGAAATAACTAACACCCCAATCAACATTCCCTGCAGCCAAGTAGTAAAGTGCATTTCTTAGAATACTCGAAGCACGCTCTACCCCAACAATGGATGTTATTTGAGATGTATATTCCCTTAAATACTACACTTGCTTCCACAATGCTATCACATTCTGCACAACCCCCACAAAATATAAAAGCTCTCAGCCCAAACAACAAATTACCCACATTACATGCATTGGTAATGTAACCATTTTAATGCTTAAATGGAAATGCTTTAAAAAGACTTATTTATGCCAACCCCACTCTCTGTAGTAAAATTATCATAGCTAGAGCTAGCTGAAATTAAGCTTACTCTTATAAGAAAATCATTCGAGGTGAGACTGTCATCTAGATATGTTGGAACTGCTTCTTTGATGCCCAATGCAGATGTTGTAGAAAAAACTCCACATGATCATTAGTACAAGGGAAGCAAATATATCATTTGAAGTAGGAATACAAACTTGTTTGATGACATGAAAAATGAAAATATTTCAGCCATTATAGCTAGTTTTTGAATTTAAATACAAGGATTAGATTTTTAAAATAGACCATCTAAGAAAAACTAAAGGTGGTGGTTTTGCTATGGATCTGAACACTGGATATTGACATCTGTACTAGTGACAAGTTAAATCATTTCAAGTAGACTATATAAAGCATTTGAGAACCTAAAAAGTAAATTCTTTCAGCCATTGTCGTTTGCTGAACATATATGGAGAACAAAATAATTTGGAGTGTCATGCAAATAGTACATATTACAGACTTTACATATATTAGACTTTGAAAATAGATAATGTGAAAAAAATTAAAGGATGTTAATTATTAAACGATCTATAGATTTAAACAGTGAAATTTGATATATCTGCTAGTAGTGAGCTGAATCATTTCAGGCAGAGCTAAAAAGGTAAACCCAAGTAGAACGAAAAAATCATTGTAGTGTCATGAAAAAATAATCTTTTAGGCATTACATATGCTGAGCATATGTAGAGGCCAAAACATTTGGAGGCATTATCATATACATATTAAAAAGTCTTCAAATATTGGACTTGTAAAGAACTTCACGTGCAAGAAATAAAGATTGAGCTTTTTACAACACTTAATGTGCAAGAAATAAATATTGGAGTTTTAAGACAGTTGATATGCACTAAATAAACATCTATTTTTTCACACAATTCATGTACAAGATATAAAGATCATTTATTTTTCAAACATGAATACAGTTTATGATCTAGAACACTGAAATCCAATATTTTTACTGCTGATAAGCAAAGCATACCAAGATAATCTGAAGTGAGTTTTCCATTAGTGAATCGATTAGTGGGAACCCAGCTAGGAAAATCTCTACCATAAGGCGAGAAGTTGGCCTTAGCAGAGGTGTTGATATTGTTGTTGTTTCCAGGATGCAAAATGTAGGGACTTTTGGAGTAAGCCAGCCAGGTAATGAAGAGTGCTCTGAATCTAAGCATTGGTGACAGTTATGAGGCAGGGTGTCCTTAAATGGATTGTGGGGCTGAACGGATCACAGGAGTGAGTTAGATGAGCATGCTGGTTGTCACCTCTTGCTTTGAATTTATTTGATAGAGTAAGGAATTGAATGATTTCTTTTAATTACATCTATCAGATCATAAAATTTTAATTAAAATCTTTAATTCATTCATTCAATGATTTGGATGACTCAATAAGTTAGATTGCTTTCTCTCCCTTCAAATTGATCTAATATTTAGGAGTTCAATAGTTTTCCTAACTAGATTATATATATTATATAATATGCTGAGATTCATCCTTCTTGAGGCACCTATTTTAATTTAAATCTTATGGCTTTTTATGTGTGGGTTAGGATTTGAATTAAAATAGGTGCCTTGAGAAGTTAAACTCATCAACTGTGGAGCTCAGGATAAAAACGAGCTTTGTATCTCCATAGAAAAAACGTTAGGAAGTTTATATTTATTTGTGCATATGATCATAAGTGCTGGAAAGGTAGTCCTTTTTTATTATGTAAACATGCATAAGATAGTAAGTTCTTTATTGTTCCTTGATAGGCGTTCTATTTAGTTTGCTGGTCCTTAATTAGCCAAGTATTTTCAGAAGGGATTTTGATTTGACCTTCTAGATTTTCTAGATCTTCAATTTTTTATTTTATTTTTTATGGCATGTCTATAATATCATATATTATGCCTGTGATCATATATTACACCTCTGATTTGTGTTTATGTAGGTAGCAAAAATGGATTATATCCTCTCAAACATCTTTGTAGCATTGTATATTGATGGTTTTTGTGTAACTAAAGAAGATCCTAAGAATGAGGGAGATAATCTCAAGTTTGAAGATGCTACTAGAATAGGCATGGGAGAGGGTCAAGGTGCCAAGGATGTAAGTGATCAGATCCAAGATGAGGATCAACTTCTTGGCAATTCTAACAAGGTATTTATTATACACATTGGTTTTTATTGCTATGCTTAGTGTAGTGCCTACCCCTGTTCACATCTTTTCTAGACTTATTGTTGCTATTATTATTAGACTTTGATGGACTAGTTTTATGTTGATGGTTTAGTGGTATTGTTTTGACACTATCAGATATTATGATATGGATTTAGTTGATATATGATGAGATCATTTAGACTTTACATTTCATGTATGTATGATGATCATTATATTGTTTTCAGTTATTAATGATGATTAGTTAGATGGTTTATTATCTCATGTGTTTTGTTATGGATACTTACCCCATACTTGCATGTGTATGGTGTGCGTGTTTTCTTATTGTATGGCATTTCTGATGTGGTTAAAGAAGGGAGTCGTAGTCACCTGCTTAGTCAGGATCTACACAATGCACCACTTCCTGCCATTGCCTGTTTAGCTTAGCACTATATATATATATTGGATGTACATGCATGGTTTTTCTGCAGGTTGTAGGTACCGGGTATTGACTTCCCTGAATTGCCAGGATGAGTGTACCCTATTATACTATCTCAATGATAAGAGAAGGGAGATAAATTCTCAAGTCCAAATTCCAAACCCTAAAGCCATTTTTCCTAGTGAGTTAGGACAAGTATCAGAGTTGAATACCCACCGAATGTGTTGGATGACATATTTCATGATTTTTAACCCTGTAGACTGATTTTGTATGATTTGTTCTATGATGAGTTTTCATATTTTATCTTGGAGGTCTATGGTGAATTTTCTATTAATTAAGTCTTAACAAATAGATTCAATTAATAAATTAATTATTTGAGAAAATTAAATATCATGATCTTTGATATTTTGATTATAATTAATTAAATGAGAATTAATTGAGGAAAAAGAATTAAATAAAAGAAAATTAGTAAATTAAAATTAATAATAATTATAAAATAATAATAAAGTAATAAATAAAATAATAATAATAAAAGTTATAAAAATTAAAATGAAAGTTATAAAATTTAAATAGAAATTATTTA
>CM053792.1:23484764-23677264 GCA_028749045.1 Cupressus sempervirens | reverse complement strand
TTGATGCTTTTATGCTTATTTGATGATTTTATGGATTATCTTTTGGAATTTTGAGATTTATGAGTCCATGAGCATTAGGGTAGGATATCTACATGTAGTGACGGGAAGTGGCTTGCAATGGGGGCCGGGGTCCTAAGAGGCTGCTAGGGTAACTCATTGTAAGTTGGATTAATAAGTGATAACATTCACACCTAATACTAACTGAATGAACCTAAAAAGATAAGTGTTTTGTTCTCGCCCATGCCTTGAGCGCTTGTACAGGCTAGGATGGGAGTAGTGAGATGCATGGTTGCAACCTTTCATTCCATAGTATGCCTTGTCAGTATGAGAGGATACTAGTGGCCGCATGAGATCAGTATGGACCCATGGAGTTTAGCTAACTGCCAGGGTAACTTATACATGATAAATGCGATGACACTTTCCCGCTTGCATAGTAGGTTCCTACATGTCATAATGTGCCTCTGGGAAGTAGATGTCAGTTTTGTGATTGGAACCTTTGAGTTGGTATACTTTTAGGATTCCTGGACTTATAGAGATTTGTGCTATGTGATGTTGGATAGCCTATTTGGGACTTGAGATTATCTCCTCAACACGGTGGGAGTGGATCACTTAGGTACCACGTGGTCGGGTGGTAGTGTATTTTTCACTCTTATCATTTGAGACTCATTGAGACATCGTGGCTGATGCGTCCTTCGTGATGGTGGATATGTATCCTTTCATTGATGATTAGCATATGTTATATGATGTTATCTTATGCTTATATTTGCACGTTAGATTACTTTCTACATATGATGTTGTATATGTTAGGAGTGACATTCCTACTATGTTAATACCGATGATCTCTTTGGTGATTTGGGATGTTACGCACGGAGGGATGGCTAGGGCCCACGATGGTCTAATGATGCTATTAACAGTTGGGAGGAACCATGCACTTAGTTTATTTTGTTTGATCTTTATGATGGATGTATATGTCTTCTATGATGATGTATCATGTGATTATCTCTACTTTGATGTATCATGGATTGGAATAGGATGATGTACCTTATTTCACACATGTATATTCTTTGAGCTTGTCATACCCTATGACATGTATAGTGGATGATTGAGCATTTGGAAATGTAATGTTTAAACATTGGACTTATCATGTAATTCAATGTTAAGGGATCTTTAAAGAATGTAATCTATTATGTATGTTATGTTTACTTTCAGATGGACATTGCTATTGCTTCTGTTATTGTGAATAAGTTATGTATGGTATTTACTTTCATTTAAAAAAAAAAATGTTACCAAACTTAGTGAAACTCTAGGTTAATTCTTTGGATCCCTTGGCAGGGCGTTACACTTAGTTTTGTCACATATCTCTGAGGTTTCATTTTTATGGTCCATTCATTTAGCCTATAGGATTTTTAATTACGGTCCTTTGAATTTCATGTCTCAGCCAAGTGAGGAATGTTCTACATCTGCAAAAGGTCCTAGTGAACATGATAAAGGCATAGAAATGGAGCAAGACTTTTTTGCAAGTGATATGCACAATGTCAGCGAGGATTCAAGGGATGACAGTGGGGAGAATGATGAGGATGTAAATCTAGATTCAGCTATGGGGGAGACAAGCAAGGATGACAAGGTGGTTGATGAACAACTATGGAACAAAGAGGATGATGTTCAGCCACAAAATAAAAAAGCGTAGTATGAAAGAGGATCTTTTGTGCAGTAGACAGGTGTAGATTCTGTGGAGCTTAGAGAAAAGTAGGATATGGATGATGGTGAAATAGGCCAACAAAATAAGGATGACAAGGAAGGTGCTGAAAATGATGACATGGAAATTCATGAAGATTCAGGTGCTGATGTGACTAACATTCTTGAGGAGTTAACCATGAACAAAGATGATGCATATTCAGAACCTATAGGGATGCAACCCAATGTGGAGGAGGAATTCAAAATTAATGATGATATGGAGATGGATGACCTTGAAGGCTTAGATGAGGCTAAGGAAGAATTTGATTCATGCCTCAATGATATGACCACTGAAAATAATATGCAAGATGGGGAATCAATACAAGAAGAATCTTACATGGAAGACTGCAAGCAAGTTGAAAATGATTCTATGGAGCAACAACAAGATGAACATATTGAAAATGGTGAAATTAAAGAAAATTCATCTGGAGGAGTTGAACAATCAATTGAAGTTTATGAAAGTTCCTTGCAAGTTGGGGCTTCTCAGAATCTTCCAAATTTTTAATGTATTCCAAATATGGAAAAAATCAATGATTATCATAAAAAAATATCAAGGATTAGAAAACAACATTATTTTTGAGGTTCAAAATGATATTATTCTTGAAGATAGTCATGTAGATGGACATAATTCTATTGGAGGTGCATTAAGTGCAATAGTTGCTGAGTTGCCATCATCATTTATTGATAGTGGAAAGGAAGGCATGCCTAATCCTAATGTACCTGCATCATCTGAAAGACATTTGCAATCTTTATAAAGAATGAGTGCCAATCCTTTTCATAGCATTGGTGATGCCTTGAAAGACTAGAAAGAGAGGGTCAAAGTATTAGATATGGCATCACAATATCCTAATAGAGATGACTCTTCTAAGCAAGTGTATGAGTTGGACATGGATGGGGGAGAGGAGTTTCAATTTGTGTGTGAAGGAGATGAGGATCATGCCCAAGCACTAGGTGCTGCTACTATTGATCAACTTGACCAAAACCTAAATACAAACAATTCAATTATGGAGGAAGAAGATGATAGTGTGATGGAGAATTCATACTTTTTAAATGAGAGTGAAGAAATAGAAGCAAAAGATAACCCTATCTTAGAGAAGAGTCTTAAAAGCATCAAGAATAAATCAAAGACAAATCATGATATAGTTATTGGAAATGAATCATCATTTTCAACAAAAAATGTGAATGTTGACATGGGTTTAGATCACGAAAATCAAGCAAGGGATTAACTTGGAACTTTTGTGTCAAATGAAAGACAACATAAACATAAAAATCTATACCCAAATAATGTGTCAACCATTAATGACTCTTCTTGGACTGAGGAAGATAAAAGAAAATTGAGGAAGGATATTGAGATGATATTCAAGGAACATCACAATGCTTTTGAAAATGCTTCAGTAGTTTGGGCAAAGTATGACCAACTTACTACAAGGCTTTCACAAGACTTGGCAGAGCAGTTAAGATTGATCATCTAATTACATACAAGTAAGAGAGTATGATGGGTTAAAGGTGAATAATTAAAAAATTCCAGGACGTAATAAAAAAGAAATTAGATTATAGCAAATTGCCTTCAAACTAATTAACTAATCGTATGGTCCACCTTAAGATCATAGACTAGTAGATACTAGTTAAGGTTTCATTTTCTAAATAACATAGGTTATTAATAAGCTAATTAAAGGTCTAGAATTGGGAAGATAGTCATGGTCGACCATTTAAATTTAGCTCAAGCACTATTTTTAAGTTCTTACCTAGAGTAATTAGATCACTTGACTCAAAGCATGGAAAGCTTCATCACATACTATAAAATTCACACTTAATGGATTGAGATTGCTATGTACTTTGAAAGTTTCTTCTAAAACAACAGATTGCTTTTTTGACAGCCTGAGTTTTTTCCTTGTACCACCGCCCTCCTCATCTTCATCACTTACCCTAAAATAAGCTTTATCTCCCTCAAAATCCTCTGTAACAACATGGCTTATTTTCATGCCAACTTTGTGGCTGGTTTCTTGGTTGATGAAATTTGAATCCACATGACAAGACAACATGGCCTTCTTATGGAAGGAACCCATATTATCATTGTGGGTATCACCATGTTGCTTAGAGTAGCAGGAATTAGTAGGACCCAAGTTACTCACATCAATGATATTTTTCCTTGCCATGGTCAAAGCTTCATCTGACATCACAACCCACATAGTAGCATATCATATATCAAAACCATAATCAAAGTCAAGATAATTTCAACTTATAGAAAGACTACTTGATTTCTAAAATCTTCATCAAATAGTTCAATGAATAGAAACAAATTAAACAACAAGTTTTTGGATTAGATTGACTTAATAATTTTTATATCAATATTTAGAAGCACGCTCCATAATTTATGGACAAAATACAATAGAACCAACTATCTGATCAATTTACCTGATGAATTCTTCCCACATGAAGTTTTCATTTCAAGACCCAACTCTGTATCACATTCCTCATCACCCACACCCATTTTATGTTGTTCTAAATTGTATTCTTATAACATGCTATTGAGAAAACTTAGAAAAAATCTTTGCAACTCCAAACAAAACCCAAGTCATGGATTCCTACTGTGCTAATTTTGGAGGGAAGTGAAAATGGTGAAGTGGGGACTATCGAGCTTTGATTAGATGACAAGTAATAATGGCGATGAAAACCAAGGAAGAGAAATTAGCAAGGTGCAGAGCCATAAAAGGAAAGAATAGAAATGTTAAATAAACATATTTTATGCAGTGTCTGCACATGGGTGAGATCCAAATTGGGATCCACTGGCCATGCAAACTAAAATGTTCAATTGGGAGAGAATATATCTGATTTGGTATTTGGATTATATTATGAAATAACATAGGTTCGATATGATGAAATAAAATAGGCTCAAAAGATGGATTTGCTCACTGGTGCACTATCTTCAACCCACAGAGATTTCTCTATTCATCAAAAATGCTACCACTAGGGGGGAAATGTTGAGAGATGGAAATAGTACTGTTGATTTCCAAAAGTCACTTGTAATATTCGAAATAAACATAGATTAATTATGCAGGAGACATGTGCTACCAATAAAAATTTAAAACCATTAAATTCTAATCCTCCACAAGCGAAACTAGAAACATAAAGTAAATCAAGATCCTTACCTCTATTTGGTTTTCAGGGATCCATCCAAGTAGATGACAATTTTAATAGAGATTTTGGTATCCATTTTAGGATTTGATAACTACCCACTAGCAATAACAGGGTTTCACCAATTGATGACCTAGGAGAGCTAACATCCCTTCACCGTAGCAAGGTTTGGATCCACTTTCAACACCAGCCCTACCCTCTATGCAAAAACTATGTGAAAATTCATGGAAAACCCAAATGAACCTGCATGAAAGATATAAAGCAGGAAATGTTTCTTTTGTTTTGGATGTATAAGCCCCATGTTGGTTGAAATTTTGACCAACACGGGCATGGAATTTTAAAAAAAAAGACATTTTTCCTTGCCTATTCCGACCAATTTGACCCCATTTTAATAGATGGTCAAAAATTTTGGTCTAAAAATGGGGTCAAATGTACTAGTGAAGAGGATAGTTCTAGATGCATGGCCTAAAATAGTTATATTCATAGGTGGAGTTACAAAGTTGTAATACAATCTGTTAGTACTTATTCAAATGCCACCCTTGCCTACCTCCCCTAGTACCTAAAATTTCTAGTTAACACTATCTTCATTAATTTGGTTCACTCAAGTATAATATATATATATATATATATATATATTTTCTTTGAAACAATTCTCAAAATAGCATTTTATCAATGAGGGGATAAATATAAACACTAAAAAAAGGTCAACATATATGAAACCCCTTTGTTTTAACAAGTCTTACATATATGCATTTGATCTTTCCTATTCATCAATATTTTTTCATTCTTCTTTGTCATTGAATAAATATTTGTGTCCATTGCACCATATCCTATCTATTAATCTTTGGTCACCTATCTAATTAAATGATCACATAATTATATAATAACAAAGAAATCACCAAGAATGAAGTTGTAAAGGAGAAAAAAGTGAAAAAAAATCATTAAGTATTGAACGTTAGACAAAATTCAAAGTATCATTTAATTCAAATTGCCTAGTGGCCTGCTCGACATTGATCAAAAGAAACTTAATTTATAGCTAGATTTAAATTTCTTAGTGCCCCACTCAATGTTGATCAAAAGAAACTTAATTTAGAGCTATATTTAAATTTCCCAGTACCAAACTTGACATAAATCAAAAGAAACTTAATTTAGAGATAGAAGACATGCCAAATAATAATAGTGGTGTATTGGGCACTCAACATAAAAATTGAGATATTGTTTGGCATGTGCATGCATGGTATACTTGAAGAGATTTGTCCCTTGGAGAAGCATGCAAGATGATTTAAAAGAGAGAGAGAGATCTATTGAAAAAACAAGACAAATACAACAATGGTGAAAGAATCATCAGGTCTAGCTAAAAAATACTATCAAAGGGCTCATAAAGTAATAGCCCAACCAAAATAGTCATAAGAAAAGGACATATAACACTTTGTAAAATGGTTGAAATTGCTTCTATGAAGGTAAATTGTATGAACTCTAAACTAATAAAAACAATTCATGTAGATCCTACAAGTATATCTCAATTAACAAGGACAATTTGGCATAATGACATCACCCAAAATACCTTCAATATGAACATGTTAACAACACCATATATGTGTTACCTAGTTAAATCAGATCGAACACTAGATGTTCTTACAAAAAAATTATTAGATAACATGCATTATTCATCTCAATTGATTCACTTTCCTAGAATAGTGGAAAATATTAAAATCTATTTTGTCAAAAATTAACCGTAGAACATCCAAAATATTCTTCAAGTTCCAAATTGTTTAAATTTTCCACTCGCCTATATTCAATGGAGTTTTGTTTGTTTATTTTCTATTGAAATCTTCCACTTGACTATACCAAGAATGCTTTTCATTAACTATCACTAGTTCTTCTATCTACCATTCCATTATACACTATCAACTACAACCTATATCAGATAAATCACTTAAAATAGAATGCAATGCAAAGGAAATGCTTTATTTTATTGATTCCAAAATAGTTCATACAAAATCTATCATTCCATTACTTATTGATTCCAATATAGTTCATACTTAAATCTGTCTACCATATCATTATACTTATTTCTTCCATATGAGAGCCTTCCTTAGTTTTGGTCGTATGATTGTTGATAAAAGTATAGTCATTGATGTCAAATGTATGAAGTTATCATTGTAAGAAATGTGAAAATTGTTCTAGAAGAGTGTTGGAAATATTGCAGGTGTTGTTAAATAAATTAGACTAAGAAAAAGGTAAATCATTTTGTGAAGAAGAAGATGATTATATGATAGGTCACATATAAAGAATATATTGTTATAGAAGAAAGTAAAAGAAAATAAAATGGTGAGAGTAAAAACTTACAAAATGAATCTAGTTAGAACTTATGAATGAATAGATTAGAACATATGAAAAAATTTAACATCAGGAATGAACATATTGAAACATACACATAAATATTCAGTATGGATTTTTTGGGAGCAAGAAGCAATACAACTAAAGTCAAGGAAAAAATTATCTACCCATGTTAATATGAAAAGTATAAATTGATTTAGTATTTAAGAAAAAATGATAAGTTTAGTCATGTCATATGAAGAATAGCATACAACAATGATTTATCAAAAAAGAGATGATTGTGATTCATTATGGAAATGTATAGATAATAGCTAATAGTGTAAACATGCAATGAAACTATAGTGTCAATTTATATGGAGTATATAGAAACAAACATCATAGACATATCTACATCAACATGGAATAAATGATAGTCATTAGTGACTATGGTGAAGTTCTCCATCTGCTTGATGATGGGACCATATATTGGTAATTAGTTTTGATAAGTTTAGTTTGAGCTTCACTTGGTTTCAAGAATCCTTTAATATTCTATACTTAACAAGGCCAACTACATGAAGGTAGAAGCTCATTTGGCACACCCCCCCCCCGCCCAATAATCACTCTAAATTCCCCATTAACATCTAAGTAAATATTTCATTCATTCATTTAAGAACTATAACATTGAATCATTATAATCACATAACATTCATTAATTTGACATACAATTCATTAATACGTATAAACATTCATCAATAATTCATGAACACGTCAATCATTATAATCACATAACAATATTCTATAACATGACATAAAATTCATTAATAAGCAACATTCATAAAACATTCATCATCAAACAAGGTTTTTAACAATCATTTTTTCTTTTACTTTTTCTTTGATGTTTGTCAAAGATAAAGGCTAATATGAACATCATGACTATCTTTGGTATTCTCTTCTAGCTCTTGTAGTTACGGTCTTATGGCATGATGCTTCCTCTTCTTTTTTTGAGCACAAGGCTGATGTGCCCCTACAATAATAAATAAATGGGTTTAATTCTAAACAATTTTAAAATGTTTTTAAAAATAAAAGTGGATGAGCCACTAGATATATTTAATATATTAATTAAAAACTGGTTCAAGAGCTCAACTGGGAAAGAACCAGAAAGAAAACCTAGCATCGTCACCATATTTAGAATTGACTTAACATTGATATTTACAATCCAACTGTATCAATGAAAAACTTATCAAACTTCAAATTTAACAAAATTTCATCACATAGTAGGCATGATGGACTCAAAATTAGTTAGAACAAGAATTTCAACATTCTAAAAAACATGCCAATAGTGAGGAGAGGAAAGCCCAGCAAGATAGAAAGATACCACTAAGCTATCTTTCATCCATATCTTTGCTAGGAGCAGCCATTGTAGAGAAATCCCATCCCAAATCTAGACATGATGTAGGGGAAACATCCTAACCTGAGCTCGAGCCCTTAGCAACGACAACATCCCAACCCAAACTTAGGTCCTCAATAGTAGCATTTGAAGGCACATCCTAGCCTCTAGGTATAGTGACATCTAGGTGCAGAGGACGAGTTGTTTTTGCTAAAGTAAGGTGACTGAGACCAAGTTCTTTGGAAGCCAAGAAAAAATAGGTGCAAGGTACACTAATCAAATGAAAAGGGGTGGCTGAGGGTGTCTTCATTTGAGCAACTTTTTCTCATGCATCAGAAATTGGAATTCCCAAAATGTCAATAAGAGCAAAAGTAATTTTCTTCACCTCCTTAGTCAACAATTTTAAAAATGTTATTAGTAATTTATTTATCCAAAGAACATAACATGAATTTTTCTTTACATGATAGTGCAGCATCATCTACTATCACATTTTTTCTAGCCCTAACCTCAACATGCTCAACACTAATATCATGCTTGACTCTGTCACCATGACATTCTACACACTAATTTTTTTCACATAAAGGTTATACCAATTGCAATTTAAGATGTTAAATTTTATTAATAATTACATATTTAATTTTCAATAGAAATTGAATATATACTTCTGTTAGTGTGATGCACATCAGAGACTTTGTCATGTGTAGGATCTATGTTGGGAGTATAAGGCTGCAATGAAATGTCATGCACACTGTTATCATTTTTTGAAATTAACATCAAATAGGTTATTTCTCATGAAGTTCTCAATTTGAGTTATTATTCATTAGGCCTATTTACCTATGTTTGAACTGATGCACCAAAATCTTCTAGATCTCTTTGGCCACAAGAATTTGTGTAGTGGCGGGCATCCACTTCTTTATAGTCTTGCTTGAAGCTAATTTGTTTTTCTTCTTATGTGGGCACTAGATAAAATTAAAAGACCTTTTATTTTTTGCATAATATCATCGATAGTGAATATATTCATTATTTGTAATTTTATCTAAAAAAATTGATACAAAATTTCATTTACTACTACTTACAAGTCATGCATGAAGTTTCATATATCCACCAGAGCCAAGATGGTGTTGGCCAACCTCATCTTTTCTAGATTTTGTATCATTTGATGTGTCCTAAAACCTATATAAGTAAAATTTGAAATATGTTATAAATAAGTTAGATTATATAAATATAAAGATAACCAATTTGTGCATAATTACATTGATACTATCACATACGTATTTTTTTTGGGTGGTGGTTTAATTCCTTTATCTTTTAGTCTTATTGTTAGAAATAGGGTTCATATTGGTTGGGGGGGGGGGAGTGGTGAATCAATATTCTAAAAACTTTTGTCACCAACTGGATATTATTTATTACTTTGAACCATGCATAATAAAATAAACAAGTAAGGCTGAACAATAATAATAACCATGCATAAAGAGAACTCATAACAACATATTTTGTTAATTAGGGAAACCTTGGCCAAGGGAAAAAATTGGTGGGGATGATACCCACAAGATGATATACTAATATAAATGTTCCTTGTTAGAGAAGGACCCTGTTAGGAGTCTATAAACTCATTCATTACATACAAGTCCCTATTAGAAAACTTTGAATCCCTATTAGGAGATTCCAACTCAGTTAGGAGTTGTGGTACAATGTGTGCAGAAGAGCTCACTGCCCAAACATGCACTTTCAATTACAAGAAGAACTCACTACCCAAAAAAGTAATTAAAGTTCCTTGATTATAGAAGTATGGATGTT
Organism: Cupressus sempervirens; assembly: GCA_028749045.1. Classification (NCBI taxonomy): domain Eukaryota; kingdom Viridiplantae; phylum Streptophyta; class Pinopsida; order Cupressales; family Cupressaceae; genus Cupressus; species Cupressus sempervirens. The sequence goes on along the minus strand of CM053792.1, from coordinate 23,666,892 downwards.
TTACCTTCTTTCAACTGAACTCTGACCTCAACTCAATCTCGAATCACAAAATTAGGTTATCAAAATTTGCTTTTGCATATGATAAAAACTTTGCATTCACAACTTTCACATGTTACTTACAAAATCACTTCCATAATTTTGCAAGATGTCGTTGCATAAATACCATGCCTTTTCACAAATTTTTGCATGGTCAGCTAGGACCACAATATACATTTCCAACTTATAGTAAACATCTAGGATGTTAGCCCTAATTGGTCAACTAATTATTTTGTAAACAAAATAATTCCTTTACCTTTCATCCGTTGTTCTATAAATCTTACATAACTCTTTTCCATACTATCTGTACTAATGTATGAAGTTATATACATCATCATCAACATGTATACTATGTCAATCTAACCTCTCTCTCATAGATAACATCATATAAACAAGTTGTACATCAAAACAATACACTTTTATAAACCAATTTCATACTTAGACAATTTTTTGAGTACCAAAAGCTAAGTATCTTTATTGCTGAGGTTTTATACAACATGTACAACACATTTTTCTATTAATAAATACAATTACATCACTACATATAGCCAATTTTCAACAATCTCCCCCTTTGGCATTGATGGCAACAAAGTAAGGAAAATTGGCTAAGTAACAAAAACCTTATCAAATTTACAATACTTATCATCTATTACATATACTTCATTTTATAAATGCTCCCCATTTTGATATGATTACTACATACATAACTTACTAAAATTTTCTTCTACAACTTCTCCCCCTTTGACATCAATGGCAAAGGTTAAAATGTCGAAAACTATCAAAAAGTGTTGTCTGTCTGCTATCAAAAAAACTTTTGAAAACTGTCCAAATTTCTATCTTGTTGCCTCAAGTTGCTATTATCTTCATACAATCATCAAAGTTTTCCTTCAGACTATTCATACCTTTCTCCTATGTGTCTATTGCTAATTCAATAGTAGTGAAAATTTTAGATAAGGCATATGATGCAATCTCAACTACATTAAGGTCAGAGTAGGTGAAATTGGAATAAGTGTCCTTTTCTTTGACACATTCCTCAAATTGTGTCTCAATGGCTGATATCTTTAGAGCAATAGAATCTTTAAATTCTAATAGTCTTCTCAGAACTTTCTCTTTTTCAATTTGTGGTTTCTTAATGTCTATGTCAACACTAACAACTTGTCCTTCAAATCTCATGAACTTTGGAAGAGGGTTGTTGTATGTAACTAGTTAGAGCTTCCAACTCACTTAGCTTCCCTTGAATCTTACTATCCAAATTTTTGGTCAAATTATGAGATAAATTACATTTGATGTCTAGTACCTTGCCATCTTCTTGACATCTTCAGAGTTCCTTGATATAAGTATCAAGACTTAGAAAATCATTCTGAATGTTTTGACAAATGGTGCTAAAAATATTAGTATCATGTGAAATTTGAGCCTTAGACTTAGCAACATTCAAATTTTTTTTAAACTCATCATCAAATAATTTTACAACTACTTGAGCTCTCTATTTGGGGTCTAAATTTGTATGTTTAGCTATGAGGGTGCTATGAATTCTATTAGTAACCTCCATTAATGCTCTCTGTAGACTCTTGACTATTTTATTCTTCTCAATTAACTTTTTCAAAGATGAGATCAAGTTAGATTGATCATCATCATTACCTATAAATTTAGCAAGAGATATAAGAGTGGATGAGCTAGATGCTTTCACCTCATCTTCCTATTATTTCTACTTTTCTGCCTTCTTTGATTTTCTCTCTTATTCTTCCCTCTCCTCTCTTTCTCTTCTTTATTTTTATTTCTTTTCTACTTCTTTCATTTCTTCTTCCAATTTCTTTTCTTTTTATTCTTTTCTCCTCTTTTCTTTTTCTTTCCACTTCTTCTCCTCTTCAAGCAATTTTAGCTTGGCTTCTTCAATCTTCTTCTTTTCTTCTTCTAACTATATTTTCTCTTCTTCAATCAATATCAACTAATCTTGAATATCTTCAGAATGGGGCTCAGGTTGATTAAATATTTCAAAAGGATTCTAATCAATGTTAACAGTAACATTAGTTTGATCAATTTTTAGGGTTTCACCACTTACTGACACTTCGAAAGTTTTCTCTATAGTGGTAGGAGCTACCTCAACCTAAATCATCATCTTTAGTCTTGCACTAAGTTCTTATCATCAATTTCTGAAGTTCCACATCTTCAACCCCAACTGGTGCCTTTTTTCTATAAGTCTATAATAAACTTTCTAATTGACAAGACCTTTAATGTCTTTGAATTTCAAATTGTTAATAATCATATATCTCACAATAGAGATATCAATATATTCTTTCTCAATTTCATTATACAAATCATATAATTTGTTCATTTGCACAAAATTCCCTTCATTAACAATGGCTATTTTAATTTTCCCTATCTTTGGTTTCCAGGGTTGCCTTGTTTTGTTAGAAACAATAGTCCACCAAGATAAGTGGGTGGGGATATTTTATCCAATAATTACACCACTTATCTTCATTAAACAAACTTAACCATTCAACCAAAGTAAACAAAAACCATACAAAGATGCACATAGACAATTACACTAGATATGTTCACTAGGGAAACTCTTGATTAGAGGGAAAACCTCAGTGGGAATGATGCCCACAAGATGATGTACTAATATAAATATTCCTTGTTAGAGGATAGAGCCTATTAGGAGTTTGTTACAATAATTAGTACTAGGAGACTTTGAATCCCTGTTAGGAGATTCCAACCTTGTTAGGAGTTGTGGTATAATATAAGTAATAGGATCCCACTGCCCAAACATGCAATTTTAACTATAAGAAGAGCTCACTACTTAAATAAGTAATTTAATGGCAACTTCTTTCCTTTGTACTTTCCTTTGTCTTGTCAACTAGACCAATAACTATTAGACCTTGTAGAATAGGTCACAAACCTTAGATTCAAATACCAAACCTTAGATCACTCAACAAAACCTTTGTAATGAAGTTTCCTTCACTTTCGCACTGCTCAGCTCAATTTCACATTCCACAATCTCTACTACTTTTTGAACATTCACAATTTGCATATCACCATACCATGATAAAGGAAAATGTCCTTCCTTTATACCAAGTCCATAAAATAATTCCTAAGTCAACTATTAGTCCAAGTTCTCAATTAATTATTATAGGACCAGATTAAGAACACATTACACTTAGCAATAACACAAATCTTCTACCTTGAAACTTGAATAACTTTCCATACACACAATATTATGATGAGTGAGCTTAGCCACATTATCCTCAACATTTCATCTTCATGTCCTTGACCTTGATCATCAAGATATCAACTCTGCTAAGAGATATAACAAATTTACTAGAACGTGCCTCTGTAAACTCTATCTTAGAACAAACATTACCAAAGCTTATATAACTTCTTCTAGAATTATCCTTTCTACTTTTGATATTAACTACATATACTAGATACTCCAAAGTATCTCCCATAACCTTGGGTGGTTATCATGCTCAACTAGTTGTTTATACCAACTTTTTCTTCTATTAGATACCATAGAATACATCAAACATGCTATGTTGACATCAATGACAAACTCAATCATGAATGTAACATATCATCATCAAACCAATCTCTCCAAACTTCTAAAAATCTTCCAAATCTTCCAAAAATTTCCCCCTTTGGAATTGATGGAAACATAGATGAAATTGTAAGAATTTGCCTAAGGGAAAAATTCACCTAGGAACTAAGAACTCAAACACAAGTACACAGTAGACCAAAAATAGATATGATCAATCAATTAGAGTATGTGCAAATACATTGTTCTATTTAGAATGTGATGTTCAAACACACTAGGAGTGCCCATATATAAAGGCCTCTTAGGAAGCACCTAGAATGTCTCTAGAAACAACCAAAAGATAAGACAACTAAGCACCTTATCCAACATTCTAGATGAATAGATAAATTAATTTTAAACATCTTTTTCAAAACTTTATACTCCATATGGGAAAAAAGAGTAGAAATAACGATATTGATTTGATCGACAGTATACTCAAGATCTGGCACATATGGCAGTGCATTGTATTGAGATAGATATCTGACCATAAGTTGACTCCATTCTTGATAGTTATCAGGTGTCAAGTAGATCAAATCTAACTCTTCCATGATGGAACAATCAAAGAAACCTCCAAAAAAATCAAAGAACCCCCTCGAAAAAGATGTTGTTGGCACTTGAAAGCCACTTGCCAATTTAGGGCCTATTTTTAAAAGTAGCATTTCTGTCTACAAAACCTATAATGTGATTGTAGATCTAGAAAGTAGACAAAAAAATATGCACTTTAAAAAAAATGGAACCTGATTTGGAGTCTAGATAAGCTCGTACCAAGAATTTTAAGTGGCAAAATTCAAAATTTTGGAGTTGCAGAAAAAATTCAAAAATAGAGATCTCAAACCATCTACACCAATATGTAGATCACAAAATCCTACCCCAAAACAAAAAAAATTTCTCGTAAAAATGAGTCCGTATGAGGAAGATATCACTGTTTGAAAATCGCTGCTGCTGTTATTTTTTCTGAATCGCCGCTGCACCTCCAAAAAACAAATGACTCTAGATTTTGCCTCAGATGTCCGATTTGGATGAAACAAAATCTGATCTAGGGGTTTTTGAACCTTCTAAATGTGATGCAAATATCAGATTTGCACCAACAAGTTTCAATCTTCACCTGCAAAAAATCTCTCCTATGGCCCTATGACCAATTTTTTTTCGAAAAAATGATCCAAATCTGAAAAAAAAATAGCAGAGATGTAGATGAAAAAAAATGTAGATTTGAGAATTAAATGTATAGATCTAAAATGATCATACCAATTTTGCAAATTAGTCCTTCAAGTGCTAGTTTGCAAAATTTTTTTTGCCTCACAATCGACTTTGGCCTAAGGTAGGCAGTTTTGTAGCCGATTTTCATCGGTTCAGTGTTTTAGATGCAATGGCGAGGTCAGATCTAGCTCTATACACTCCTAATTTTTGTAGGACTCTAGATTCAGACCGAGGTGTTGAAGCAAGTGTGGTCTTGAATGGCTATGTGATGAGAAAATCTCCAAGTTGCTTTGATACCATGTAAGAATTTGCCTAAGGAAAAAATTCACCCAAGAACTAAGAACTCAAACACAAGCACATAGTAGACCAAAAATGGACATGATCAATTAATCAAAGTATGTTTGAATACATTGCTCTATTTAGAATGTGACGTTCAAACACACTAGGAGTGCCCGTATATAAAGGCCTCTCAAGAAGCACCTAGAATGTTTCTAGAAACAACCAGAAGATAAGACAACTAAGCACCTTATCCAACATTCTAGATAAATGGATAAGAATGACTAAGTGTCATATGTGTGTAGAAGATTCATGTGTTGTAGACAACATGTGCTTAAAAGAGGTGTGGACCCCTATGATGTCATCATGATATCTCACAAGAGTGCACAAACTCCTAAGTGTCTCACTAATAAAATAATGCAAATTAAATAAATAATGCATTAACCTAAGTAAACTTAAGTAAGTGTAAATAGTAAATACTTATTTACACCAATAGAAATCCATATAGTTCCAAGAATACCAACAAAAGACAAACAATTTTGAAATTCTCTTCATCAATCATATTCCCCCATTGATGTACCTTAATGTACTCTATACCAAACTATTATTTCAAATTCATGCCACATTCTAATGCAGGAGCATCCTAGGCTTTCTTGCAATCCTACATGTTGGAACCAAGTGCTAGTGGTTTTGGATCTTATGTTGCTGCCGAGCTATCTAGTGGATGTCAAGTTACTGTAGCTCTAGTTAGTGCCAAGTTGCTGTAGCACTTAGTGGGTGATAAGTTACTATAGCTCTAGTTGGTGCCAAGTTACTATAGCACTTATTGGGTGTCCAGTTACTATAGCTTTAGTTGGTGTTGAGTTACTGCAACACTTAGTAGGTGCTGAGTTACTGTAGCTCTAGTGGGTGCTGAGTCACTGTAGCTCTAGTGGGTGTTGCGTCATTGTAGCTCTAGTGGGTGCTGAGTTTCCCTGTTTATGCCAAGTGTCAACATTTTGAACATGATTTCTACATTTTTGGTATGAGCCAACTTTTGAGATTTATTTTGATCATGACGCTTATGATGAGATCTTTCCTTGGGATGTGTCATGACCATTGTTAGGTCAACCTTCCTATTTTGTATGTTCTAGAATGTTTTGTAAGTCATTTTGGTAAGTATAAATAAGGTTCTTATTGAGTCTTTTAGCAGTTCAATTTTAGGGAAGGAAGAGAGATGAAAATTTTGGAAAGCTAGGGCTGTGGCTTGGGAACTAGAGGACTACTTGGTGGACCTAAGGGTACAAGTGTGGATTCTTCTTGGTGTTCTTATCCAATTGTGTATCTAGACTAGGTGGGATTGGGTTTGTAAGTTGGATCTTATAGAACTGATTGTTTTGTAATTGTTTTTATTTTTTCTTAACCCAAAAGGCCTTATAGCTGGGCATGTATGCTAATTATTTGATGAATAAATAAGTGTTCTCTCTTCTTCCTCCTTTGGTTGCTATGTAGTGTGTTGTGTTTCCACTATGTTAACTCTTGCACCATGGTTTGGATAGATAAATGTGCCTTTTACCTTAGTTATTCATCCCTCCTTACTTCAGGTGGTCCTTACAACTGGGCATGTATGCTAATTATTTGATGAATCAACAAGTGTTTTCTCTTCTTCCTCCTTTGGTTGCTATTCAGTGTGTTGTGTTTTGGCTGTGTAACTCTTGTAGGGTGGTTTGGATAGTTGGATGTGCCTTTGGCCTTAGTTATGCATCCCTCCTTGTGTTAGGTGGTATTAGAGCAAAGCTTGTTCCCAAGTGTGTTGACAGATCACCAAAGCTGAGGCAATTTACACCATGATTTGAAAAGAAGGTTATCTTGTGGCTAATTGATCTTTTATATTGGTGGATTTTTTTGCTTAGGGTTTGCTAAAATTTTGTAAGATGCTTCCAAGAAGATTTGACCCTAGGGAAATTAATGATCTTAGTGATGCTATGGAAGAAATGATCTCAAAGAAGATGAGAGCATAGTTTAGATATGAGATTGAATTGATGAAGAGTGACATGATAACTGAAATTGTAAGTGCTATAGGTGGTATACCTAGGCATGTGGGTACTAAAGGAAGTTATGAGGAAGTTACTAAAGACTTTGAAGCTACTAGATCTAGTGGTGAGACTAAACTGATCCTATGGAGAGACCTATGGGAACCAAGGCTGATTAGTTTTCTAGATCTGGATCTTAGTTGAAGCTGAAGCATAAGATGGATGTTTCTAATTTCTTAGGTACTTTGAATCCTAAAGACTTGATTGATTGAATTGGTGAATTGGAAGAAAAATTTGAGCTTGAGGATACTAAGGATCCACTTAGAGTAAGGTTGGCACAAACTAAGTTGAAAGGACATGCTGCTCTTTGGTGGAAAGAATTGCAAAGAGACAGAGAAGAGGAAGGTGAAATAAAGATCTCTAGATGGAGATTTATGGTGACCAAGTTGAAGGCTAAGTTAATTCCTATTGATTATGAACTTGAGTTGTTTAAGAGGTTGCAAAATCTGAAACAAAAGGATATGACTATGAAAGATTACATAGAGGAGTTCTACAAGTTGACTATCTGGTCTAGGCATAGAAAATTATCAAAAAAGAAGGTAGCTTAGTATATTGATGGTTTGAGGTTAAATATTCATGATGAGGTTGGTATGTTGAATATTTCTTTAGTTGAAGATGCTTAATAGTATGCTTTAAGAGCAGAGGAGAAGCTAAAGAGGAATAATCAAGGTAATTCCTGAGGGAAGGAGAAGTAGGATAATTTAACACAAGCTAAACTGAAAGTAGAAGATGAACCAAAACTTGTTGATTAGAAAAGGAGAACAAGTTGAGGTGGATTCAGAGCTAATTGTTTCAAATGTGGGAAAGAAGGGCATAGATATTTTGAATGTCTAATCAATAGGACAACAACTATTGGGAATGATGTTGTAGTTCAAGACTGTCAGCCTGAGCAAGGAGAAATTTTGTTGGCTCAATGAGTACTTGTTGGTGAGAGGGCATCATATCCTTGTCAAAGGACTAGTTTATTCAAGACTTGTTGTAAGTTTGGTGGTAAAGTCTACAAGGTTATTGTGGATGGTGGTAGTACTGATAACCTTGTTGCTAAGGAGATGGTTTAGAAACTTGGTTTGAAGAGAGTGAGGCATACTTATCCTTATAGGATTGTTTGGTTGCAAGGTGAACATGCTTTGGAAGAGAGGGAGCAATACCTTGTTAATATCTAGATTAGGTAGTATAAGGATCAAGTGATGTGTGATATTATGGACATGAATAGTTTTCATGTGTTGCTTGGTAGACCTTGGTAGTATGATTACAGGGCTATGCATGATTGTGTCAAGAATGTGTTTACTGTTGAGAAAGGTGGAAGGAAGTTTTTGATGGGGACACAACCCAAGCATAGAATGGACACAACAGGAAAGGGAAAAATTTATTAACTATAAAAATATGCTAGTACAGTTAGTGTAGAGAAAATAGACTCCAAAACATGCTCTATGGGCTTACAATAGCATAAATCTGGAGATAATTTCTTCTCCCAGTACCTTCTCTCAAACTCCACTCCGAACTGCCTTTTACAATGTCAAAAATGTCCTTAAATAGACCCCAAAGGGTTAAGGATTAGGAATAAATTCTAGAAAGTGCTACTTCGCATCCACCACCAAAATGGAAGGCTCCAGAAGTCACTTTAGAAGTTAGTACAAAATTAGAAGAATCCAGAAACAGTAGCCAAACTTTTGGGAGGCATAACTTTTGAACCGTAGCTCCGATCGATGAACCATTTACATTTTTGGAAAGCTCTCAAAGTTCTCTATAGCCCTATGGACAAGCTTAGCTTGTCACCATTTTTGGCCCTGTACAAGGTCATTTAATGCCTCGAACTTGACTTTGAAGCATTCTTAGGAGGTCTCCAGAAACCAAAAAATTGCAATAACTTTCAAATCGTTCAGCCTTTTGACCTAATTCTTTTTTTGGAATGTTCTAAATTACAATTTTAATCCTCCCTCCAATTTACAGCTTCTAATTCTCTATAATTATGACACAATTACATAGTCCTATTTTTTTAGCATTTACATGTATCCCAAGGCACTTAAATACTCTAACCCAGAACACTAATAGTGGAACTATGCGAGTTGGAACCTTTATTTGACCCAAATGAGTATCCAAAAATGAAAACACATGAAACATAAACTATATCTAGGTACATTTTTTTGGGTGACATAGGATTTCCCTTATACCTCTGGATGCTCCTGCATCAGTTTTCCTTGATTCCTTTGTAGAATGAATAGCTTGGTAGGAGGAACTTGAGTATTGGTAGCTAAGTTGAGTTGGTAGATCTTGAGAAGGTTGGAGATTAGTATGGAAAGAATATCTATAACACACCTCAGATAGATGTGAAGAAGTAGAAGAAGAACAAGGGGAAGAGTGTATAAGTTAAAGATTTGGAGGATATGTATGTGAAGAACTAGTTTGGGATTTATATGTTGAATCCTAGAAGATGTTCTTCTAGCTATTAGAACATCTTTTGAACTTGGAGTTTTTGATGCAAGAACATCCTAGGCTTTCTTGCAATCCTACATATTGGAACTAAGTGCTAGTGGTTTTGGATCTTATGTTGCTATCGATTTGTTTAGTGGGTGTCGAGTTACTATAGCTCTTGTTGGTGCCAAGTTACTATAGCACTTAGTGGGTGGTGAGTTACTATAGCTTTAGTTGGTGTCAAGTTATTGTAGCACTTAGTGGGTGCCAAGTTACTATAGCTCTAGTTGGTGCTGAGTTACTTTAGCACTTAGTGGGTGTCGAGTCACTATAGCTCTAGTGGGTGCCGAGTTTCCTTGTTTATGCCAAGTGTTAGCATTTTGGATGTGATTTCTACATTTTTGGTGCGAGCCAACTTGTAGGATTTATTTTGATCACAACACTTATGAATGAGATCTTGCCTTAGGGTGTGTCCTGACTATTTTTGGGTTGGCCTTCCTATTTCGTATGTTCTAGAATGTTTTGTAAGCCAATTTGGTAAGTGTAAATAAGGGTCTTGTTGAGTGTTTTGGTAGTTTAGTTTTGGGGAAGGAAGAGAGATGCAAATTTTGGAAAGCTAGGGCTATGGCTTGGGAACTAGAGGATTACTTAGTAGACCTGAGGGTACACGTGTGAATTCTTCTTGGTGTTCTTATCTAGTTGTGTATCTAGATTAGGTGGTCTAGATTAGGTGGAATTGAGTTTGTAAGTTGGATCTTGTAGAACTGATTGTTTTGTAATTGCTATTTGTATTTGACCCTAACCTAGAAGGGCTTAAAACTAGGCATGTATGTTAATTATTTAATGAATCAACAAGTGTTTTCTTTTCTTCCTCCATTGGTTGTTGTTCAATGTGTTGTGTTTTGTAGTATTAACTCTTATAGGGTGGTTTTGATAGCTAGATGTACCTTTAGCCTTAGTTATTCATCCCTCCTTGCATCACATTCTCCCATACTCATGTCAAAAATCTTCTCAACATAATGTTTTTTTGCAATACTTCTTCCATTGCAATACTTCTCCCCCATAGTATAATGTTTTTAATGCCACACTTCTCCCCCATTGACATCAATGTCAAAAGTTTTTGCAACCAACATCTCTACATCAAACTCTACAACAACTAATACTTGTTCAACTCGAGTATCAAAAGAAATTGTTCAAAACATCAACAACATCAATAAGAGTCCTAAATGACTCTGTCCATCATAGATACTTCCCTATATAGGAAGCATCAACATCCAGTCTAGACAAATAATGTTGCTCTATTATCCTAGATTGATGCACTCTTGCATCTTCTTACTCTAATGTAGGAAGGGGCATAACCCCAAGCATACCTCACAAATACTCAAAAGTCTCTTTGGGAAGAGGCTTAGTGAATATCTCTACAATTTTCTCTTTAGTGCTCACATACTCCAATCTAATTTCTGTTCTGCAACTTTTTCTCTCAACATATGATACTTAATAGAAATATGATTCATCCTCAAATGCAATACTAGATTCTTAGACATATTTACTATGCTTGTGTTGTCACACTGTATAAAAACAGGTTCACTAATTTCTATCCTTATATCCTTTAGCATCTGCTTTATCCAAATTACTTGATTGCAATTCTTTACTACTACAACATACTCTACTTCTATTGTACTTTGAGATGTACAATCCTGCTTCTTGCTTAACCAAGAAACCAATCTTCCTCCAAGAAAGAAATCTCCTCCACTAGTGCTCTTTCTGTCATCCATACTGCTTGCCCAATTTGCATTAGTATAGGCACTTAGAGTAAGATCATTAGATTTGTCATACCATAATCCAAATTCTAAAGTTCCTTTCAAATATCTAAATTTCTTTTTCATTGCAGCATAATGTGCTTCTCTAGGATCAACTTGGAATGTTGCAACAATTTCAATTGCATTTTCTATATCTGGCCTTGTGCGAGTTAGATATTGCAAACTTCTAATCATAGATCTATACTTGTTTTAATTAATAGTAGGTGTCTCATCCTTAGTAGATAACTTGTGTCTAGTTACCATAGGTGTTCCAATAGGTTTACATGTTTCCAAACCAAACCTTTTCAGCAAATCCTTCAAGTAGTTAGACTGATAAATAAATATTCCTTCTTTATTCTATACTACCTACAATCCTAAGAAATATTTCATCTCTCCTATCATACTCATTTCAAATTCTTTCTTCATTTCTTCTGCAAACTTCTTACTTTCTTCATCATTTCCTCCAAATATAATATCATCAAAAAATATTACCAAAATCATCAAACCATCATTAATTTATTTCTAATATAGATTACTATCTGCCATACCTTTTCTATATCCAAGCTTTGTCAAATGCGTTTCCAACCTTACATACCAGGTTCTAGGTGGTTGCTTCAATCTATACAATACTTTCCTTAGTTTGCATACTATGTCCTTGTCATTTGTCAAAGGACATCCTTTAGGCTGCTCAATGTATACATCTTCTTCAAGTTATCCATTCAGAAATGATGACTTGAAATCCATCTGATATACTTTGAATTTCTTCTATGCTTCATAGGCTATGAATAATCTTACAACTTCTATTCTTGCCACTGGAGCATAAGTCTCCTCATAGTCTATTCCTTCTTTCTATGAGTAACCTTTACATACCAATCTTGCTTTATTTCTTACAACTTCACCTTGCTCATTCATCTTGTTCCTAAATATTGATTTAGTTCCTATCACATTCTTATATCCTATTATATGGAACAATTCTCATGTCTCTTTTTTAACTATCTAATCCAATTCCTCTTTCATAGCTTGCTTCTAGTAATCATCTTTACATGCTTCATCTATATTCTTCGGTTCAAATTGAGATATCAAGCATAGTTCTTCATTAAATCTACTTCTTGTCATCACACCTTTGTCTTTGCTTCTAATGTTCTATTCAGATGCGTGATTCTTTATCATGTTCTTTCCTAAAGTAGGAGTTGTTATCTCAACTCTTGGCTCTACTAAAGGTTCTGAGCTTTGTTCTTGTCTTTTCTCTCCTTCACTCTACAAATCATTGTTAGTGTCAAGAAATACCTCATGATTCCTTAGATTAGTGACACCAACATCATCATCTAAATTGTAATCAACCATTCTCTCTTGTACTCTAAATTTCTCATCAATTCTCACATTAGAATTTTCCATAATAATCTTAGTTCTTCGATTATAACATCTATAAGCCTTCCTTTTCAATGAATAACCAAGAAACATACCTTCATCACTTCTAGCATCAAACTTACCAATCTCATCATCTCTTTTAATGTAACACTTCCAAATATTCTAAAGTACTTAATTATAGTTGAGTGACCAAACCATAGTTCATAAGGTGTCTTGTTTGTATCCTTCCTGACTTGAACTTTGTTCATAGTGTAGACTACTGTATTCACTATATCTCTCCAAAATGTCTTGGTTACATCATTTTCTACTAACATAGTTCTAGCTACTTTTGTTACAAAATTGTTTGTTCTCTTTGTAATTCCATTCTACTTAGGTGTTCTTAGAGCTAATAGATATCTCTTAATTCCATTTTCCTCATAAAACATGTTAAACTCATTTGAAGTAAATTCTCCTCCTCTATTCAATCTTAAGCATTTAATCTTCACACCAGATTCATGTTAGGATTAACCCATAGAAAAAAATAACAATTACATGCAAATATAACCAATATCCAAAAACAATGGATCACATAGAAAAGAACTCAAGACACCAAGATTTAATGTGGTTCACCAAATCCCTAGGCTACATCCACCAAATAGCAAGTTTGATATTATTATGATCCAGTGATTTCAACTAATTACAATCTATAATCCCTTATAGCTCAATACTACCACAAGAACCAATTTTCACATCATCACTATATAACAATCCCTAACCGTAAGCTCTTTTATACAAGTATTTTTACCGCTTTAGGGTTATAATTAATAATTACATGTCGGCCCAAAATCTTGATAAAATATGGCCAAATTTTTTTTGAGGGCTCTGCCCCCAACTCTCAAATTGTTATGGCCTAACAACCCTAGCTATATTGGTGGTTGTTGCCCCCAAACCCCCACTCAAGGCCCAGTTCGACCCTAAACCCTGGTGATGAATTATGGAGTATGTATAATACTTCCCTGATCAGTCACCACAATCTAACAATCTCCCACTTGGGGATTGATTAGGCTCCAAAGTAAACAACAATCTCCCACTTGGAGACTAATTCTATAGCTATGCCACTACTCCATGAGGCTCCCACTAGATCAAACCACCCTGAACTCTGCTATACTTGTATTCAAGTTTAGTCTAGAAGACCAACCAAAGTTGAAGAGGAATTCAACTTCTCCCTTGGTACTACCTTTGTAAACATATCTGTTAGATTGTCATCTATATGTATCTTGTCCAACTTTAACTATCCATCCTCCAAAATTAATCAAATGAAATGGTACCACAATTGTATGTGTTTGGTCTTTGAATGTAAAGCTAAATTATTTGGAAGATGAATGACACTCTGAGTAGCCACAATACTTAAAATAGTATGGATAGAAGTCATTTTACCAATAGAAGAAAATATCTCATCAAAATCAATGCCCTTTTTCTTTGAAAATCCTTTTACAACTAACTTGGCTTTAAATATTTTCTTACTTCCATTCTCTTCTTTTAACTTGTAAACCCACTTATTCTATAAAGCTCTTTTACCTATAGGCAACTTGCATAATCCCATGTCTTATTCTTCAGGAAAGAGTCCATTTCATCTTTCATTGTAGTCTCCCACTAAATCTTAGTATCCACCTGCACAACTTCATCATAACATTCAGGTTCACCAACATCAGTAAGTAAAATTGAATACAAAGAGGGAGAAAATCTTTCTAGAGGTTTAATTTTCCTTTTTGACCATCTAAAATTCACTAGTGTGTGTGGTATTTGTTGTTATGCTTGTTGCACATCATGAGGAATGGCTGGAACATCATCTTTTGGAGTATTAACCAGCACTACATAATCATCTTCTTTATCCTCATGTTGTTGCAACAGATTTTGGTACAACACTTTCTCATTGAATATGACATCCCTGCTTCTTACAATTTTATGATTTTAAAAATCTCAAAGCCTATAACCAAATTCATTAATTCCATATCCAAAAAATACACATTTCTTTAACTTACCTTCTAGCTTGGTTCTATTTTTAGAATCTATGTGAGCAAATGCTTCACAACCAAAGATTTTGAGAAAAGAATAACTCACCTTCTTACAGTCCATGCTTCCTCTAGAATACCACAATCCAAAGGAGTAGAGGGACCTCTATTAATAAAATATACAATAGTGTTGACATCCTCCAACCACATGTGTAAGGGCAACCCAAGATACAACCTCATACTCCTTACACACTCCATTAAAGTTTTGTTCATGTGCTCAACCACTATATTTTTCTTTGGAGTCCTTGAAATAGTTTTTTATCTACAAACACCATTAGTGGAGAAATAATCTTCAAATTCATGACTATAATACTCACCACCATTATCAGATTTGAGACATTTTAATTTCTTACTAGTCTCAGTTTCAACCAAGCATTTCCATTTCTTAGAAGTTTGAAATACATCATATCTCTATCTAAGGAAATAAACCCATACTCTTCTAGTTGCATCATCAATGAATGTAGCATAATAATGAGAGCCACCAAGAGAAGATACTTGAGCTGATCCCCATACATTAGTATGCACAAGTTCTAATTTCTCCTTTTTGTTTTCCTTCCTAGTCTTCACAAAAATCACTCTCTTTTGTTTTCCACACGCACAAATTTCATAAAAATCCATATTAACACATTTCAAACCTTGTAAAATATTCAAGTACTTTCATACCTTTGTCACTCATGTGCCTAAGTATGTTGTGCCATATTGTTGTACCAAAATTTACAACAGCTATTTGTTCTCCTTGCTCAACTGCAACAATTGTTCCTAAATATTCATTTTTCTTTAAAATAATTAAAGAAGAAGGAACAATATGACCTATAAAAAGATATAAGATGTCTACTTTCACACCTTTTGCTACTACAAGGGAACCTTTTGAAACCTTCCAATTTTTATCATTAAAAGTAACTATACAACCCTCATCATTGAGTTGCCCTGCTAAATTTAATTCCTACTCAGCCTTGGAACATGCCTTATCTCATGTAGTAGCTAATATTTCCATTTTGTAACTTAATCTTAACTTTTCCCTTTCCACCAATCTAATAGGGTTCATTATCCCCCAAATAAATAAGTCCAAAATCCCCTTGGACATAATCAATGAAATAAACTCTATGAGGTGTAGCATGAAATGAAGCACCAGAATCTAAAACCCATGAATCATCAATACTTTCTAAAGATAGAAAGAAAGTATCCTCTTTGGATTTGTTATGTACCACATTTGCCTCCTTCTCTCTATCTGGTTTATCTCCTTCATTTTTCTTTCGAGTCCAACAATCTTTCTTTTTATGTCCTAGTTTCCCATAGTGCCAATATTCATTCGGTCCTCTCGATTGAGACCTCCTCCCCTTTGAATTTCCTCTTGATTTCCCATAATTTTTAGAATTAATTCTGGCTCAGTCATTCTACCTTAACTTTGTGCATTCAAAGCACTTCCTAATGTAGATCCACTTGAGGATTTCCTATGAGTTTCCTCACTCAAAATAACATTGATCACATCATCATATTTTAGGGTACTAGATCTAGGAACATAATTACTCACAACCATTACCAAGTCATTCCAGCTTTTAGGCAAAGAACACAAAATTAAGAGAGCCCTAATTTCTTCATCAAAATTGATACTCGAAGAAGATAATTGACTAGTAATACTATTAAACTCATTTAAGTGATCTGTAATAGATCCACCTTTTGCTATTTCATATTAAATAAATGCTTCATGAGAAATACCTTATTTGAAGTGGAGTGCTTTTCAATTTTGCTAGGGTTTGCATCAACTCTTTTTTTGTCTTCATTTTTGTAATATTAAATGCCACAGATGATGCTAGGCATAATTGAATGCTTCTAGGTGCCTTTCTGTCCAAAAGATCCCAGTCATTATTTGACATAAATCCCTGATTCTTGGTTTTTCCTTCCAATGGATTCCATAAATCTTTCTGATAAAGATAATCTTCCATTTGCATCTTCCATAATTGAAAGTTCTACCCATCAAACCTATCAACCCTTAGGTTACCCTCGTCTACCATCACTCCCACTCAATTGTGAGACTCCCACTCAACCATGAGACTTTCCTGTAGAGGAAAACTAAAAAGCAACCTCACTTTGATACCACTTATTAGGATTAAACCACAGATAGAAATAATAATTACATGCAAATATAACCAATATCAAAAAATAATAGATCACACATAAAAGAACATAAGATACCAAGATTTAACATGGTTCACCCAATCCTTGGTCTACGTTCACCAAACAACAAGTTTGATACTATTACGATCCAGTGATTACAACTTGATTACAATTCATAATCCCCTTATAGCTCAATACTGCCACAAGAACCAATTTTTGCATCACCAAATAACAATCCCTAACTCTAAGCTCTTTTATATAAATAGTTTTACCACTTTAGGGTTATAATTAATAATTACATGTTAGCCCTAAATCTTGATAAAATAGGACCATTTTTTTTTACCAGGGGTTCTGCCCATGAACCCCAATGAGGAATTATAGATTATGTACAATACTTCCCTAATTAGTCACCACAATCTAACAATTCATTCTCAACTCTATTATTGAATATCCTATACTTGTCAAATGCCTCTGATTTCTCTTTAAGAAATGCAACCCACATTATTCTAGAAAAATCATCATTAAGAATCATAAAAAACCTTTCACCATAGAATCCTCTAGTCTTTGTAGGACTACTAAGATCTATGTGTATAATCTCCAACTTCACTAAGGTGGTAAACTTCTTGCTGGGAAAAGAAGTTATATTATGCTTTGTCAAAAAACACTCCTTGCAAATTGTGTTAGTAGGTTTTACAATCTTTGAAAAATCTCTAATAACAAACATTTTACTAGTCCTCACAATACTATCAAAGTTTATATGATAGAATCTCTTATTCCATAACCAACTATCATCTACCTTTGTAACCAAACATGTCATTTAAGTAGGATTTAACTAAAATACATTACCTCTAGATCTTGTTCCTAATCCAATTACCTTTCCATTTTTATCGCTGATCATGCATGTATTTTTTGTGAACTGCAACTAATAATCTTTGTCCACTAGTTGTCCAACACTCAAAATATTATGCTTTAAACCATCAACAAAGTATACATCCTTAGTATTATTTTTACCATCAAGTGTTATAGATCTAATAGCTTTTAATTCCAATACCTTTTACTTGGCATGTTGCATTGTTTCCCACTCTAAAAATTCCTCCATCTTGAATTTTTGAATTCAACAAACTTGTTCATATCACTAGTCATATGATGGAAACAATTTCTATCAATTATCCAATTAGATTTCTTCTCAACTTGTGATACCAAAGCTACCTTCTCTGGAATTTCTTCTTCAATTGCCACAAATCCAATTTCATCATCACTAGCACTTAATGCTTGATCAATTGAATTATTATCTTCATTTTCATACAAATAATCTCTATCTTTTCTAGGCTTATGAATTCCCTTATAAATTTTCTTCCTTTTGGGACACTTAGATGCATAATGACTATAGTCATCACAAGTTCAAAACTTAAATATGTTCTTACCTACCTTTTCTCTTATTACTAGAAGGTCTACTACTTCATCAATCTTTCTATCTTCTTTAGATCTACTATTGCTAGAAAAATCTCCTCTAGCACTTGTGCTCCTTTATAGATTAGGTCAAATATTCAAAGCACTAAAAGTTGTCTCTATTCTGGTTAATTCTTTGGATTTTCTAAGTTCATTCTCAACTACTTCAAGTCTTCCAAGAAATGTCTCCTTTGTGAAATCCTTGGTACAAGGCATCAACAATTGTGTCATCTAAATTGTTGGCTTGAATGGTGGTGTTAGAGTTTTTAATATTTTCCATATAATCTCATCATCTTCTTTAATTCCTCCTTGAGCTTTAATACCTATAGTAATTTTTGATATCCTACCTATAGATGTTCTTACAGATTCATCTCCCATCATCTTAGCTATTGAAACACAAAAATCCAACTTTGTAGCCTCAACTTCTTAGAATGTGCATCACCTACAAAACTATTTTCGAAAGCTTTACAAATCAAATGTGAAGTAGGAATTTATTTTACCTAATTGTACTCAATTTTAGGAAGTGTAGTCAATAGTGCTTCTCTATCTCTCATCCCAGACATGAAAAGATCTCTTTCTACCTCAGTTCAAGTTTCTAAATCCTTTTCTTCAATGATTGTCTTCGTCAAGATCTAATATCTCAGACCCATACGTAACAAATGTGTCTTCATCTTTTCCTTCCAACTATCATAGTTTTTTCCATCAAACTTTGAACTATCTTTCCTAAACATGTTTTCCATGGATCTCCCAAAGTTGTTAAACTTTTTCTTCAAGAACTTGATGCTCTAATACCAATTGTTAGAAAAAATAGTCCACCAAGATAACTAGGGGGGGTGGGGGGTGAATCAATTATTCAATAATTAAACAACTTATCTTCATTAAAAAAACTTAACCATTCAACCAAAGTAAACAAAAAACATACAAGGATGCACATAGAAAATTACACTAGATATGTTGACTATGGAAACCCTTGATCAGAGGAAAAACCCTAGTGGAAATGATGCCCACAAGATGATGTACTAATGTAAAAATTTATTGTTAGAGGATAGACCCTGTTAGGAGTCTGTTACAACATTTAGTATAATGAGTCCCTGTTAGGAGACTTTGAATCCCTATAAGGAGATTGCAACCCTGTTAGGAGTTGTTGTATAATGTAAGAAAGAAGAGCCCACTACCCAAACATGCAATTTCAACTACAAGAAGAGCTCACTGCTCAAACAAGTAATTTACTGGCATCTTCTTCTTTCCTCTATACTTTCCTTTGTCTTGTCAACCAGATCAATCACTATCAAACTTTGTAGACTAGGTCATGAACCTCAGATCCAAATACCAAACCTTGGATCACTTAGCAAAACATTGGCAATGAAGTTTCCTTCACTTCTGCATTGCTCAACTCAACTTCACATTCTACACTCTCTACTGCTTTATGAACATTCACAATTTGCATATCACCATACCATGATAAAGGAAAATGTCCTTCCTTTATACTAAGTTCATAAAATAATTCCTAAATTGGCTATTAGTCCTTCTCAATTAATTATTATAGGACCACATTAAGAACACATTACACTTAGCGATAACATAAATCTTCCACCTTGCAACTTGAATAACTTTCTATACACATAATATTATGATGAGTAAGCTTACCCATGACATCCTCAACATGTCTTCTTCATGTCCTCAACCTTGATCATCAAGATATCACCTTTTCTAAGATATATAACAAGTTTACTAGAACATGCCTCTGTAAACTCTATCTCAGAACATACATTTTCAAAACTTACATAGCTTCTTCTAGAATTATCCTTTCTACTTCCAATGTTAACTGCATATACCAAATACTCCAAAGTATCTCCCATAACCTCAGGTGGTTATCATGCTCAACTAGCTATCTGTACCAACTTGTTCTTCTATCAGATACTACATAATACATCAAACATGCTATGTTGACATCAATGACAAAATCATTCATGAATGTAACATATCATAATCAAACCAATCTCTCCAAAATTCCAACAATATTGCCAATATTCCAACATGTTTTACTTGCTGGATACTTGGAAATAATAACCTTCTCTGGCAATTTGTCTTCTTGTTCCTCATCTTCTTCTTCATTACTAGAATATTTAACTATCAACAATGTCTTCTTTCTTTCTTTGGTCTATTAGATTTCTTCTTAATTCTCTTTGACTACCTTTTAGCTCCACTAGATTGCTTGGCTAATACAACATATGTGATTCTTTGTTTTGTAGGAGTTTCTACAATGCATACACTAGATGATTGGCATGTGATTATTCTTTTAACATATAGGCCTCAAATAGTGCTTTCTTCATTATAGTTTCAACCTTCTTATGAGATGCTTTCTCTAATGATGCTTGGTAAGCTAACTAAGGTATTTCCTCATACATTCCAAATCTGTATGATACTTGATCTATTTTAGATTTCAACATTAAATCAATGTAACCAATAGCTACATCATCACTTAAATCATAACCTAAGGGATCAACAAATGTTTCCCTTGGTTCTGCTGCTTCAATATAAGTTAGGTCTGTATCCACCATAAAAAATATATCATTCTTAAATGTGTTAGTAATTGTAGGTGTAATTCTGAATCTTTGTTTCATCTCATTCTAAAATGTCCTCATGATTAAATTATCACTATCCAAGATTTTCTATAGAGGATGCCTTCTGCATACATTTTTTATCTTATCCATAGTTCATCTTTCACTATTGATAATCTCTATAATTGATAAAAATGCAAATCTCTTAATTACATGAAAGAAATATGATTAATTAGAGATTAAAATCTGAATACTCCATTCTTAGTTCTCTTAATCTTTTCCAAATTCTCAAGGAGTTTTACTCTCAGAATCTCACTTAAATTTACTTGCTCATTCTCAATGCAAATCTTATAAGCTGTATAAATAAAACCTTTTTGCAAGTCATCACTCTTAGAACTTGCACAAATAGAATATGCAATGATTCTATTGAAGAATCTCACATCATTTTGTCTGATGGTGTTGATCATCATCGCCTTACCATTATAAACTTCCTTAGTGTTAAGTTCCACCTTCTTCTTAACTAGTTTCTCAGCAATGGGTACACTTCCTTATTTGCTAAGACCAATAACCTCATGAATAAGGTCGACATAGATGTCAACTACATCTTCTCCCACCCAAATCTTTCCATTATGAATTTTTCTTAATATAATCTGGGTCCACTCTTCGGTAGCAAGTTCATGGTAAAAGTAATATTTGACTAATTCTAAATCCTTTAGATGCTCATATCTAGACTTTATAGTCATATCATGATTAAAAATAATCTCCATATCTTTGTTCATGAACTATCCTCCAATATTTTTAAATTTACTAGAAAATTCACTTCCTACATCTTCCAAATATACTATGTTGTTCAGAGTAATAGATAAAGCTAAATTAGGGTTTTCCTTTAAGGTTTTATAGGAACAACCTTTAATTTGGATCTCTTAGCATTCTCAACATTCTTAACTATTGACTTGTCCATGATTACACCAAACAAAATTTTATCAAAGAATTTATGTGTGAAAATGATAAAATACTTGTTTTTAAAGTAGGGTTTTTCTCAAAATTGCCTTGTCAAATTACTTTTGAGATAATTGCAATGTGGAAATAATCAAGTTCGTACTCCATTTTTTCAGCTAGAACTTGCATTAATTGCATACTTTCCAAATAGAAAAAGCTATTTATTTTGCTTTGAAATCAAATATTTACTCAAGATCATCTATCCAATCTTTAGATGTTATTTGAGGTTGATAGTAGCTTCTTTTCATCATGAAAATGCTCCACAAAAAAATTCTTCATGAAATTTGTTGTGAAAACATAGATTTCATCTTTTGTCATAGAATAAAATTTCTTTGCTGCAATAGTCACTCTTACTTCCTTTGTAGCTTGTTTTGATAAGCTTCAAATTGCAAGCAAGATTAGCTACAATATCAACTCTTCTAGATAAATCTTCTCTCAACCTTGCTACTCATAGCTCAATCTCTAAATGAAGTTTCAAATTTTGGTGTTGTGAACAAGCTTAATTCAACTTGGTTGAATCAAACACAATTCCTAACTTCAATCTTTGTGTGTCTGCATCATCTAACTTTTCCTTAGAAATATTTAATCCCTTTACAAATACCTCATCAAGTTCTTCTCAAAGTTCACTAACTACATTTGTTCGATCTTCATTGTCTTTCTTAGTTTTGGAGTTACTTTCATGATTCCTTCTATCATTTTTGAAGTTTCTTCCATTGTTGCTTATGTTCCTAGAGTTTCTTTCATGATTCCTTCTATCATTTCCAAAGTTTCTTCCCTTGTTGTTTTTGCCATTCTGTAGTACTTTGTTGTATGTCCTAAGTTGTTGCATAATTAACATACTAGGGTTCTGCTTTTGGGATTCTGTTGATCAATAGGTGCTTGAAAATTATGGGCTATGTGTCCAAAGTTGTTATAACACACAAATTTCTTTCATTCATCAAAAGGTCTTATTTCTCTTGATGTCCTCTCATTAGATCTTCTCATTCTGCTATTTCTTTTATTATTATCATATTTAGGTTTCTTACAACAATTGCTTTATGACCAATACCATTACAATTATGATAATAAAAGTTCATAACATGATTAAATGATTTATTTATAAAATTAATTTTAATATGACATATTTAATTACATGAAAAACATTTACCTCTAAATTCATACCTGGTTTCCTTAGGAGATTCCACTTGCTTAGGTTCATCCAATTTCACAGTTTCCTTCTCTTGTCCAACTTCTTTGGATCTATTAGAAGATTGATTGGATTCAATCTTATCATTAGATTTATCTTTGTCTTTTAGATCTGATCCACTTTTAGGTTTCTTTGTAGACATGTTAAATAGGTAACCAAGACCAGTCTTATGATTATCATAGGTAAGTCTTTGTATTGCCATTGATTCATCAAGATTTTCTTTGCTAGTATAAAGCTTTTCAAGATGTATCTTGCACTAAGTTAATTCACCTTTCATAATAGTGTTGTAATTATGAAGTTCTTCATGATCTTCTTTTATGTTTCAAATTCAGATGTCCTCTTTACCTGATTCGCTCTAAGATCTAATTTTTCAGTCTTCAAATCAGATTCAACATTGATAGGATCGATCTTCAAACTCAAGTTTAGATTGGTAATCTTCAACTCATGCTTCAAAATCTTGTACTATGTCTTTAGTTTTGAATATTCATCATCACTAGTTTCAGATTCAATAGATTTAGGCTTGTATTTGAGATGTTCAATCTTGTCCTTTAGTTGTGCAATGTATACTTTGAAGTCTTCGTATCTATCTTTTAGCTTATCTATTTCTTCAGTAAGGAGATCAATTTGTTCAAGTGCCTCTACAAGGTCCTTCATCAACTGTTCCATATCCATAGGGATCTTACTCAAGTTGTTAAGCCTCTTCTAATTAAGTGTGCTTTGATACCAATTTTTAGAAATATGGAATACTTAGGGGGGGAGGGGATATTCAATATTCTATAAACTTTTTTTGCCAGTTGGATATTATTTATTACTTTGAACCATGCATAAGAAAGCAAACAAGTAATGCTGGACAGTAATAATAACCATGCATAAAGAGAACTCATAACACCATATTTTGTTAACCTGGGAAACCCTAGCCAAGGAAAAATCCTAGTGGGGATGATACCCACAAGATGATATTTAGTACATAAGAGTCCCTATTAGGAGACTTTGAATCCCTGTTAGGAGTTGTGGTACAATGTGTGCAAGAAGAGCTTACTACCTAAACATGCACTTTCAATTACAAGATCTCACTGCCCAAACAAGTAATTAGAGTTCCTTGAATATAGATGTATGGATGCTATATCTTATTTTAGCTAAATTCTAACCTCAGCTTGATCTCAGATCACAAAATTAGGTTATCAAGATTCACTTCTACATATGATACAAAAATTTGCATTCACAAATTTCTCATATTACTTACAAAATCACTTCCATAATTTCACAAGATGTCTTTGCATAAATACCATGCCTTTTCAAAAATTGTTGTTGAGTTAGCTAGGACCACAATATACTTTTCCAACTTAGAGTAAACATCTAGGATGTCAACCCTAATTGGTCAAGTATTTTTTTGTGAACACAATAATTTCTTTACCTTTCATTCTATTGTTCTATAAATCTTACATACCTATTTTCTATACTAATGTTCGAGGTTATACCCATCATCATCAACATTTATACTATCTAAATATAACCTCTCTCTCATAGATAATATCATATAAACAAGTTATACATCAAAATGATACATTGCTGTACCAATTTCATACCTCGATAATTTTCTAAGCACCAAAAACTAAGTATCTTTATTTTTGAGGTTTTCTACATGTACATCACGGGTTTCCATTAATGACAACAATTACATCACTACACATAGAAAATTGTCAAAACTTATCTCTTTTGCATCTTCAATGATTTTATTCCACTCCATCTTTGGAACCATAGGAGGACAATATTGATCTTAGATTGGTTTTGAAAATTTGGGTTTCCACACACTTAAGTCATTTACTTAGTTCATGCCAAAAAAGTAGTATATGTTGAGCACAACATATATATTATAGAGCATGCTGAGTCCATAGTGAGTATTGAGCCACTCATGTGCCAAGTCACTCAAGTATAGAGTAGATAGTGTATGCCAAGTGATTTAGGAGCCAAGCAAATAGTGGATGTCAGATGATATAGATGTTAAGCTAGAGTAAAAATAATAGTGGATGTTGAGTATCAAATGTTGAGTAAGATAGTTTTGTTATAGTTGTTTGTAATGGCACAAACAAATATGTAAACCATTTTTGAGCCGACTTAAGGATGAGTTACAATATTTTGGAGATAAGGATGAATCTTATGTTGGATTCCTAATGCAATTACATGCAACCAATCAAAAAAAGAGAAGGTTTAAGTAGTAAAGTACATGAATCAAAGCCATTGATTTATACCTAACCCTATGTCACCAAAGTCTTCTTAAGGATGAAAAACTCTAAACTCTCAAGGATGCAAAGCAGAAAGAAAGTTTGCATGTGCAAACAAAGCATTCATGGTGGCTAAGAAGTTATGATTTGAGATTACATCAAAATCAATTAAAGAAGAACATATGAAGGGAAGAGCATATAGCACAGGGACATCTAATCAAGAATGATTGAGAATACTTTAATTTAGAGGTGATCTATTATTGAACAATCAAGTGCTAACTATAGGATCATTGCTAAATCATTCTAATAGGCGAATTAGTTGAATCTCTTAATAAAGTAGTCCAATAGGCTGTATTAAAATTCTCTAACAAGGTGTTTACTTAATTGTGATTTGAATTTCTTTAGAAAGACACACTTCTAATAGGGTGTTGACATCCTTTGATAGGGTGAGACCTAACAGTCTTTGTAAGCTTTTAATAGGGCAAACCTTTCATAGGGTAGATGATGTTTCATGGTCAAAACATTGTAACCTTTGTTGGATACACTTTATTACTACAATACAGTGAAGATTTTTGGGTGTCATCCCCACCCCATTTTTACCTTCTCATTGAAGGGTTTTTGGGTAATCATATCTAGTGTTTTATGTGTGTGAATGTTTACTTTCTTACATGTTTTAGATGTACATGCTTTACATGGCATTTTAGTTTACTTAGTGAATGTATGAGATGCATGTGTGGTGAAAGTTTTTATGGGTCCAAGTTTAAACTATTGATTCACACCACTTAGAAGTTTGTCTTTCCTATTGTAATTATGATAGACACTTATACATTGGGTTGAACTCTAGAGCTCTTCTATATTGGTCTCTCACAGTCTTTAGATGTTTGTAATCTTTTCAAAGAATTTGGGCTGTGTTAAAAATGCTTTGACCAAAGAGATTCTCTAGATATTTTATGAGCTAGTCTTTTAATTTAGGACCTTTCTCATTCCAACCTTTAACAAAAAATAAAATTTTTAGATAAAAAAATTAGTTCAAGCTATGTACCTTGAATAAATTACAACAAATGGATGAATAGAGAAATATTCCACCAATTATATGAAGCTACATACCTTTTATGTAATGTGGGCCCAAATATCTTCAATGTTAAATCATATAAAGTTTCATTAAAAACATCATTTCCTACAAAACCATGGATCATTAGTAAAAAATGAGTTATGAATAAGTAAACTAAATTTCAATCTAAATAATTACAATTTTAAAGTACTTGGAACCTTAGGAAATTTTAAGGGAATCATATCTTTCTCGACCATCGACAATAATGTCTGCAATGATCTAGTACAAGTAACATAGGATTCTCTAGGAAATGATGGTAATTATCACTAGTATTGGTATCTGTTCTATCATCATGAGAAGGTGTACTTGTCACTACACATAATTAATCAATGACATATTATGATCAAATGAATAAGAAAGTGCAAATCAAATCATATTTAACACAAAAAAACAAAACACGGATTTACCATCTCTAGTTGTAGTAGACATGGATGTTTATGTGCTCCTTATTATCACTCCTATAGTCAACAATCTCGAAGTGGTGGCCAAACTTGTTGAAGGAGGCATATGCATGTCATTAGGACCTAAAAAATAATCATATATATAATGAATTATCTTTTAAAAATATAGATTGCAAAAACATGACAACAATAATATACTTCACCTTTCTTATAAATATGCCAATAATAATCATGAAGAAAGTAATGGTGTATTTTTTACTATTAATGGACTACAATAGAGATGCATGGTATATGGTGATTTTCACAATATCCCTTATGATGATTAAAAAATTAAATTCACATACTAGTAGGAATTGTGTTGGAAATATAAGAGGAGTAACTAAGGGAGGGTGAATCAGTTACCACTAAAATAAATCCTAGATCCCTTATATGTCAACTATGAAATTTAGACTGATAAAATTGATTACTATTGATACTTGATAAACACACATAAATTGTTGTAACTCAGTAAATGAAGAGTGTAAATTACTTTAGTGAATCTTAAGATGTTATTAGCAATTACTTGCAAGCATGAAAAAATAAAATGAACACATGAGACACCAAGATTTAATGCAAAAACCCAATTTAGGAAAAACCATCAATGTAACTAGTTACTATTTTTCACTCTTTTGAAGTGAGCCCTATTAGGAGCGAACCCTATTAAAGGTTACAAAACACATTATTAGGTGTGACCATGTTAAAGGATTTAATCACCCTGTTAGGAGTGGCCTTACAAAAGGTCTTGAAATAATTCAATGGAATTGCCACCTTGTTAGAGGATTTACAAATGGCTGTTAAACCAATTCTATTAAGAGATTTTAGTTCATTGCTACAATGGTTAGGGAGTAACAATGAAATTACCTGATTGTGATGCAATTGAATTGCTTATTATAGATCTCTACTCTAGTTCATACTTGATCCTTCCTAATCAAATAATACTTTTTTGTTCTACAAGGATATCTACTTATCCTTCAAGTTCACATCCTCCCTTATCTCTTTCAACTCATTCAACTTGCATCTCATACTTTGAAATTGTGACTTGACCTTTTACTTATACCTTTTAGATTATCAAGTTGGATCAAATACAAATTAGAATAACCTATATTCATCACCTCAGTCAGCTAGAATCAATAGGTAAAATAATTAAGCCTTACATACCAAAATAAGAAAATCCTTTGGTAGCCGACCTAGCTTAGTAGAAACTAATTCTGAAGCAATTTCTTGTGTTAACCAACATAAGCTTAGCTAATACTGCAAAATTAAAAAAATTCCTTTGGTAACTAATTGAACTTGGTCAACACTAACTCTATTCAACTTTTCCTTTGTTAACTAAGTGAGCTTAGTTAGCACTCTTTTCTTCTTAACTTCTTTCAACGCCCGAGTGAGCTTGGTAGAAACTGCTTTTTGCTCAGAGTAAACTCAAGAATGCTTGATAGACTAGAAAAACTATCTTCATTGACCAAGTGAGCTTGGCATGCATTGGCTATCAACTCATATAACATTTGTGTAACATCAAAGACAACACACAATTAATCAATTGCATCCAATAATCTCCCTCTTTGGCATTGATGGCAACACAATATGTCATAGCACAATGGAATTTTGAGAACAAGACTTCCTTAGTCAAAAAGTTTCTCTCTCTTTGATTTTATGTACTAAAATTCTCTTATAGTATTCTCCCTCTGCAAAATTTTAGAAAGATATGACAATAAAACTTCTCCCTCTTTGACAACACATGCCAAAGACAATTTTGATTAATACCAATGTACCTTGAGTAGAGATTCATTTGCAATATGTCCTTGTTAATACTACATGAACTGATTGATCTTCAACTTGGTTCCTATTGATGCATCACTAAACTTTATTTAATGAGCTTCAGATAGGGTAATGACCCCTAACTTATCTCTTAGATACAAAAATGCATCCTTAGATAATGGCTTGGTGAATATATCTGCAATTTGCTATTTTGTATGCACATATTCCAATCTAATTTCTTTTTCCTATACTAATTCTCTTACAAAGTGATATTATATAGCAATGTGCTTTGTTTTGAAATGCATCACTAGATTCTTTGATATGTTTATTGCACTGGTGTTATCACAATACATCACTATTGGCTCTTTGATTTCAACCTTCATTCCTTCCAACAACTGTTTGAACCAAACAATGTTAGAACAATTCATTGTTACTGCTACATATTCTACTTCTATTGTGGAGTGAGATGTGCAATTTTTCTTCTTGTTTGTCCAAGATACCAACCTCTTACCAAGAAAGAATGCTCCACCACTAGTGCTCTTTTGGTCATCAAGATTTCCTGTCCAATCAGTATTAGTATATACTTTTAGATCAAGGTTGCCTCCAAGTTTGTACCATTAGCCATAGTCTTTAGTACCTTTCAGATATCTTAATATTCTTTTTTATTTCCATCATGTGATTTTCTTTGGGTTTATTTGAGAATCTTGCTACTATCCCAACTGCTAAGGCATTATTAGGCCTTGTATGTACCACATACTATAATTGCCCAATCATTGATCTGTATAAGGTCTGATCTACTTCTTTGGATTCATCATCTTTTGTAACCTTGAGTCTAGTACACATAGGGGTTCCAACTAGTTTTTAATCCTCCATTCCAAATTTCTTGAGTATCTCTTTAATGTACTTAGATTAAGTGATATATATACCATTTTTTTTCTATTGTATCTGTAATCCAACAAAGAATTTTATTTCACCAAACATCAACATTTCAAATTCTTTATTCATTTGTTTTGAAAATGTTTTGTATAATTCATCATTTCCTATGAATAGAGTATCATCTACAAATATTTCTACCAATAAAATCTTCTTATCTGATCCTTCCTTGATGTATAGGCTATTGTTATCATTTTTTCTTTGAAAACCAATCTGTATTAGATAGTTATACAGTCTTTCATACTAGGCTCTAAGAGCTTGTTTGAGACCATATAGGGCTTTGTGTAATTTGCAGACCATGTCCTTTTTTTTTTTATCAACAAAACCTTCTAGTTGTTTAATGTAGACTTCCTCATCAAGAATTCCATTCAAGAATGCAGATTTAACGTCCATCTGATATACTTTAAATCCTCTGTGAGCTACATAAGCAAGTAAAGTCCTAACGCCTTCTAATCATACAATATGGGAAAAAGTTTCATCGTAATTAATACCTTCTTCTTGAGAATATCCTTTACATACCAACCTTGCTTTGTTTCTTGACACTTTTTCATCTTCATTTGGCTTATTTTTTGAATACCCATTTTGTACCAATCACATTTTTATCTTTGGGCCTAGGTACAAGAGTCTAGGTTTTATTTTTTTCTATCTGTTCTATTTCTTCATTCATAGCCTCAATCAAAATTTCATTTTCCAATGCATCTTTAACTCTTCTAGGTTCAAATTCAACAAGTAAACATGTACCTTTTATTTTGCTTCTTGTCATTATTCCATTAGATTTTTTTCCAATTATTTGATTAGGTGCATGATGCCTTCTGACATATTTAGCCAATACAGGTTCTTTGACTTTTGAATGAATTTCACTATCTTCATTTTGAATATCAACTTCTGGCTCAGGTCCTTCTACCTATGGTTCAGGTTCTTCAAACTCAGTATGCACTAATTTGGTAGCCTCTGAATGTGACTTTGGTCCCTGTGATTTGATTTGTAGTTCCTATAACATAGTAACTAATGGAGATTTGGATATCTTAGGAGATGAAGTCTCCTTTTTGTCAAATGCATTTGGAAATGTATCAGGTTCATAGTAAACAAATCATTTGTAATCTTCTAGCTCCTTTTTGCTTTCTTGTTTAGTCTTTTCTGCAAATCCATCAATTCTCACATGTGCACTTTCTATAATTTTGTGAGTGGACAAATTTAGAAATTTTTATGCTTCACTTCTGTAGGAATATCCTAAAAAATAGCTTCATCACCTTTTAGATAATATTTTCCTTTCCTAGATTATTTTAAGATATAACATCTACTGCCAAATACTTTAAAGTAACTTACATTGGGTTTGTAGCCATACCATAGTTCATAGGGAGTTTTGTTTGAGTCTTTCTTCAACTGAACTTGGTTCAAAGTATGAACTGTAGAGTTGATAGCTTCCTTCCAGTATTTGATAGCAACATTCTTCTCAATTATTAGTGTCCTTGCACAATCCATGATGGATCTATTTCTTCTTTTAGCTATTCCATTCTGCTTAGGAGTACTAGGGGCTGCTACTTGTCTTTTGATTCCTCTTTCAATGCAAAAATTATTGAATTTATTTGAGATGAACTCACCACCTCTATCTGATCTTAAGCATTTCAATCTTTTTCCAGTTTCCTTTTCTACTCTAGCTAGATACAATTTGAATTTCTCAAAAGCTTCTAGTTTTTATTTGAGATACATAACAATCATCATTCTAGAGTAATCATCAACAAAAAGAATGAAAAACTATTCTCCACTATAAGTTTCTATTCCAATGGGTCCACATAAATCAGTATGCATAATTTCCAAGACATCTTCTAACTAATAGTTTTTTCTCTTAAAACTAGTCTTTCCCATTTTACCAATTTGGCAATTCTTGCCTAATCCAACATTAGGTTTCTTCAAACTAGGAAGACCTCTTATTCTTCTAAGTTTTCTAATCTTGACCATATTATCAAAGTTTACATGACATAGTCTTCTGTGTCGTAGCTAGCTTTCTTCTACTTGAGTAGTAAAACATGAACAATCACCAAGATCAAGATAAAATAGGTTACCTTTTGTTTGCCTACCTGATCCAATCAAATTTCCTTGGTTATCCAGCAGTCTTGCCTTACCATTTATGAATTCTACCTTGAAAACAATGTTGTTTAGCTATGCCACACTCAGAAAATTATGTTTTAGTCCTTCAACCCAACAGGTATTGTCACATACAAGTTTATTGGTTAATGAGATTGAACCTTTTCCTTTTATGCAACAAGGTTCATTGTTTCCAAACCTTACACTACCTCCATCATAGTGTTCAAAATGTTCAAACTTAGTTTTGTCTCTAGTCATATGGTGAGAACATCCACTATCTATGATCTTTGTGTCATTTTTTCTAACATGGGAGACAAGTGCCATCTTATCTCCTTCATCATCAAATTCATCTTTTACAACAATATATACTATTTCATCTTCATTGTTATCAAAATATTTAGCCATAAAATAAGTTTTCTTACCTTTTTCTTTATAGGATTTGTGACCTTTGAATTCCTTCTTTCCTTTGTACTTGTGGCTTTTCTTTTCTTCCTTGCCTTCTTTGTTTGGACACCTAGCAAAATATGACCAATTTCTTCACAAGAAAAATAGATTCAAGCCCTATTAGGAGACAACCCTATTAAAGGTTACAAAGCACAATGTTAGGTGTAATCCTATTAAAGTATTTAATAACCCTATTAGGAGTGACCTTGCAAAAGGTCTTGAAACAATTCAATAGAATTGCCACCTTGTTAGAGGATTTACAAATGGTTGTTAAACCAACTCTGTTAAGAGATTTTAGTTCATTACTACAATGGTTAGAGAGTAAAAATGAAATGACCTAATTGTGATGCAATTGAATTGCTGATTACACATCTCTACTCTAGTTCATACTTGATCCTTCTTGATTGAGTGATACTTTTCTACTCCATAAGGATATCTGCTTATCCTTCAAGTTTGTTTCCTCCCTTCTTATCTCTTTCAACTCATTCAACTTGCATCTCATACTTTGAAATCAAAACTTGACCTTTTACTTATACCTTTTATATTGTCAAGTTGGCTCAAATACAAATTAGAATAACCTATATTCATCACCTTAGTCAGCTAGAATCAATAGGTAAAATAATTAAGCTTTACATGCCAAAATAAGAAAATACTTTGGTAGCTAACCCAACTCGGTAGAAACTAATTCTGAAGTAATTTCTTATGTTAACCAAAAGAAGCTGAGTTAACACTGTGAACTTACAAAATTCCTTTGGTAAACAAGTGAACTTGGTTAACAATGACTCTATTCAACTTTTCCTTTGTTAACTGAGTGAGCTCAGTTAGCACTCTTTTTTGCTTAACTTCCTTTGACACTCGAGTGAGCTTGGTAAAGACTACTTTCTACTCAGAGTAAACTCAAGAATGCATGGTAGACTAGGAAAACTATCTTCATGACCAAGTGAACTTGACATGCACTGACTATCAATTGATATGACATTTGTGTAACATCAAAGATAACACATAGTTAATCAATTATGTCCAATAGAATTATACTAGTACCCTCGTTAGGTCCAACAACTTGGTGAGGTCTCAATTTTTTTATAAGAACACATAAATTTTTTTTTTATGATCTCTAAATTAGTATAAAACATAACACTTTATTGAACTATTATACTAGCTAAAGATTCACTATTTCTTACTTCCAAACAATGTTTTCTCCAACACAATTCATTTCTCCTCATCTCTTTCTCTTCAGTTGGATTTGGATCAATCACAAGCACAAGAATTTTTATATTGATTCTTTAAAGGCTCTTTTACACATGCTTATAGGGTCAGTGGTATATGTGATGTCATCATCACATAATACTGTGGTTGCCATATCAACAACTAATTGATTTTGTGTAACTGGTTCTTTTTCCCTTTCCCTAAGCATCAAATTGTGACAAAAACATTAGTAAAATAATCAAAACAAGTGAAAAATCTTAAGGAAAATAACATAATAATATGACATTTTGTACAATTACAATTACAACAATTTTTATACAAAAGGTTTACCTTTGCTGAAGAAGGGGTGGGAGCAACATCCCTGCCTTTGTCATCTGATGGATCCATGTTGTCCTGTGACAAAGATTATATATAAAAACATTGACCTAATGAAAGAAATAGTTGACTTAGAAAAAGCCTTATTAATAAAATGGTATATTGCATATTGGAGTTATTAATTGGAAGTAGTTAGTTTAAATATATATATATAGTACTTACAAGTGCCATGATATTAACTTTCTTTGTATCTATGCAATTCAAATTGTAATATATTAGTAGCTCTTCCCCTACACTTATTGATTTTATTGCACATACAAAAACATGATTTTCTTCACATGCCTTGAAAATGCAATTGGGTCACTTATTAGTTGACCTAAGACACGTACTATTTATAAAACCTACAATGTTCCTTGTTTCTTTTGGCCTTCCATCAATGTTCATAGAAAGTCTTTTACTTTGATCATTTTCTTTCTATTGTAGATAATTTGTTGACAATGCATACCTATGCATACTTTTTTTTAAATATTGAACTACCTACATCCAATTATTGTAATTGTAACAAGATCTTACATAATCCATCAATTCAAAAACTTTTTATTTATTTATAGATGATCTTTATTCCATCCATGGAAAATAGGCCTAAAACATGTAATGATGATGGAGCTATGCGATATATCCTCTTGTCAACAAAAAATCAGTGTTAATTGGAAGTAATTCCTTAGGTACTCATTCTTTCTAAATATGTGTGTACCTCAAGGGAACCTTGATGTTAGCTTTTGGTTAATCATCATAAGAACATGATCCCCCTTTAGCAAGAAAAAATGCATGCATTTATTGAATTTTATTCTAATATTTTAACCTCTAGTTCATCTCTCTTTCATAGACCTACTACATGTCTCACTATCCTCTTCCATTCCTACATTTCCCTGACTTGAGGAAGAAAAATATGATAGGTACCTATTTGATGGCAGTTGTAGCCCATTAAATGAGAGATATAGTTAAATAAGAAAAATATTTTGCTATAAAATTATGAGGCTAATATTGATGAAGTTGGCCTAAAGATAATGTTGAAGGTAAAGAGAAAGAAAGCATGTAATATACTTATAACTCTCAATCCATGTCATTTTGTAGGATCCTCATCAAAGGGGTATATTTTCTTACATATGTAAATCATTTATCTTAAGTTAGTTACAAATTACATGATACTTATGCTACAAATTAAATAGAACATAACATGAACAATATGCATACATAATAATCATTGTATATTTTATAATTCATTACCTTTAAAAAATATATATTATAAGTAATCAACACAAAGAATTAAGCATCATAACACATATTTGCAACATGTGTAGCATAAGTCACCAATGCTGTTAACATTAATCATGATGAATTATAAAAACTTAAGCAATTTTTCAATAAATATATCAATACCTCTTACATTTCCATTGATCACATCATTGATCATTGTCTTCATCTTTGTTCATACCATCACCACAAACATCATCATTATTTCCATTATCATCATGATCATCACTATGATCATCATCATCGTCACGTTTGTCACTATGACCATCATCACCATCACCATCACCATCACCATCACCATCACCATCACCATCACCATCACCATCACCATCACCATCACCATTACCATCACCATCACCATCACCATCACCATCACCATCACCATCACCATCACCATCACCATCACCATCACCATCACCATCACCATCACCATCACCATCGTCATAACCATCACCATCACCATCACCATCACCATCACCATCACCATCGCCATCGCCATCGCTATTGCCATCGCCATCGCCATTGCCATCACCATCCCCATCGCCATCGCCATCACCATCGCCATCGCCATCGCCATCACCATTACCATCGCCATCACCATCGCCATAGCCATCGCCATCACCATCACCACCACCATCACCATCACCATCACCATCACCATCACCATCATCATCACCATCACCATCACCATCACCACCACCACCACCACCACCACCACCATGACCACCATGACCACAACCATAACCGTTACCATGACCACGACCACCACTACCACCATCATCATAATCATCATCATCATCATCATCATCATCACCACCACCACCACCACCAGCATCATCAATGCCATAACCATAATTGAGGTATGCATGTATTGTGTGATATTCTATTCCAATATCTTTCATAATGTTTGATAATTCTTGGTAAGGGTAAGGTAGAATTTTTGATGGTCATAACAAACACTCACCTATCAAACTATGGAAAAAATAATTTTAATATAAAGAACATTAATGGTACACTAACATAGAAGATAACAAAAATGACACTATATCTTAGCATACATGAAATTTCTACATTGGATATACCATTCATAGCCTTGAAGTTCACCAAGAATAATACAACAAAGAGAAGCGTTGTTTGGGAACTTTGGTATAAGGTATCATATGCCTTTTCAGTTACATGTTTATCAAGGTTCCCTCCATCACCATCATTAGATGTGCTATTATCATAGTCTTCATCATCTTGATTAGTTATGCAAGTAACATCTTCTTCAATATTATTCTCTAGCACATGATCAACCATGCCAATACCAACATCTTAAATTATGTTCTCTACCTCAGGATCATCTTCTTCCATGGGAGCATTACCTTCTTCTTTGATATTCACACCTCCATGTTTCTATTGGTATACAAATTTTTCCTTTAATAGAAATAAATAATTGAGAACTTCTATGCCCAAATTTGCAAGAAAAATACAAGTTTCCAACAGTTGAGGAATTTTAATTTCTCTAATTCCTCTCTAAATTTTAGTATGGTTCAACTCCCTTATTAGATATTCAATCAAAACTTCCTTCTAAATGAGGGTTACTTTTAACCAAAAAGAAGTAAGGCTTCCCATCTATTCTTGGATAGAGGGATAATTAGAAAACAACAAATAAATAAATATGAAAGAACAAAATAGAGAGAACAAATAATTTCTTTATCAATCACTTCTTAGAAAGGCATATAGAATAGAGACTTATTTAACATGTCTACCATATATCATCCAACATCAGAAAGTGATTTCAAAAATTTGACAGTAATTCAATACTAAATCAACAACAAACCAATCCAAAGATACAATCTTTGAATAATAAGATTATTCCCATTCCAAAAAGAACAATCCTGTTCAAGTACAATGTTGGAAAACTTAAAACATCTACATAACTATTAAAATTTAGATTTAAGTTCACAATATAATATCCATAAAAAAAAACTAACCCTCTACACTACTAAGTTTCTAGTTTAAATGAAGTGAGGTCCAAGAATCTACATCAAAACCTGATTCTTAGATAGTTTAAAAATAGTTAAGAAAACCAAGTCTTTAACAGGTACTCAAACCCTTGAAGTAACTAATTTATAACTTGAAAATAAAAAGAGCATAAAGTAAATACTCCCCAGAGAGAATCATCATCATTCTTCTCTAGTGGCTTCTTCCTTATCTTCATCTTGAGTAGGAGATGCACATGCCAGTTTCCAAACTCTGTATGTGCCAATGAATTCTATCATGGCATTCTTATTTGAGCTCTTTATGCTCGACAGGTAGTTCTTCCATGTGTCCCTATCTTGTTTCATTCTGGTGACACTATCTAGGTACTCCAAAATTTGTTGGTTCACATACTAATCATAGTTTCAACTTTAGCAAGCTTTGTGAGGTCTACCACAAGTTAGTTCCATTTTTAATCCCATATAGAGGTTCTTTGTACTACTTAACCAACATTTCCACATTTGAACCTTCTTCTTTGAAAGGCACCAAGGGAGTTAAACTAATGGTCTACAAGTCTTTGATTACACCATTTTGGATCAATTTGAATTATTTTTCAAAAGATTGAATGCGGGAAATGGTCAAACCATAATTGGAGACCTGCTAGTCTATGTTCTTTTGTAGTATATAAATTAGCCCTACATTGACCATCTATAACAAGTTTTCTTCTAGGAATTTATCAATACCATATTCTATCATATTTGCAAGTTGTGTAACCATGGATAACCTTTTAGATTCTATTTTCCATACTATCATCTAGATATGAGCCTCACCTATCACCACTTTAGCAAGAGTAAATACCTTATGTAGGTCTCGTATGCACTTAGCGAGCATATTTATCACATAGTCAATCCAATTATGGATTACAAAGATCATGGATTTCCCCTTCTTCAAATTATCCATAAGTTGTTGATTTTTAGGTGCACTAGGATCAAATGTGAGCCAAGAGGAACCATTAGTTGCAACACTTTTCCCTTTTAATGATCTAACATGCTTTTTCATTGTATGGATTTCTACCTTCAACGTCTTTTTCTCAACACCATCCTTTTGTGATTGCAGGATAATATTTTTTGTGGATGAGTCTACCCAATGTTCCTTTGTTTCTCTATTAATTACCCCTAGATTGGTATGAGTAATCTCAAAGTTACTCAGGTCTAGTGCACCAGTATCATCCTTCAAGTTAAAGTCACCACCAGCAATGCTATTACTTGTGTCTTGATCAAAGGCTGTCCTGGCTAAACTTTTAGTCCTTTTAGATTTTGGGGCTCTGGCAATACATTTACTCGTGATGTCATCAACGAGGAAGCACACCAAGATCAAACATCTTTTCTTATTGACCAAGGGCACCATCCAATTGGTTGTGGAATTAAAGCCTTTTGAAGTTCCTTATCTTTAATTGGAGTGCCCAAGCTATCCATCCTTTGTGGAGAAGTTCCTATTGTCATCTAAACACGATGAAGGTTATCAATCAGGATGCCACCAGAACTTGGATTAGGCTCACTATCAACCTAAATGGCTTCAGTTGACCTAACAGGAATTGCCATATTTATTTTTCTCTAAAAATAACTTTTTTTACTAGATGAGGACTACTACTTTGGAACTTCTATATTCTTGTAGACCTCCTATTACGTACAAGTTTGAAATGAGCATTAGAACATAAATCAGTTGACTGCCCAACACGTTGTGCCTTTTTCATTATTAACCAAGAATTGGTCCTTTCAAACACCATCTTTATTCTCTCAAGGAGGTAATCTTCTTCTTCAAATTTCCAATTAATAATTTCTTTTCTAGAAATTAAAGATTCTATTATTTGAATGCCTGTTAAATCTGCTTTATCTTCTTTTATACCAGAGACATCAATATCCAAATTTAAATAGAAAAGTTTAATCTAGGAAATGTAGAAGCTACCGTATTCCCTCCTCCAAACTTCTAGCTCATCTACACAATCCTCCTAATAGTCTTCAATATTAGGACCATGTGAAAGCTTTACACAAGAATCAAATAGGCTACAAGTTATCTTTTTGCTATCAAATTTCTTCCTAGCATGATACGATCCAAGATAGAAATTGGTTAATTAAAAAATTGAAAATCCATTTATGATTGAGACAAGTTGCCGAGATACTTTAGCCAATATGAAACAATCAAGGGAAGACCTAGGGAGTCTCAAAGGTTCTTCATCAAAACCACCTACTCTCACATAAGTAGACTTAGAAAACTGGATAAAATGATACTAAAGGTTTGAACAAATTTTAGAGATTTAGAAGGAAAACCTACAGTAAGGAGGACCTTTCATTTCAAAACATAACTTCCCTGAAAAAGTGTCATGAACTTTCCAAAAATTTTCCAAAAATTTATCTTTGTGCAACATATTTAATAGTTATATATTATGATATTTTATACCCAGGGTTCATGAGGTAAGTACCACAAATCTTGCATATTGGCCAACATATATATCAAATAGGAAGACATATACAAATTATTCTTCATACATAAAGCTCCTCTAAGCTAAATTTTAGAGAATTGGAAATCACTTGGCCCAGTCTAAGAATTGAGATCCTTTCAAAATAATTTGAATATATAAATAGATCTGTTCCTCCAAGGAAGACACATCTAGGGAACCAAAAGTTTGATGCAATACAACCATGACATCATGGATCTAAGGAACCATCTCACATTTCTTGAGAATCTTGGACAACCTAGATGCACTTTTATAAGGGGTTATAGTCTATCTCTTCACAATGGTATTTCTATAAACATCTACTTTTTCTGAAAATCATTCCTTGATAAAGTAGGAGTCAAATTTACAAATTATTTCTCTTCAAGGTGATACAACTTAGACACAGTCTCCCTAGAGATATTCATCAGTATACTTTTATCTTTCTTCAAAATATTTCCACTAGGTATATTGTATTTGTGTATGCATTCTTGAATAAACTTTGGCCATGGGTAGGTTTGTGGGAAATTGGAGGCCATAAGAAAGTTAATGACTAAGACTTTGGTAGAGAAGGGTTAGGCTAGCTTTTCATACATCTCTCCATTACCCCACTAAATCGACCCCTAAAAGATCTGTGTCTGATACAATAGGATATTTACTAAACAAACTATGGGCATTCCCAAAAATGGGCACAATAGATTTCATGGTTTAAAATTCCCTCCCTTTGCTTGAAATTCAAAGTATAAAACACAATTTCTTTTGCTAATAGGTGAAAAGGAAAAGGATTGAAGGGTTCAAGAATCATCTGAATAGAAAAGTTTATCATGACTACGAAATAAATTTTCCTTCTTTAGACTCCTATTGTTGACACTTAATAAACTAAAGAAAAATATGTCTAAAAAGAAGAGAAATTTCATTCTTATATAATGCATGGCCAAATTAGGGCATTAATCATGGGAAGGACATAATTAATTAAACATGCCACAGGAAAAGGAGGATATGACAAGGTGGCAACTAATAATAAATGCAAGGCAAGTGATGTAAATGATGTGTTGCTTCCACATGTGCCAAACTTCTCTTCCACCCTTCAAAAATAACTCTCGGTATGAAATTTGATCATTACCTTACTTTGATTTATTAACCATCCATGATTGATGACATCACACCCACTCCATGTTAGACCCAAAAAGGGATCCAGTTGTAGCACGCTTTCTAAGAATTGAACTCCATGGTGTGAAAAAATGTAGCCTATTAATTATATTGAATGAAAACCAAAAAATAATTAAAAATGATGAACCAAATGAATCTTTTGAACTTAGATCAAATGGTACAAGGTATACAAGAGGTTCAAGATAGATTAAAGAAAAATAAATGATTGAAAATTGCCCTAACAAAATTTTTTATAAAGGAAACCTGGGGGTTGAACTTGGTCAAAAATTATCTTGAGGGAAGGATGAATTAAAAGGATGAGGTTGGTGAATCATTTGACTCTTGATAGAATTGATGGTTCAACATAAACATTTGAAAATAAGAGTGAACCAAAAATAAAGAATAAGAATGGAAACTTTGAAAAATCATGAACTAACATTGGCTTTGTCTGGGGATTGGTTTTTGACTAAAAACTAGAGAACTTAGAAAATCAGGAAGGTAGATCTAAAGAAAGAAAAATATAAAAGTAAAAAAAAAAAAAAAAAAAAAGGAACGTAGGCTAAATATGTACAAAAAGAAGGACCAGTTTCAATACTTGAATAATTTCAAATCCTGCCCATTGTAGGTATATGGTAGGATTTAACCATCTAGATATGACAACTTCATAGCATTAGGTCCAATTAGTTCAAGAACCTTGAAAGGATCTTTCCATAATGATTCAAATTTTTCATGACTCCCCTATTTTTCATTTTGCTTATCCCATAAGAGGACTTCATCACTAAGAATATACTTCCTTGGCCTTGCATTTTGATCAATTTTTTTTTTACCTTCATCCGATGCTCTGTGATTCTATCCACCATTTTACTTCTTTCTTCTTCTAGTTTTGTCAAGTACATAGTCCTCTTTTCTAGGTAATATTGCAAGAAGGAATCTTTTATTGTCACCTATAGGTTTGTAGCAGTAAGATTTAAATGCAACAAGACTTGTGCTTTAATTCCATACACTAGTTTGAATAGAGACATGCCTATTGCCCTCTTAAGAGAAGTCCTATTCACCCATAATGATTCATATAATTTCTTATGCAAATCTCTACCATTACTTCTTACCAATTTATTCATGATGGAAACTAAGTCCTTATTACTTGACTTGGCCTAACCATTACCCCATGGGAAATAATTTGAAGCATGTGTTAGGGTGACTCCATTTTCATAGCAAAACATAGTGATATCTTTAGAAGAAAAATAAGAGGCATTATCAACAACTATCTTTGTAGGCACTCTGAACCTCACCAGAGTATGAATCATAAGAAAGTCGCAAGTCACTTGAGTGCTTGCTTTCTTGGTTAGAATAGCCTCGACCCACTTAGTGAAATAGTCAGTTGCTATCATAATAAACATATGCCCTACACTAGATATTGGATTTATAGGTCCAATAAAATCAATGCCCCATTATTTAAAAGGTCCATCAATAACCACTGGTCTAAGAGGTAGTGTTGCTAATTGAGGTTTGTCTATGAATAATTTGCATTTTTCACAATCCTTGACATACAAATAAGTATCTTAGAACATTCTAGGCCAATAAAAGGAATTCCTAAGAACTTTATAGGTTGTAATAGAAGGAGAAATGACCTCCACACACTTCTTCATGAAAAGTCTTGAGAAATTTCTTTTGTTGAGCTTCATCAACGCATCTCAGGTAAGTTCCATCTATCCCTCTTTTATATAACATGCCTTGAGTAGTTACATATTTTGTGGCCTTTAATCTCAAATCTCTTCTCTCTTTGGGACTTATTCCTTTAGGACAATCTCCATATGTCAAGTAATATGCTACTTTGGAAAACCATGAGTCAATGAGACTCACCAACAAAACTTATGGTGATTCTTCCTTCTCATCTATAATAGCAATGTTTTCATCAATCAACTTACACAAACCTTTTCCTCTTACCAAGTTTGTTGGTTTTATATCAATGTCATATTCTTGTAGTTTAACCACCCAAGTAGCACTTTTATTTAGTCCCACATCCTGTTGAGTTGAAATACTTTTCACAATAGTTTCAAGAACATAAACAATAGAATGAGAATAACAAATGTAATACCTAAATTGCTTAACTACCTTTAATACCACAAAGGCTTTCTTTTCAATGAGTGGATACTTTAGTTCATGCTTTTCCAAAGGTACACTCATGAATACAATAGGGGATTCCTTACCTTGACTATCTTTCTATGTTAGGATACCCGACAATGTATGTTCAGATGTATAACAATAAATGATGTTTTTTTTGTAAAAATTTGGAATCACCAAGGTGGGAGCCAGAGAAATAGACCTCTTAAAATATTCATATGCTTTCTTGCCTTCCCCATTCCACCTGAAGACTTCTTTTCCACTCATCATTTTTATTATGTCCTTGGTGAGTTTAACAAAATTTAACATGAAGCCTCGAAGAAGGTTGACTTGGCCAAAAAAATATTTGACTCCACTTCTATTCACTAGGAGACTTAGTGTTGGAAATATAAGAGGAGTAACTAAGAGGGGGGATGAATCAGTTACCACTAAAATAAATCCCAGATCCCTTAGATTTCAACTATAAAATTTAGACTAATAAGACTAATTACTATTGGTACTCGATAAGAATATAGAAATTTCCATAACTCAGTAAATGCAGAGTGTGAATTACTTTTGTAAATCTTAAGATGTTATCAATAATTAATTGCAAGCATGAAAATAACATGAGCACATGAGACACTAGGATTTAATGTGGAAACCCAATTTGGGAGAAACCACCAATGTAATTAGTTATTTTTTTTCACTCTTCTAAAGTGAGCCCTGTTAGGAGCCAACCCTATTAAAGGTTACAAAACACACTGTTAGGTGTGACCCTGTTAAAGGATTTAATCACCCTGTTAGGAGTAGCCTTGCAAAAGGTCTTGAAACAATTCAATGGAATTGCCACCTTGTTAGAGGATTTGCAAATGGCTATTAAACCAACTTTGTTAAGAGATTTTAGTCCACCGATACAATGGTTAGAGAGTAACATTAAAATGATGTGCTTGTGATGCAATTGAATTGCTGATTATAGATCTCTGCTCTGGTTCATACTTGATTCTTCCTAATCAAATAATACTTTTCTACTCCACAAGGATATCTATTTATCCTTCAAGTTTGCTTCCTATTCTTATCTCTTTCAACTCATTCAACTTGCATCTCACACTTTGAAATTAGAACTTGAACTTTTACTTTTACCTTTTAGATTGTCAAGTTAGCTCAAATACAAATTAGAATAACCAATATTCATCACCTCAGTTGGCTAGAATCAGTAGGTAAAATAATTAAGCTTTAGATGCCAAAAAAAAGAAATTCCTTTAGTAGTCGACCACCCTCAATAGAAACTAATTTTGAAGCAATTTCCTCTGTTAACCAACAAAAGCTTGGTTAACACTACAAACTTACAAAATTCTTTTGGTAACCAAGTGAGCTTAGTTAACACTGACTCTGTTCAACTTTCCCTTTGTTAATCAAGTGAGCTTAGTTAACACTCTTTTTTGCTTAACTTCCTTCAATGCCCGAGTGAGTTTCTAATCAATATAACACCTTTTTAGTTATAGGATTGGACATCCCTTACTACCAAAGTACTATGCTGATTTTCATTAAATGTTAGTCTGAGAGCGTGAACTTGAGATGATGTCTGCACAGTATATGCTCTAGTTTTCACTAAAAATCATTACTACCTTGAATGCAATAAACATTAAAGAAATCTAGTTTATCCAAAGGAAAGACAACTATCAAATACTTGGAAGGAAATTCTAATTGTTTAGCCATACATCTATGCACCTACTACTGCAAGAATAGTGACTAGTTCTATTTCCAGTGGTTGCAGGAAGAAAAATTCTATATTAACTTAGAAAACTAATTCTAACTCCTACTTACTAAAGTAAACTCCA
Source organism: Cupressus sempervirens (assembly GCA_028749045.1). NCBI lineage: Eukaryota > Viridiplantae > Streptophyta > Pinopsida > Cupressales > Cupressaceae > Cupressus > Cupressus sempervirens. Next base: position 23,622,435 of record CM053792.1, on the reverse strand, counting down.
CCTTCCACATGGGTCCCGATGGAAGAATGAATGAAAGATGAGCTCAGATAAAAGTGTAGAAACTTAGTGCAGGCATGCATTCATCAAATATGTAGTATTACAATAAATTAGGAAAAATAGTAAGATGTCTATCAACTCTATCTGTCTATTCACTACTTAACCTCATGGATACAGACAAGGTCTTATTTAAAAGGAAGGAAGAACAAAAAACTCCTAAAACTATGACTTTCTCATGAAGGAAAGTCAATTACAACTTTAAGACTGCAAACATGCAATTGGAAAGACATTAATTCTCCCTTAAATTCCCCACAAATATAGAGATCATAGAAAATGCTAGATCTTCTCATTTATCTGATTTCAAATAGCTTCCAGGAATCTAGGTATTGTGTGTTGCATGTCTAACTAATTTCTTTGATGCTTACTTCCTTGCTCGACCACTTTATCAAGTCCCACTTTGTTTTTCATTAAGATAGGTCCCTTCTGACTTTGCCGCCAAGTCTTGTAGCTACAACAGTGTCATAACACTCTCTTTAATAGCATCAATGCCTTAGCGCTATTCCTTCATAGTTTGTTTAACTCCTGCTTAGCTTGTATCCCTGTGATCAATATTTAACACACATAAGACTTCCCACAAACATTTATTAGTTTATAAAGAAAAGGCATTTAATTATTCAACTAATAGTTTTTGCAATCTCTTCTACTGTAGGAAGATCTACCCATACCAAACATTCATGAAGAAATATTTTTACCACAAAATGATCCCTTTTTAGATATAATTCTGATTGTTATTTTTATGCCCTATGTCCATACTTTATACATCAAAAGTTCAAAAACATTTATACTAAAAGATGATAAAGTTTAGTATGTTATAGACAAATGTTCACAAAAAGGGCTAATAAGACTTCTATTTCTTCATGTCATCAGTGAGCTCGGTAGAAACTACCTTCTATATAGAGTAAACTCAAGAATGCTTAGTAGACTAGGAAAACTGTCTTTATTAACCAAGTGAGCTTGGCATGCACTGATTGCCAACTGATATGACATTTGTATAACATCAAGGAGAACACACAATTAATCAATTATATCCAACACTTAGTTGCTGGATAGCCTTCACTTGCTCAAGGTCTATCTAAATTCTTTTCTTTGGCATAATGTGTCCTAGAAACTTCCCTTCTTCAACAAAAAAATTAACTTTTTAGGATTCAAGGATATCCCATGTTCTCTACATTTCTGAAGCATAGTAAGTCTTTAAAATGATCTTTTCTCTTCTTAGAGAACATAGTTACGTCATCAAGATAGATCATAATTATTTTGTCTCTCAGGTCTTTCGAAGAGGAATTCATGGCCTACTGAAATGTGGCACCAATGTTGATGAGACCAAAAGGCATTCTATTGTAAGAAAACATGCCCCAAGGAGTTATGAAAGTTGTTTTATGTTTATCTATCTCTACTACACTAATTTGGTTGTAACCTAAAAAATTGTCAAGAATTGACACCATTTCCGCTACTACGACTTTTTGAAGCAAATTCTCTATTATGGGAAGCACATAGTTATCTTTGAGACTAGCTTGATTTAGGTTGCTAAAATTTCCATGGATCCTTATTTCTCCATTTTTATTCTGTACCAGGACAATTTTGGCTACCCAAATAAAGTGTTGGATGGGATAAATAATTCCTTCTTTGAGCATCTTTTTTACATCGTAAAAAATAGCTTTTGAAACTTTAGGGTTGTAGCTTCTCAACTTTTGTCTAAAGGGAACAACTTATGGTTTCAATGAGATAGAATGTCTGTACTCTCCATTCTTGAAATTTTTTAGATCATCATAACTCCAAGGAAAAAAATCTTTAAAATTAGTTAATAATGATCCGAGTTTATCTTTTTCCTCTGAAGAACATGTTCTCCCAATAGTGATCCACTTCTTATCCTCACTGCTTCCAACATTGATCTTATCATATTCTCTGATTTGAGAGGTCCATTTTGTTGGATCTAGAAAGCTATAACTAGAAGGATGATATTCAAAGGTTGGATATTTAAAATAGAGGAGGTAAGAATACTAGGGATATCAAGGGCTTGAAGAATCTAGGAAGATTGTGCTAGTGGTGGTGACATAGGCATACTAATCGACCATACTTCCTTCTTTCTTTTATGAGTGGGATTGGGCTTGAAATAAATCAACCTTAAAGCTTCAAAATCATCATTAGTAAAACCTCTCTCTTTATCTACTCTTGTAAATATCTTTTCAACCAACTTTCTTGGATTTCTTATTTAGTTCCTCACTGGCCCCTAAGCTAATCTATTCACTATGGTAGTTTCTTGAATCATAGGGACTCCTCTTAGTTGTTCACCAATTTCCTCCTCTCTTTTTAGAGTTTTGGAAACTTGTAAGTATTGTTTGTTGCTTGTCCATTCTCTCCAAGCCACTGCATTCAAATTGGATATGATATCTTCTTGTGTTTCATTAAAGCCAAGATTGGGTTGAAGAACATGAAAGATACCATAATGTAGGAGTGCCATATTAGAGCATAATATCAAATTTTTAAATAGTGAAATACTAGATCTTTTTCGATCAAATCCCCACTAGAGTTGCCAAAAATTTGTTGGTATACATATTTTCCCTTTAATAAAAAGAAATAAAAAAGAACTTCTATGCCCAAATTTGCAAGACAAATACAAGTTTCCAATAGTTGAGGAATTTTAATTTCTTTAATTCCTCTTTGAATTTTAGTAAGGTTCAACTCCCTTATTAGATATTCAATCAAAACTTCCTTTTGCATGAGGGTTAATTTTAACTAGAAATTAGTAAGGCTTCCCTTCTATTCCTAGATAGAAGGATAATCATAAAACAACAAATAAAAAAACAACAAAGAACAAAATGGAGAGAACACACAATTTCTCTATCAATCACTCCTCAGAAAGGCATATAGAACAAAGATTTATTTAACATGTCTACCATATATCATCCAACATTAGAAAGATATTTCAACAGTTCGACAATTATTCAATACTAAATCAACAATGAACCAATCCCAAGCATACAATCTTCAAATAATCTGATCTTTCCCATTCCAAAAAGAACAATCCTGTTCAAGTACAATGTTGGAAAGCTTAAAACATCTACGTAACTATTAAAATTTAGATTTAAGTTCACACTATGATATCCATCAAAAGCTTCCAACCTTCTACACTACTGAGTTTCTAGTTTAAATAAAGTGATGTCCAAGAATCTCCATCAAAACCTAATTCTTGGATAGTTTGGAAATAGTTAAGAAACCCAAGTCTTTAATGGGTACACAACCCCTTGAAGTAATTGATTTAGAAATTGAAAATAAAAAGAGTGTAAAGTAAAGATCATGCTTCTTTAGTGGCTCTTCTTCTTCCTCATCACCATATTGAGTAGGAAATTTGTGTGCTAGTTTCCAAACTCTATATGCACCAATAAATTCTGCCATGGCATTCTTATTTGGGCTCTTTATGCTCTACAGGTAGTTCTTCCATGTGTCCCTATCTTGTTTCATTTTGTTGACACTATCTAGGTACTCTGGAAGTTGTTGGTTACACATGCTAATCATAGTTTCAACTTTGGCAAGCTTTGTAAGGTCTACCATAGTCAAGTTAGCTCTATTTTTAATCCCATATAGAGGTTCTTTGTACTGCTTAACCAATGTTTCCACATTTGAACTTCCTTCTTTGAAAGGCACCAAGGGAGTTGAACTAATGGTCTATAAGTTTTTTTTGACACTATTTTGGATCAATTTGAATTATTTTTCAAAAGATTGAATGCAGGAAATGGTTGGACCATAATTGGAGACCTGCCAGGCTATGTTCTTCTGCAATATCCCAATCAGCCCTGCATCGACCATCTATACTGGGTTCTCTTCTAGGAATATATCAAGGCCTTTTTAGGTTCTATTTTCCATACTATCATCTAGATATGAGCCTCACCTATTACCACTTCAGTAAGAGTAAATACCTTACGCAAGTCTCGTATGTACTTAGCAAACATATTTATCACATAATCAATCCAATTACAAATTATAGAGATCACATCTTTCCCCTTCTTCAAATCATTCATAAGTTGTTGATTTTAAGGTGTACTAGGATCAAATGTAAGCTAAGAGGAATCATCAATTGCAACACTTCATATGGATTTTTTCCTTCAGCCTATTTTTGTGGATGAATCCACCCAATGTTCCTTTGTTTCCCTATTAATTACCCCCAAATTTTTACAAGTATCTCAACGTTACTCAAGTCTAGTGCACTTGTATCATCCTTCATGTTATAATTTTCCACCTCAACAATTGTGTTACATGTGTCTTGATCAAAGACTATCTTGGTTGACCTTTTAGTCCTTTTAGATTTTGGGGCTCTAGCAGTGTCTTTACTCATGATGTCATCAATGGGGAAGCACATCAAGACCAAACTAATTTTCTTATTTACCAAGGCCACTAACCAATTGGGTGTGGAATCATAAGCCTTTTGAAGTTCCTTATCTTTAACTGGAGTACCCAAGCTATCTATCCTTTGTGGAGAAGTTCCTACTATCATCTGAACATGATGAAGGTTATCGATCAGGGCACCACTAGAATCTAAATTAGGCCCACTATCAAGATGAATGGCTTCACCTGACCTAATGAGCATTTCCATATTGTTTATTCTCTAAGAATAGACCATTTTTACTAGAGGAGGACTACTGCTTTATGCCTTCTTAATTCTTGTTGACCTCCTATTACCTATAGGTCTACAATGAACATCATAACAAGAATCAATTGATTGCCCAACATGTTGTGCCTTTTTCATTATTAACCAAGAATTAGTCCTTTCAAACACTATCTTTATTCTCTCAATGAGGTTATCTTCTTCTTTATATTCCCTATTAATAATTACTTTGTTAGAAATTAAAGATTCTATTAGAAGAAAAACCTACAGTAAGGAGGACCTTTCATCTCAAAACATAACTTCCTTGAAAAAGTGTCATGAACTTTCCTGAAATTTTCAAGAACTTTATCTTTGTGCAACACATGGTAATATTTATATATTTTGATGTTTTCTACCTAGGGTCCATGAGGTAAGTAACACAAATCTTTCATATTGAGTAGCATATATATCAAATATGAAGACATATAAAAATCCTTCTTCATACCTAAAGCTCTTCTAAGGTGACTTTTTAGAGAACTGGCAATCAATTGGCCTAGTCTAAGAATTGAGATCCTTTCAAAACAATTTGAATATATAAATACATCCATTCCTCAAAGGAAGACACATCTAGGGAGCCACAAATTCAAAGCAATAGGACCATGACATCATGGACCATAGGAGTCATCTGACCTTTCTTGAGAATCTTGGGCAACCTAAAGCCACCCTTATAAGGGGTTATAGTCTAGCTCATAGCAATAAAATTTCTAGAAACATCTACTTTTTCTAAAAATCTAGCCCTCGATAAGCAAGAGTCAAATCTAAAAATTCTTTCTCTTCAAGGTGGAACAACTTAGATACAGTCTCCCTAGAGATATTTAGTAGAATACTTTTATCTTTCATCAAAATATTTCCACTAGGTATATCATATCTCTATATGAATTCTTGTATAATCTTCAAACATGGGTAGGCTTGTGGGAAATTAGAGTCCATAAGAAAGTTAGCGTCTAAGACTTTGGTAGAGAAGGGCTGGGCTAGCTTATCACACAAGCTCTCTGCTACCCCACCTCAATTGACCCCTAAAAGATCTGTGTTTGATACAATAGGAGATTTACTATACAAACTATAGGTATTCCTAAAAATGTGTAGAGTATATTTCATGGTTCAAAATTACCTCCCTTTTCTTGAAATCCAAAGTATAAAACATTTCTGCTAACAAGTGAAAAGAAAAAGGATTGAAGGGTTCAATAATTACTTGAATAGCAGAGATTATCATGACTATGAAAGGAAGTTACCTTCTTTAGACTCCTATTGTCGACACTCAATCAACTAAAGAAAAATATGTCTAAAAAGAAGGGAAATTTCATTCCTATATAATCTGTAGCCAAATTAGGGCATTAATCATGGGAAGAACATAATTAATTGAACATGCCATAGGAAAAGGAGGATGTGATAAGGTGGTGCCAGACAACAAATGTGAAGTGAGTAATATAAATGAATTTTTGCCTCTAGATGTGCCAAACTTCTCTTCCACCCTTCAAAAATAACTCTCAACATGACATTTTATCATTACCTTACTTTGATTTATTAACCATTTGTGATTGATGACATCACACCCACTTCGTGTCAGACCCAAAAAGGGATGTAGTTGTAGCACACTTTTTAAGAATCAAACTCCGTGGCACGAAAAATATGTGGCCTATTAATTATATTGTATGGAGACCAAAAAATGGTTTCAAATGATGAACCAATTGAACTGTTTGACCTTAGATCAAATGGTACAAGGGGTACGAGAGTTTCAAGATAGATCAAAGAAAAATAAATCACCAAAAATTGCCTTAACCAAATTGTTTATATAGGAAATCTAGGGGTTGAACTTGGTCAACAATGAGCTTAAGGGAAGGATGAATTGGAAGGATGAGGTTGGTGAATGATTGATTAAAATGTTATCATACCTCAAATTACATTTGACTCTTGACAGAACTGATGGTTCAACATAAACATTTGAAAATAAGAGAACCAAAAATAAAGAATAAAAATGGTGACTCTAAAAATCATGAACTAATAGCTCCCCCAATTAGAAATCCAAATTCACCATAGGAAAAAAATCCTCTCCCCCTTCAATGTGATCATGTTGCCTAAAATGTCTCTTAGTTGTTGTGATTAGAATTCTTTGATTCTTTAACCCCTTGCATATTTTGCAAGGACAATAACATTTTCCATCACCTTTTCTTTTGAACTAAGACCACAATCTAGCAATTGTCTCCTTAATTTGTTCTAGGTTCATATTGTTAGGAGTGGACTTTATTTATAGGAAAATATTTAGGCTATAAAATTATATCAAATATAAACATATAAACATTAGTAGTATCTTGTATATAATAAAAAAATAAAAAAATAGTACCATCTCTTCAGTAAGGATGACATCTAAACTATTTAAATAAATTATACAATTTAAATATAAATATAATAATAAGAAAATATTTCATTAAAAAAAATCACTATAGTGAATTTTACAAGCCAACCTGGTTGCAATCTTATGTGCATGTCACTCTTCTAAGGTGCCTATAGTTCTTCAACTGATAAATGGAGAAGAAAAATAATGTTTAGTGTTATTTTGTATGCCTTTTATGGGTTGTATTTGGTAAGATATGTCTAAGAGACACTTGTAAACTTGGTGGGAGATGGGGAAACATTGAAGTAAATTTGTGTACCAAAATTAAGTGCTTTGGTAGCACAAAAAGACTTGGAGATGCATCATAGGATGGTGGAAATGTGTCTCTCAGTTTCACTAAAAATATTATTCAACATTCAACATAGATAAGAAGTTGTTAGTGTAAATAATTAATTATTATTAAACTTTACTTAAGTTTACTTAGGTTAATGCATTATTATATTGGTTGTCATGTAGACACTTAGGAGTATGCGTAATCATATGATTTGTCTTGATTGACAACACAAGAGTTTGCATATTCATCTGAGTTGTCATGTAGACAACATAGTTGTTTGCACTCTAATTGAGTACATGGTGTCTACAACATCTCTTTATGAGATACACTTATGTAAGCTTATCCTCTCATCATTGCACAAACTCTTGTGCTCAACGGAGGATAATCCACTCTTGGTGGACATGTGCTTAGTTGTGAGGCTTATCACTTTACTAACTCCTAGTCATTCTAGTTGCCTTTATATACATGCACTTCTAGTGTGTATTCATCTAGTATCCAATTATCTGATATTAATTCTACTATTTCTCTTTCATCTCTGAGGTTGAGTATTGAGGAGCTATCAGTACGGCTACATAAGCTATTTGGTTATAGCATATTCTGGAGGAGTTTGGTTTTGACATGCCTAGACCCACAGACATACATTCTGATAATCAGAGTGCCATTAAAATCTCAAAACATCCTATGCAACATCAATGCAAAAAACACATTGAAATTCATATGCACTACAATAGAGAGCTAATACATGAGCAGGCCATTGCATTGTAGTATTGTCCTATAGAAAAGTAGAATGTAGATATCTTCACCAAGCCCTTCACTAAAGTCAAGTATCTTCATTTGTGAGATCTCTTGGGGGTGCAAGATATTTTACCAAGGGTGTCACATGACTCTTCTCTTCTTTATTGTACTCATCTCTCTTTTTGGGGAAGGGTTTTTTCCATTAGGTTTTCCCTCTTTCTCCATTTTCAAAGAGATTGCATTGCATTGCATCACATTATATGTAGAGCATTGCATTTGTACATGGGTACCTAACATGGCCTAGTAGCTAGGAACCATTATGCATTTCATCATAGCTTTTGTGAGCTTAAGTGCATTCCCCTAAGTTGCACTTAAGGGGGGGGGGGTGTGAGTGTAAATAATTAATTATTATTACACTTTACTTAAGTTTACTTAGGTTAATGCATTATTATATTAGTTTTCATGTAAACCCCTAGGAGTGTGCATAGTCATATGAGTTGTCTTGATTAACAACACATGAGTTTGCATATTCATCGGAGTTGTCATGTAGACAACACAACTATTCACACTCTAATTGAGCACATGGTGTCTACAACATCTCTTTATGAGATACACCTATCTAAGCTTATCCTCTCATCATCACAAAAAATTCTATGCTCAATGGAGGATAATCCATTCTTGGTGGACATGTGCTTAGTTGTGAGGCTTATCACTTTGCTAACTCCTAGTCATTCTAGATGACTTTATATAAAGGCACTTCTACTGTGTATTCATTTGGTATCCAATTATCTTATATTCATTCTCATTTGAACATCATTAGTCTCTCTTGTGCTATCTATTGAGCTTCTTGATCTTGGTGTTGAATGATTGCCTTAGGCAAATTCTTGCATGGTTTTAGGGCTATACCAAATTCTTACAGAAGTAAACACAAAATTAAATTGTGTGAGAGCATATTGATATAAATCCTAGTATTTGAACATAGATAAATTTAAACCATAATAAAGTAGACACAAAATATAAAAGTATGAAAATAAAACAAAGCTATATCATTGGAATATAAATAGACCATTCACTTGTGATAACATTTAAATGCTCTCTTTTGATGGAATTCGAACCAAATTAAGTGAGTTTAGCTATTTTTATGTCATAACTGATATGCTTCTAGGCAAGTTTGTGTGTAAATTTATAGCATCAATGTTTCAGATCAAATTCCATGATCCATCTTCTCTTTGCATGTTCTACTTGTATTTTGTCTAAATACTAGTATGGGATGAAGTTCAAGAGTTAGTTGTACTAGTGTGATAGTAAAAAATGCTTGCATTTGACCGAAATGCACTATATCACATCTCATTACAATTTGTAACTAGTTGTGCCTTAAATGCATGCCCTTATGAGCTCCTATTTGTAGTTGTGCCCTGAAAATATCACACAACTATGTTATTCTTAAATATTTCACTATTTATGGGTTTTAAGGGTTTCCCATGTTGGCTAGAGAATGATTCATGTTTCAAATACAAACTGAATATGATTTAAATGCAAAACAATTTGAAAATTACTGTCAACATTTTTTTGAAAAGATGGAATTTTGGATGAAGAAATTTTCAATGGGAAAGATTCAGAAAAAGTTACATATAATTAGAGTATTTGAAGATTTTTACATAACACAAATAATTTATTTGAATATTATTACATTTAAGGGGACAACATAGACTAGCCAAAGGGAGTTGAAGAAGCCACTCAAAGTTTAACTTGCAACTAATACATTAAAGGAAGATTGTAAAAATAATGCTAAGTGTCAGAGCACAAAAAATAGAACAAGTGGTACAAAATTCCTCTAAACTAATGTAGTGCTAAAAGGTAAGAACAAAAACAAATAAAAATATGAAAACTTAATATCTTTAGTTAAAACCCACCAAATTGATAAAGAGAAAAATCCACTTAGGAAGCTATTCAAAGCATTTCTCTAAAGGGTAGAAATATGAGGTTGAGAAGAAGTAGATCATGTTTTCGTATGCTTGTCACCTAACCTAAAAGCAATATGATGCAAATTTCAGATCTTTCAGATAGTTATGATGGTTTTACTAGATATATTTCATTAGCTAGTACATATTCTTTTGCAAGATCAGGAAGCAATATTTTGTAATTACCTTGCTGATAGACATTATCTTCTCATGCTATCAACAAAATTAAAAATAAAATTCATCGTCATATATCAAGATTACATGGGTACACATACCCACACCCCTAGGATGCATACCCACATACCCAAGTACTAGGTACATGTACCAAAGTACCAAGTATACGTACCCAAGTATTAGGTACTCAGTGGAGAATTTTTGGAAACTACAATTGGAACAATTATTATGTTGTCACTGATGTCAAATATATTGATGGGTCTATTTTCTATTTGACCCAAATGTCATATCTATTTGATTGATGAAGAGGATTTGGGAAGTTATTCATAACAAAAGCATTTAGAGGAAAGGTTGACTTATGAAGAGTAAACTAAAAATGGACATTTGATTAGTTATACTTTTGTTCATCTCAAATTGGTTTTGAAAATCTAGTGTCCACACACTTAAGTTATTTACTTAGTTCATGCCAAAAAAGTAGTAAATGTTGAACACAACATATATATTATAGAGCATGATGAGTCAACAGTGAGTGTCAAGCCAGTCTTGTGCCAAGTCACTCAAGTGTCAAGCAGACAGTGTATGCCAAGTGACTCTAGAGCAGAGCAAGCAATGTATGTTGAGTTATTTAGGAGTCAAGAAAATAGTGGATGCCAAGTGATATAGATGCCAAATCATAGCATAAAGATTAGTGTGTATCGAGCATTAGAGACTTCAGATGTTGAGTGACACAGTTTTGACATAGTTGTTTGTAATGGTAGAAATAACTATGTAAACCATTTTTGAGCCAACTTAAGGGTGAATAATGATATTTTGGAGATAAGGAAGAATTTTATGTTATATTCCCAATGCAATTACATGCAGCTAATCATAAAAAGGGAAGCTTTAAGTGGAAAAATGGATGGATCTCAGTCATTGATTCATACCTAAACCTTAGTCACCGAAGCCTTCTTAAGGAGGACAAACCCTAAACTCTCAAGAGTGTGTAAGGTGTATGAAGGAGTGAAGAGAGTAGCTTGCATGCAAAAAATAGAGCATTCATGGTGGCTAAGGAGTTATGAAGTGAGATTGCATTGTAGAATCAGTTAGAGTAGAATAGAGGAAAGAGAAGACTATACAACAAAGAGACATCTAATCAAGAATGATCAAGAAGACAATAGTTTAGAGGTGATTTGTTATCAAGCAATCAAGTACTAACCATAGGATCATTGCTGAATCATTCTAATAGGTGAATCAATCAAATCTCTTAACAAAGTAGTCCTAACAAGCTATATTGAAATCCTCTAACAAGGTGCTTGCTTAATTGTGAGTTGAAGTCCTTTATCAAGGCACACTTTTAATAGGGTGTTGAAATATTTTAACAGGGTGAGACCTAATAATCTTTGTAAGCCTTTAATATGGAAGACCCTTCATAGGGTAGATCATGTTTCATGGTCAAAATATTGTAACCTTCATAGGATACACTTTATTACTACAGTAGTGAAGATTTGTGGGTGTTATCCCCACCCTAGTTTTACCTTCTCATCGGAGGGTTTATGGGTAATAATAACTGGTGTTATATGTGTGTGAAAGTTTATTTTCTAATATGTTTTAGATGTACATGCATTACATGGTATTTCAATTTACTTAGTAAATGTATGAGATGAATGTGTGGTGAAAGTTTTATGGGTCCAAGTTTAAACTACTAATTCACCCCCTCTCTTAGAATTTTACCTTTCCCATTATAATTTCAACAATTGGCATCATAGCCTAATTCTCTAAAAGAGAAGCTTTGTAACTTTGAGGAAATATCTTGAAATTGAAGTCTACAAGTAGGGAAAAATTATTGAGAATCAAGGAATTGAAATATAACTTATTCTACATCAATTGGATGAAGCAAGAGAAGAACTAAAGAAATCTTTGAAGAGAAGAAAATAAATTTCTATTGCGGAGAATGAAACACAATATAGAGAGAGGGACACTACTAAGCTATTTGCTAATGGAGACTTCAATGAATTTGATGTAGCAGTTGTGGATCTAATGGAAAGAAATAGAGCCCAAGCTAAGGAAATCAGAAACCTCAAGTTAGAACAAGAATCACAAGCCATATTGCTATGTGAAGTAACTGAACCAAAAAAGAAAGCTATGGAAGACAAAGCCATGATTGAAGATGAGAAATGAGTTTTGACAAACATATTGGAAGAAAAGTCATCAAATTTAACCAAGATCTCTAACATAAAATTGGATACCCTATGTCGAATGATGAATACTAACTATGAATTGAATGTTAAGGACATTGAGACAAAGACATTGAAGCGACAAAATGAGTAATTGCAAAGTGATCTAAAAAGGGAGAAGGAATCTACTGAAAGTATCAATAAGCCTAATGAACCCATCAAATACTTTGAACAATTATTGAGATCTCCTATATCCAATAATGATACATCTAGACTAGGATACACAAGTACTGAAGAAGGAGAATCATCCAAAAGTGCTGAAGAAAGAAAGAAAAAAGGTAAGAACTCTAAACCTATTTGTCATAATTGTGGTAAGAAAGGAAATATTGCTAATCTGTGTAGGAGCAAGATTGTAAATCAAAATGTCAAGCATAAGAGCATGGTTCACTACCATAAGTACAACAAATATGGTCATCGAGCACATGAATGCAGAACCAGGACCATGCATACATGAAGATTTGAAGGATATTGCTACAACTGTCAGAAGTATGGACATAAAGCTTTTGAATGTAGATCCAAACTCACGTGGTCATCAAATAGGCAAGAAAAGATAAGGAACAATTACAACTCTTATAACTGAGATTATAATACAAGATATAGCTATCATTATTTTCAAGAATATGGACATGTTCCTAAGAATTTTCTAAGGACACACTTCAGAGGTAACTACAAAAGGTGGTTGAGTCAAAACACATGTTTTAGCTATTTGAAGATTGGTCACATTAGTAGATATTGTCGAACAAGGTCAAAGACACCAAGTTGTGAATTTGATAAAGCCAAAGGCAAAATAGATGTTGAAAATACCAGAAATGATTTGAACAAGATATGGAAGAAAAAGGATGGTTGCAACACATCAAATGAAGAAGGGATCATGATGCAAGAGCATCCAGAGGTATAAGGGCAATCCTGTGTCACCCAAAAAATATACCTAGACATAGTTTATGTTTCACGTGTTTTCATTTTTGGATACCCATTTGGGTCAAATAAAGGTTCCAACTCTCACAGTCCCACTATCAGTGTTTTGAGTTAGAGTTTTAAAAAACCTTGGGATACATGTAAATGTCAAAAAAAAGGACTATGTAATTGAGCCATAATTATGGTGAGTTAGAAGGTGTAAATTGGAGGGATGATTAAAATTGTAATTTAGAACATTCCAAAAAAAGAATCAGGTCAAAAGGCTACATGGTTTGAAAGGTATCGTAGTTTTTCAATTTTTGGAGACCTCTTAAGAATGCTTCAAAGTCAAGTTTGAGGTACTAAATGACCTCATATAGGCCTAAAAAAATTGAGGACAAGCAGAGTTGGTCCATAGGGCTATAGAGAACTCCAAGAGCTTTTTGAAAATGTAAACGGTTTGTCAATTGGAGCTACGGTTCAAAAGTTATGCCTCTCAAAAGTTTGACTACCATTTCTAGATTCTTCTAATTTTGCATTGACTTCTAAAGTGACTTTTGGAGCCTTCCATTTTGGTGGTGGATGCCAACTAGCACTTTCTAGAATGTATTCCTAATCCTTAACCATTTGGGGTCTATTTAAGAACATTTTTGGCATTGTAAAAGGCAGTTCGAAGTGGAGTTTGAAAGGAGGTATTGGGAGAAGAAATTGTCTTCATATTTATACTATTGTAAGCCCATAAGGCATGTTTTGAAATCTATTTTCTTTGCACTAAGTGTATTGGCATATTTTCATAGTTAATAAACTTTTCCTTTTCCTATTGTGTCCATTCTGTACTTGGGTTGTGTCTCCATCAGGTCACTTCATCCAATGGGTTAGGTGATCACACCTCATCAAAATAAAGAAATCAAAAGGTATGTGGGTCTGATATTTAAAAGTTATATCATACATCAGGTCCAAAGGATTTAGTATTGAAAAGATTACATAGGCATGAACAAAGATGCAAGATGTTGTTATAAATTCAAGAAAAATCTTTAAGGTTTTCATGTTATTTCCAAGCATGAAATATTTCCTATGTGTGTAGAGTAAAATGCTAGAAAATACCAAGCTAATAGATTGGCTAATTGATGTCGAGCTCATAATGAACACCAAATGAATGGAATGCTAATGGATGCTAAGTGAGCCCAAAATTGGTTGATGTTGAGCTTATAACTGTGTAAGCACTCAACATTAATTATAGAGTTTCAAAGGGTATTTTATCAATTTTTGACTCATTTCACATCATTTTAAAATTGAGAAAGAGCAAGGAGAGTAGAAGGTGATCTTGAAATTGATTCAAAGCACTTGCAGAAGGTTTGAGCAATGATTCACTACTAGTTTGATAGATCTTATAAGGTATTTATCAATTGCCAAGCTACACAGTTTATATTTTCATAAACACTAGTTTTACAAATGGCATCAAGTTCAAAGAATGTAGAGGGTAAGGAGGTTTTAAAGCTTAAACTAGTTAGTAATGAAGTTAAGCAACCCATATTCAAAGCTATTCCTAGTATTTCTTACAAGCAAGACCCCTTCGATGTGTTATCCATGATACCACCAAATGTTTTAATGGTGGAAGATTTTAGGAAATGCTATAACTATAACATTGGTAGCTTTGGTGATATGGAGATTAGAAAAGCTTATGATAGACTTTGTGATAATAGTGTACTAAAGGAAGAATTCAAAATTGTAGAAAAAAAAGGGTTAACACGAGCCCTAGATTTATCAAATGTATTTAAAACAAAATGGATGAGGATAGTGCTTAGAAGGATTCATGATAGTTCATTATGGATGGATAATAGACCTATCAAAATAAACAAGAGGATAATCCATAGGGTTATTGGTTATCTAACACTAGATCATCCTGAGACACTGAGTTATTCAAAAGAGGTGATTAAGAAGAATATTGGAGCTATATGGAACAAGAGAGGCATGACTATTAACACAATTACTAATCCTTTGATATAGTTTGTAATAAGGATAATTTCACACAAATTTTATCAATCCAATAGATTGAATACTGTTCCCTATATAGCAGTGGATGTGGGATAAAAAATTGTCAAGAAAGATCACACATACATATGATCTAGCAGAACTACAACTACAACAACTAGTTGAGAACCTTGGAGCAATAAGGAAGATAAAGAGTGCATAATGTAAATTTGGTTCTATTCTGATATGCATATTATTTTATGTGAAAAACACTTTTCCTACATTTAGGACAGTCACCTAGCAAAACCAATAGATCAATAATAGTATAGATTGGTGAATATATTGAAAAATTGGTTGAAAATTTTGAATTTGTGATGACAAGCTATTTTGAAGACTTCAAGCAGTCAATGAGAAGAGATTGAGAATACCAATATTTCTAGTAGAAAAGCATTATGATGATGTATGTTTTCTAGTAGATGCTGACTATACTTTTGTACAAGCTGCTACACCAAGAGTGAGATGGCTAAAGCTAATTGGATATGAAATAAATGTGGATGAGGTCTCTACAACTATAACAAATTTACTTGCAGAAGAAGTTGATAAAAATGCTAAGGCATTTGGAAACTATGAAATGGTAAAGTCCAAAATCACCATGGAACTAAAGATTGCTTTTATTATTAAGAAGAAGGATAAATTGGTGAAGAAGCTAAAAGCTAAATTTTGAGAGGGTGCCAAGCAGGAAGAAGCAAAAGAAGAAGAGGATGAAGAGGAAGAAGATTCTCAAACACAAGCATCACTTGCACTTACTCAAGGAATAGGAGAAGACCAACAAAAAGAGGAGACTAAAACTACTAAAGGTATTGAGGGAGAAGAAGCCGAGGAAGCACCTTCTCCCATAGAACAAAAGAAAAGGAATGTTAAGGCACAACCACTAAAAAAAGACAAGAAAGTAGCCAAAATGAGTCAACCCAAGCCTACAACATGTACTACAAGGGCTAGTGAATATGCAACTGCACAAAAGGCTAAAGAGAATACAAAACCTATAGAGTAGGGAGGACACATGTAGAAAAGGACAAGAAGGAAATATATTGCACAAGTTGAATTGGATAAGGAGAAAAAAAAATTAGATGAAAACAACCAATTCAAAGTGGTGAGTCATAATCCTCTATTAGATCTTGAGAATCTATGTGAAAATGTCAAGAATAGTGCAAACTTATTAGGATTTACACATATAGAATTTGATAATCTTGGTAAAGTGGAGAAGAATCATTTGGAGGAGGCTATATATGCCATGATGGTAAAATTAAAGACTACCCCACTAGAGATTGCCAACTCAATGCCCACAAGCTTATATGATAAAGTTGATCAGAAATTAAACTATTGTTTTAACTTGGATAGATAGAAAAAAAAAGAATCATCTCTTGCACAAATGATGCCTAAACTTAGTAAGGCACAAATTTCTAAGGCTATAAAGAAATATGCTATTAGGTTTGTACCTAAATATAGATCCTTTAGCATTTTTCAAAACATTATTGAAGATGTAGTTAAGAAGTCCACACAGATGTGGAAGCTTACATATGAGTTAATTACAGTGAAGGAAGATGAGCAAGAACCCATAGAGGTCACAGATGATGAAGAAGATGATAATAATAATAATATAGTTGAGGGAGGAACTAAAATGAACATAGATGACAAGGCAACAACTAAAGCAAAGTAGCAAGAAGAACAAAGTATGCAAGACACACAATTGCCTAATGTTAGCCCCCATCATGCAATGGTGAGATTACTAAAATAGTATTAGTGAAGGATGTTTATGATGCCATATCTCAGAACATCAATCCCCTTATAGAGGAAGATCTCAAGAAGATACTTGATCAGTTCACACTACATGAAAACCTTTGTGAATATCCTGTATTGGTCAATGTGGATGAATTGCAAAAGATAGTAATTGATACTGAAAGGAAAAAGGTGAATACACAAGAACCACCTACTATTACCCCACAAGTCACTCATGTAAAACCTTTGGACAACATACTAGAAACTACATTTAAAAAGGTTGATACAATTGAATAGGATATAGTGGAAGCACAAGGCACTACAATAGAACAGAGTGAAGTAGGTCAGATAGACTTATCTGCAACCACAACACAAACACAAGGTGTATCACAAGGCATTATGGGACACAAGGAAAATATTGAAGAGATTGAGTTGACTCCAAAGGTAAAGAAGCAAGTTGCTATTCAAGCTTTGGTAACCTTACCAGTATCTGGCACACCTTCAAGTCAAACTCTTTAGAAGCCAAGTATAGATGCAAATCCATTGCAGATCTTAGTGCCAAGCACAAGCTCACCAAAGGCTAAAGAAGTAATCCAATATGGAGATGTGAGCCTTGATGAAGAAATTGTTCTATCAAAATATGATTATGATAAAATTATTATAGAATAGATGGGCATACTTCAAGAAGCCCTAGCAAGGAAGAAGAATCAAGAAATGCTTAGAAGGGAACAAATGCATAAGTAGGCATTATAGGACATCAAAGACATCTTTTTAGATGTATTCAATCTACCAACTCTAGATGAAACCAAGCAACTAATTGAATAGCTAACACATATAGTGGAAAAGGTTAGTGATATAGATCTATACACAAATGCCAAATTGCTAGAATGGTCAGAAATTTTTTTTTAGAGCAAAGTAAATGAAAAGATATCAGGTGACATATCACTGACACAAGTTGCATTGGAAACAAGAGTAAAAAGTGTGAAGAAGTTACTTGTTGATAATAGATTGAAAAAAATAAAAGAGGGAAATTATTGAGATCAGATTAAAGAAGACTATCAAAGAGGGAGTTTGTTGAGAACATACAAGTATGATCAATATGCTTCAATCATTGTTTTGTCATTGATGTCAAACCTACTATTTTATGGTAAGAAAACTACTTATATATTCAAGTACTATTACTTAGTTGATTAATGAAGAGGATTTGATGAAAAGATGTAACAAAAGAACCTAGAGGAAAGGTTGAGTTATGATTATATAATGAAGTACAAGAATTAGTTAAGACAATGATAACATGGTGTATTGATAATCTACTTAAAGTTACAAAAGTTGGTTACACTAAGAAAGTTTAGAAGAACAAGTTACACAAAGGTTGTCTGCCAAGCTTGACTAAGTGAAGAGTAGGCACCGAGAAAAGTTAGTACAAGCCAAGGAAAAAATTAGTTGAAGCTAAGTAAAAGTTTAATCTAGTGTATGTTGAGTAGAATAGTGGATGTTGAGTAAAGTTTAGTTGATGCCAAGCACTAGTAAACTTTAATTCATGTTGAGCGATTTCATAGAGGATGTTGAGAAATGCAGTATGTGTCGTGCATTAGAAGCTACATAATTCCAAGTTACTACATTATTTAAAAGATCATGAATTTGATGGATCTAAGCTAACAAGTTTGTTTTCTTAGAATTTGTGAACTAGGTGAAAGATAAGATTTGATGAGCTGGTGGCACAAAATTCAAGGTTAACCATTTTTAGATAAATTCAAAGAGGATTCAAGAAGAAGTTTCTAGTAGAGATATGGAATGTAGGATAGATTCATTATATCCTACCTAATCAATCCTAACCCTAATTTAGACAATGGAGAATGAGTGAGAAAAGATGTTAATTTCCTATTTATAGGAATGGCTAGTTAGAAGCAAAAATGGTTAAGTATGAGAAAAAGTTTTGCTTCATCAAGTAACCTAAGAGAAGAGACTAAATTGGCATGTTAAGCAAGAAGGTTTAATGATATGAATTCTTGAAGGGTGAACAAGCTATTAGTACTAAAATGTAAGAAGGCCAAGTAGAATGGAGGACTAAAACAATGATCTATAATCTACAAATGAAGTTGTAGGTTGTTATTAGATCAAGTCTTACTATTACTCTCTAAAAATTGTATCAGTTTAGGGTAAATTTTTTGGATTAAGGTTGAGCCAACAATCATTTGTAAATTTTTTAACTAGCTAACATTCCAATTGAATGGTCTAAAGTCCTCTAACAAGGCCCACTCTGAACAAGTTCAATGAAATCCTTTAATAGGGTCACATTTAACAATGTGTATTGTAACTTTTAACAAGGTTGGCCTTTCATAGGGAATCACTTTAGAAGAGTGAAAAAGAGTAGCATGTTACTGGTGATTTTTCCTAATTGTGTCAACTATGTTGATGAATCTATTATGTTTCATGTTTAGATTTCTACAAGTTGATTTGATAGTAACCTTCAAGTTTTAAGTGAATGCATAATCTTATGGATGCATGCATGATGAAGATAAATGTTTTATGGGTTCACTAAGCTATGAAAAGTTTTGTTTATACATCTAGACCTTGGATAATTAATTCACCCCCTTGTCTTAGTTATTCTAAAAGTATTCCAACAACTAATATTAAAGCCATCTGTTTAAAGAGGACTAGTTTGAAGGTACTAGAAGCACAAAGATCAATATGTCAAAAAGAAAAGTACCAAAGCTCAACAGAGATAACTTTCCTACATGGTAAAGTTTGATGAAGCTACACCTTCAAGGACTTGGAAATCATGCATAATCTACCATTATCACTGAACATGTTGACCTTGCTAGAGCCCTAACTACTAAGTATATGAGAAAGAAGAAAGAACATAACTAGGCAATGATGGTGATTTCCTTTTCCCTAATCTATGCTGAATTTGATGATATTAAAGGTCTTGATAGTGCAAAGAAAATATGGGATGCCCTAGTTACCATCTATGGAGGAGACACCAATGTTCTTAAAGCCAAAGTTGAAAGTGTTAGAGGTGAGTTTGATGATATGAGAATGGAAGAAGGAAAAAAATATTGCAAGGATAAAAGAGGTAGTTAATGTAATAAGAGGAGCTAATGGAAAATTAGATGATGACACTGTGCTAAGCCAAGTTTTAAGAACATTACTGCCTGTATATGCTATTAGATTCTTTGCAATTTAGGAACTAAGATGCATACTAGGGAATGATCTTTCACTTGAAGGACTGGTAGGTAGACTCAATACTTTTGAGCTGTCTAACTTTGATAATTACAAACCTAAAATTATTGAATCTACTTTAAAAGATAAAGTATCATTGAAAGACCTTGATGAGAAGAAGAAGAAGAAGAAGAAGAAGAAATATGTGTCTAGTGACACTAACACAAATGAGGAGGATGTACAACAAATTTAAGCACTAATAGCAAGAAGATTCCACAAAGGTAAATATAAGTTCAAAGGTAAACTATCTATCATTTTCTTTAATTGTAATGAGGTTGGTCATATTGCTGCTAGATTTCTAGAAAAGAAAAACTATAGAAGTGTTTACAAATACAAGAGCATAAGAGATGAAGATAGCGAGGACTACAAATATAAATGCAAAACATCATGCTACATTTCTAAAGAGGAAACATATGATGAACATGATGATGAAGTGGCATATGTTGTAATGAAGGTTAAATCTGATGAAGATGAGGTAATTGAACTTGTGACTTGTGTAAACAAGAATATGTGGGTGTTCACATCACATGACTGTAGATAAAAGCAAGTTCATTTCCTTGAATTGTTATGATGGAAATAGTGTAAGATTTGGTATTAATGCACCATGTTTAATAAAAGGAAAAGGTTCTATAAAGCTCACAGATAAGATTTTATGTGATAATACTTACTATGTTGAAGAATTTAACTATAATCTCCCGAGTGTATCACAATTGAATAATTTGGGATGTAAAGTTTAATTTGAAAACAAGGTTGCTAAGATATATGACACAAATGGAAGACTGATCAGAAAAGGTGATTAGACTAGAAGTAATCTATTCTATCTTGATATATATGATGTTTCTTATCTAATTGTAAAATTTGATGATGGATGGTTGTGGCACAAAAGGTTATTTCATATCAATTTTGATAACTTGGTTAGTATCAGTAACATGAGAAAGGTTAGAGGATTTCCTAAGTTGAAGAATCCTGATAATGTAATGTGCAAATGATGTCAATTGGGTAAGATGAAAAAGTCAAGATTTAAGAGTAAAACTTATACCTCTAAAGAAATACTAGAGATTACTCATACTGAATTGTGTGGACCAATTAAAGTCCAAAGCTGCAAAGGAGATAAGTATATTATGTTGTTTGTTTATGATTATTATAGAATGATGATAGCTATGTTTTTGAGAAAGAAATATCATTCTTTCCAAATATTTAAATGGTACTTATAAAGAGTTGAGAAGGAAATAGGTAAAAATCTGAAATGTTTGAGAACTGATAGAGGAGGAGAATTCACATCAAATAAATTTGAGATGTTCTATAATAATAAAGGAATTAAAAGATAGCCATCTACCCCTAGAACCCCTCCACAAAATAGAATTGTTGAAAGGAGGAATAGATCTATAATGGACTATGCTAGAACACTCATGATGGAGAAGAACATTTCTTTGAAATACTTTAGAGAAGCTGTAAGTATAGTCGTCTATACCTTGAATTGTGTACAAGTCAAGAAAGGTACTCATTCAACAAATTTTGAATTATGGTATGGATACTCATCCAATGTGAAATATTTTAAGGTATTTGCAAGAAAATGTTGCATTCTTAAAGATTTCAAGAATGGTAAACTTGATGCACAAAGTGAAGAAGTTATATTCCTAGGCTATTTCACAAGAAGTAAGGGTTTGTTTGGTGAGCAGAATAGGAATACGTATTCCAAAAATTGTGAATTTGTTGTTTGGATGCACCAAAATAGGATTGGAATACGAAGCAAAAATGGAATATGTATTCCATTTTTGGCCCAAAAATGGGGTTTTGCAATTCCACCAAAATAGGTGGTATTGGAATATGTATTCCTATTCCATTTTTTTTAATTTTAGAAAACATAAATTTTTGGGTCCACGAATTCTCATCAAATATTCGCTGAACCAAACGGAGAATAGGAGTACGTTCTATTTTAGAATACATATTTTGGAATACGTATTCTAGAATACATATTCCTATTCCGCTCACCAAATGGGCCCTAAAGCTTATAAGTATTTGAATACTAACACTAACAAAGTTGTAGAAAGTGCAAATGTGAACTTTGAAGAATATATAGAAGTACATGAGGTTGAACCTATGAAAGAACTAGAAGAATAAAAATTATTTGTATACTCTTATGAAGGTATGCCTACTAAAGAACATGCTACAAATCAAGCTACAAACCAACAACAAGTTTTAGTGACTGCCGAGTCATAGACCATGAATGGTGAGTTACATTTAGGAATTGAGTTAGTTTTAGATGCCAAGTTACAAAATGAAGAAGAAGCTCTTTTTGATTTTGAGATTAGTAGAGATGCTAAGTTACCTGACAGAGATGTACACAATGATTCTAAAGCCAAGAAACAAATTGAAGAACAAGAGCCAAACCAAGATTATCTAAATATGTCAAAAGACATCATCTTGTTGCAAAAATCATTGGAGATAAAGATGCTAGACTAATGACAAGAAATAGATTGAGAAGTAATACATGATTGCTGAGCATGAAGGAACCCAAATCAATAAAAGATGCATTAGAAGATGAAGATTGGAGTAAGGCCATGGAAGAAGAGATAGAACAAATTAAGAAAAACAAGACATGGACTCTAGTTCCAAGACTAGAAGACAAGAATGTGATTGGTACCAAGTGAGTATTCAAAAAAAAACTAGATGAAAATGGTGAAGTAACAATGAACAAGGCAAGATTAGTCTACAAAGGATATGCACACGAATAAGGAATTGACTATGGAGAGACATTTTCCCTTGTTGCTAGATTGGAAGGAGTGAGAAATTTTCTTTCTTATTTTGCATGCAAAGGTTTCAAAGTTTATCAAATAGATGTTAAATCTACATTTCTAAATGGCATATTAGAGGAAGAAGTTTACATAGAACAACTAAAAGGTTTTGTTGATGTTAACAATAAGAACATGGTATGCAAATTACAAAAATCTTTATATGGTTTGATAAAGCATCAAGAGAATGGTATGAGAGACTTCACAAGTATCTTATGAAGTTTTGATTTGAAAGGACTAATGATAACTACAATCTATACATAAAGATAGAGAAAGGAATAGGCATTTTGTTATCTAAAATTTTTCTTGATGATATCATATTTGGAGGTCAAGATGCCTTATGTAAAGCTTTTGCAAATGAAATGAAGCAAGAATTTGAAATTTCTATGTTTGGAGAGATCAAATTCTTTGTGGATTTGCAAGTATATCAGATGAAATATGGTATATACATCACTCAGTCAAAATATGTCAAAGAAATACTAAAAATTTTTGGATTGGAGGATACAAAACCAAATTAGTACCCCTATGGTGATAGGACTCAAGCTATTAAAGAATGATGATTCAACCAAAGTAAATCAAATACTATAGAGGTCTATTATTGGAAAATTACAATATGTGGTACATAGAAGACTTAGAATTGCATTATCTATAGGGATAGTTGCAAGATTTTTTGCTAACCCAAGGGGAAACCATTTGATGGCTATGAAGAGAATAATGAGATATCTGAAAGAAAGAAAGGTGTATGGTCTATACTATAAGAAAAGTGAGAAATTTGAATTAAGAGCATGTAGTGATGTTGATTGGGCTAGAAACATTGGTGATAGAAAAAGCACTAGTGGTGGAGCATTTTTCTTAGGCAAGAGATTAGTTACATGGACTAGCAAGAAACAAAATAAGAAAAGTGAGAAATTTGAATTAAGAGCATGTAGTGATGCTAAATGGGCTAGAAAAATTGGTGATAGAAAAAGCACTAGTGGTGGAGCATTTTTCTTAGGCAAGAGACTAGTTACATGGACTAGCAAGAAACAAAATTGTACCTCACAATATACTACTGAAGCTGAATATGTTGCTGCTATTGTAAATTGTACAAAAATTGTATGTATCAAACAACTACTCAAAGGTATGAAGGAAGTGTTGGAAATATGACCAATCAATCAAATTAGGTGAGATATGTGGTTGTCATTTATGACAACATATGTTTTTTAGTTTAAATTATGATTATTTGTGAAGGAAAATTGTCTAAGTTTTGGACAATGTTATAGCAACATGATGATATTTATTGATAGTAGAATTTCCTTGGAATATTCTCTTACATAGTTAACCATAGATACATGATGTCACTTCGATGATGCATACTAGTGTGCATGCCCATATGAGAACCCAAGTTCAAGTTATGAAGGAAATACCTATGCAATTACTTCACAATGTAGAACAAAGCATGTCAACAAATTGAGATGTACGACTTACATAATTGTTTTGATTACTACATCTTGATCAGCCAAATCTAAGGATGATATGTGAGCTGACTAAGGAAGAATTTATTAATATGATTGATATAAGTAAAGAACTTCAATTGTGAAGTTACTATGCTATGTGATGTTATGGTATGTGATGCAAAGTAATGTTATGTGACATGATAATGTGAGATATGATGCAAATTGATATATGCCTAGTCACTTCTTATATGAAGAACTGATAATTAAAGGAATTACAAAGTACAACAAGTGATCTAGTGTTGTATGCATATGTATTCTCTTGAAGAACTTATTGTATAGTTGCATGTCAGGGAAGTGGGCTCTTCTTTTACACATTTGTATATGATCCACCAACTCCTAATAGGGTTGAGGCTTCCAACAAGGCCTAGCCTCCTAATAGGGACTTGAGACACTATACATTCTACATAGACTCCTAATAATGTCAATATCCTTAACTAGATTCTTATATATAGTGAATCATCTTGTGGGTTTCATCCCCATTGGGGTTTTCCCTTGGCCAAGGTTTTCCTAGTTAAAAAAAATGGTGTTATGAGCTCTCTTTATGTATGGTTTTTTATACTATTTAGAATTATTGGTTTACTTCCTTATGCATGTATTAAAGTAATTAATAATATCTAGTTGTGGGCAAAAATATTGAAAATACTAATTCACCCCCCCTTTCAGTATTGTATCACCTAATCTAGTAGTGTAATAAAGGAATACTAACTAATAATGAAAGCATATACAAAACTAAATAGTTAACACTTATGATAGGATGGGGTTATCACCAAGAAGGAAAACCAAGAATTGTAAGCTCCTTATGGTATAACCTTTTGATGACATGGATATGTCCCTAATAGATGGAGGTGTGTGCTCATGGTGTGCTCAAGCTTCCAATGGATGGGTGGATTATCAAGTGTGTGCATGAGTGAGGGTTTTTAACAATGGAGATATGGATGGATTTAAACATTATGATGGTGTAAAATGACTATGATGTAGTTAGCAGAGCATTATAAGTTTGCATGAAAAGTGGATTGATGGATTGTGAGAGGGAAGGGCTTTATTTATAGGCTAAGGGGTAGAGAGATGGATGGTCAAGATGCAAGGATGGAAGAATGGTGAGGGATGGCTAAGATGCACTCAAAGGGAAGCACATGGATTGTGCTTGTTTGGAGCCAATAGGGAAGTGACACTTGTCACAAGGAGGATGACTTTGAGGGGATGGGATAAGGGCTGGTCAAAGGGAGTAATGAGGGAGGATGAGTGTGTAAGAGGGAAGTAAGAGTCATAAAGAGAGATGTAAGAGCCGTAAAGGGGGATGTGAGAGCCATAAAGGTGGATGCAAGAGGATAAGGGAGACTTGTTGACTTTGGCTTGGGTTAGCAAGTCTTAACCCTTGCTTAAAGTTGTGCACATGTTAGGATGGGGGTTAGGCTTAGCTTAGGAAGGGGGTTAGGGGGCAAGTGGCTTAGCTTTGATGGGATGGGTTAGTTAGGTGGCTAAGTGAGGTTTAGTAGAGGTGGATGGGTTGGATTAGGGGTTAGGATAGGGTTTAGGGATGTTTTAGGGGTTAGGAATGATTTATTAAATGATTTATTTAATAAATAAGGGATATGAGATTAAATTAAATATATTTGAGGATTTATTTAATTTAATAGAGGAAAAGAGATTTAATTGATAAATTGATTTTGGGTTATCATTTGGTTTTATCAATTGGACTATAGTTTTTAAAATAAATTAATTAATTGGGAGATGATGATTAATTAATTAAATAATAAATAATTAATCCATAATGTCCTAGGAGATGACTAAATATGATTAACTAGTATTGTAATTAGATTTAGATATCTATATTTTTCCCCTTTTTGACATAGTGTTGGAACAACACTATTTCAAAGAAGTTCAAATATAAATGATGTGAAGAAGACTTTTTGAAGCAACATGGTTGTCCTAGTTTTGATTATAAGAGGAGAGAATGAATTGCATAATGCCCCCTCAAGAAGGTGGCAAGGAGAGAAGGCTAGGCTCGACAACTTCTTGAAAAGTATAAGAATCTAGGATGAGCAGGAGGACTCAGAGAGGGGGTTTAAGGAAGCTCATACTCTCACTATGGGAGAATGATACAAAGGAAAACCTTGTGCGCAAGGATAACCAAGGGTTGAGGACACTGGTGATAGGGGGGTGATTGGTTGTTCTAAATTGAAATCAGGGAAGTGAGTTGGAAGATGGTAGGGTTGGGGAGATGATGATTCTAGGATTATGATTGGTGATGACTAAGATTATAATTGATGTAGGAGCTATGATTATGATTTGATGTAGGAGCTATGATTATGATTGATGCAAGATTGGATACCATGGGATTGATAGATTGGCTATACCATGATGGTAGGATTGATTGGATGAGATGCTTGGATAGGATGTGATGTTTTGATAGGTGCAGAAGCTATGATAGGATGTAATGTTTGGAATGCTTGGATAGGAGGGGATGTGTAGATAGGATGGGATGATTAGATAGGATGGGATGTTTTGATAGGATGGAAGTATGAAGTAATCAATTGAAGCTTGAGTGTGAGGGTGTTCCAAAGAGGAGCACAACATGTAGTTGAGCACTTTATTTGATATAGGAATATTGGGTATATGCCAAGGTTATAGAGAACATCAAGGCCTTTGCAACAATATTACATAAGATTGACAAACACACGAGGATTGCCCCAACATCACATATGAATCCTAAAAGAATCAAAGTGGAAAAAATACTAGGTAACCCACAAGAAAACAATATTTCCCAAGTGCACCATGTAATCACAAGTGATCACATGTTTGTAATATGCAAGGGTCATATCCAATTGACTCATAAGCAAAAAAAGGAGACAAAAGAGACCTGATCAAAATCCTTCCCCTCGAATTGCCCCATTCATAGTGCACCATGATATAAAAGATCATGGCAACATTGAGGAGGGAACAACTCAAATCTCTTGGAAGAGATACTTTAAGAACCAAACTTGAAATCCTAAAAAGAAAATAAATTGAAAGAAAATGTGTGTCCATGAAAAAGTTAACCTTTTTCCAAAGAGATCAATAGGATTGATTACTAATGGACCAAGATCAAATGAGAGGAAGGATGCATCCTACAAGGATCTATCAATAATATCAAGGACTAGGATGAGATGGGCAATTAGAACTTGTTAGGATAACATTTTGATAATAAGGGATCATGTATGAGGATTTGTTGAAGCATCTAACAAAGAGAACTACAATTTGTGATCAAACATGAACTTACATAAAGAGATGAGAGATAAACAATGGTACTAAGCTAAGGACTGACATGCAAGGAATATATAGCTAATAGACTAAAGTATTTACAAGGGATTACTATAAAAAAAGATCAGCATGATAGGATAGTAGCACGAAATATAAAGATGAGAAGATAGATGATAAAATGATCAGGATGAGGAGATAGAGGGAAAGCTCAGGATAAGGAGATAAAGGGGATGAAAAACTTGGGATAGGAAGATAGTGAATAAAAAGCTCAAGATGAGGTGATAGCTAATGAAAGTTCAGGAGGAGGAGAGTTACATAAAGATAGGGAGTGGGAAAGATGGATCCAATAATGATGATCAAGGTGTGACCAAGGCTTGTAACAAGGTTGGGTAGAAGATGAAGAATGTGATTGGATGTACAACGAAAGGATGCAATTGAAGGTAGATTTCTAGGAACATGAGGATATGAATGATTGACATTGGGTTATATGGGGATAGCCTAGTGCTAGATACAATTGAGAAGAGATGGACTAGGAGATGGAAAGATGGAGAGATGGTGGGAAGTGCAAGGATAGAAGAAAAGGGTATGACTAATTTTGGGGATAGCAAGATGAAAATAGAGCTAGAATGGGGGGATGGAAATATGGACACAACATAGTCTCCAAGGAATATAGTGCCCCCAATTATATTTTATTCAAGAGGAGGTTTTATAAGGGGTGGGATAGGATGGAAGATTTGGTCAACAAGAGGATGAGGGAGATAGATGGAAGCTAGGAGGATTTTTTTATGAGGAGTGTGGTAGGATAGTGTTGGAGGATAAGAGGATAATGAGGTAGAGGGAAGCTAGGATAGGAAAGGTGAATGAGTACAAAATATAGGGGATAATAATATTTGACAAATAAGGATGATGGAAGGCTTATATGGATGAAAGGGTGGGTGGAGACAAACTTCAATGGGGAATAGATGTTAAAAGGATTACCAAAAGCATGTATCCGATGGTGGACATTATTATTATCAAGATTTGAAGGAGGATGGTGGGTCAAATAGATTAGATGTGGTTGGTATGGTGTGATGAGATGGGTATGGTGGTGATGGAACATGCCCCCAACTATGCAAAGCATTTGGATTGAGGGGTTATGCATGACAGTTGTTTGCCAAGTTTTCATCATGGTACTTGTCCAAGGCACTTAAATTGCCAAGGTTTCACCAGTGGATGATTTTTTTAAATAATAAAATAGTGATCCTATGAGGAAAAAAGAAATCTCACAAGTAAAACAACAATCCTATGAGTAAAACAATGATCCTGTGAGTAAAACAACAAAGAATTGGTAAAACAATGAGTAAAACAATGATCACACAGGTTTAAATAGTGATCCTACAAAGTCAGAACATAACTAAGAGGTAGTGAGATTTTAGTATAGAGAATCAATGAAACCATGGAAAAATGGGCCGTGGGTAAAAAAATTACAGGGAAATCCCACAAAATGGTGATCCTATAGGTCTATGAGGGAGCATTCCCATTGAAGGATTTGTCAACAGGTTTGATAGGGGAGGAAAAAAATGGGTAATATTAGTTGACTAAATAGCTCAAGCATTCTTGTAGGTCTTTTACAATGATTTCGCATGTAAAAATTGGCGTTCCCATAGGAGGATTGGTTAGTAGGATTGATGGAGGATTTTGAATGGTGCTTGCTGGGGGTTCAAGATAGAAACTGATCCCACCTTTATAGGGGTGCATTCCCATGGGTTTAGTCTATGATCCCAGGGCTGGGAGTTCACAATTTTGCATTTGCAGGATCACAAACAAAAGGTGTGAAAAGGTTGCCAAAGTTGGAATTTTCTTCTATGGCTAGGAACACGATTCCTAATAAGAGACTTTGTTGCTTGCAAAAAAATTAGAAAACCACTTGCGTATACAAACAAACACAAAATGTCAATTAGTTAATTCAAACATTAACAAGCAAAAGTGAGATTGTAGTGACTCGAATGAGGGTCCCACTAGGTGTGCCGAGATCTATCACCTAATCTAGTAGTGTAATAAAGGAATACTAACTAATAATGAAAGCATATACAAAACTAAATAGTTAACACTTATGATAGGATGGGGTTATCACCAAGAAGGCAAACCAAGAATGGTAAGCTCCTTATGGTATAACCTTTTGATGACATGGATATGTCCCTTATGGATGGAGGTGTGTGCTAACGATGTGCTCAAGCTTCTAATGGATGGGTGGATTATCAAGTGTGTGTATGGGTGAGGGTTTTTAAAAATGGAGGTATGGATGGATTTCAACATTATGATGGTGTAAAATGGCTATGATGGAGTAGTTAGTGGAGCATTATAAGTTTTCATGAAAAGTGGATTGATGGATTTTGAGAGGGAAGAGCTTTATTTATAAGCTAAGGGGTAGAGAGATGGATGGTAAGGATGCAAGGATGGAAGAATGGTGAGGGATGGCTAAGATGCACTCAAAGAGAAGCACATGGATTGTGCTTTCTATGAGCCAATAGGGAAGTGACACTTGACACAAGGAGGATAAGTGTGAAGGGATGAGGTAAGGATTGGTCAAAGGGAGTAATGAGGGAGGATGATTATGTAAGAGGGATGTAAGAGCCGTAAAGGGAGATGTAAGATGGTAAGGGAGACTTGTTGACTTTGGCTTGGGTTAGCAAGTCTTAACCCTTGCTTAAAGTTGTGCACATGTTTAGGAGGAGGAGTAGGCTTAGCTTAGGAAGGGGGTTAGGGGCAAGTGGCTTAGCCTTGATGGGATGGTTTAGTTAGGTGGCTAAGTGAGGTTGAGTATGGGTGGATGGGTTGGATTAGGGGTTAGGATAGGGTTTAGGGATGTTTTAGGGGTAAGGAATGATTTATTTAATAAATAAGGGATATAGGGTTAAATTAAATAGATTTCAAGATTTATTTAATTGATTTTGGGTTATCATTTGATTTTATCAATTGGAATATAGTTAATTAAATAAATAAATAAACTAGGGGATGATTATTAATTAATTAATTAATTAATATTTAATCCATAATGTCCTAGGAGATGACTAAATATGATTACCTAGTGTTGTAATCAAAGTTAAGTGTCTACAAGTATTATCTATTTCTAACAATTGGTATTAGAGCCTACTTATTTAAAAGAGGCTTAACAACTTGAATAAGATTGCTATGGATATGGAACATTTGAAGAAGAATCTTGAAGAAGCTCTTGAACAAATTGATCTCCTTATTGATGAAAGAGATAACCTAAAAGACATATATAAAGATGCAAAAGCTTACATTGGTGAACTAAAGGACAAGATAGATGACCTGAAGCAAAAAGGAGCTAGTGAGAAAATTAGTGATGACAATATTGAAGATCTAAAGAAAGAAAATAAGATCTTAAAACATGAGTTTAAAATAGTTGAAGTCAAGCTAAGTCTTAAGAAAGATGGAGGAAAGAATGACTCTGAAATAAAAGATGAAAATGCAGATCTAAGATCCTAGTTAAGAAAAGTAACATTTGAATTAGAATCTATCAAGTTGGAGCATGTAGAATTAGTGAAATACAACACTATTATGAAAGGTGAATTGGTGCAAACCAAACAACAACTTGAGAAATTATATATCACTAGTGAAAAGATTGAAGAACAAATATCTATATAGAGACCTAGTTATGACAAGATTGGACTTGGATTCTTCCTTGGACAATCTGTCAAGAAAACTATTAATAGAAAATAACTTAATACTCCTGAAGTCAAAAAGGATCTAAACATAAGAAAAATAGATGATACATCTAAAGACAAAGAGAATGTTACTCACTCTAAGAAATCTAAAGAATTTGATCAAGATGAGGATAACAGAAGAAAGGAATCTCATGCTAGGTGTAATGAACTTGAACATACTAGAGATGATTGCAAAGGTAAGTCTTTTAAACCTATTTCAAATTTTTATTGTCATAATTGTCATGGATATGCATATCATGCAATAGATTGTAAGAAACCTAAATTTGATAATGATAATGCAAATAGTAGAATGTTTAGGAACACTAACCATGTAGACAACAAATGAAGATCTCACAATAAAAATGGAGAAATAAGACAAATTATTTATTATAGATGCTACAATCTTGGACACATCACAAGGAATTGTAGAGCACTTGACAACCAAAATAATGAACAAGGAAGGAATGTAGTTGTATGTCAGTTATGTAATAACTTTGAACACACAAAAAAGTTTTGCAGAATGGATATAAGAAACCTTAACAAGAATAAAAACTATAGAAGGTACAACAAAGGAGATGATGATAGTCTAAAGGAAGAAATGAAAGAGTTGACAGAAGAATTTAAGAAAACATTTGTAAAGGAAAAAGAAATTGGAAGTTCTCATATAGTTCAAAAAGAAGCACATCCTAATGTACTTGATAAGATAATAAAGTCACTTATTGTCTATGATCCATCTTACCTCCATTAAGAATTCTTAGTAAAACAATGTGTCAATTAATAATAATTGATGTTAGAAAGAATATCACAAGTTGCACAATTAATAGTATATACTAGACATTGAGAGGAGTCTACAATAAAGTGCATTACTTAATATGACTAGTATAAGGTTATATAAGAAAAATAACCTCTCTAGTATACAAAAACAATATTTTAAATTGGTGGCAGATATGCATTTAATGTGAAGTACAGATTGAAAAATATTTAAAGGATGCAAATGGATTTATGAAGATAATTTTCTTGAGTGAAATATTAAGTGCAAGATTGAAGAGAGATTGAAGTTGTGAAGAAGTTTGCAGATACATGTGATCACTAAAAACCCTAAAATGTGAAATTGGGGTATTTTTTGAAAATTTTGAGCATATTTTTAGTAATGGCAACACAAGGAGTGTTTAATATCAGTGATAGACCTAGATATAAATTAAAGAAACACCTATTTGTTTCCTTGCTTGATGACCACATTAGAGCAGTTTCAAAAATACCATAAAATGTTCTTCATGTCAAAGACATAAGAAGTTACACTCACTGTAAAATAGAAAGCTTAGGAGATATTGAGATTCATAAGGAATTGGAGAGAATGTGTAACACTAATTTTTCGTTGAAACCAGAATATGCATACCTAGAACAACTTAACCTAGTTAAGCATATGTTCTATATAGACTTTGAAAACCATGAATGGACAAGAATCATTTTGAGTAGAGTTCTTGATGACCTTCTATGGTTGGGACATTCAATTATATGCATCAATAATGACCTAATTCACAAGTTCATAGGTTTGAGAAATGAAGGATGGAATCATGTGAACATAAAGAATGTGCACAAATTAGTTGAAACAAATCTCAACACAAGTTTTGATTGTAGAAACATGAAGATAAACACCATTCAAGAGGATTGAGTGAGACTTATCACTAAAATTTTGGTATATAAGTTCAACCATTGATCTAGGATAGATTCAATCCCTACTAGATTTCTTCATGCAGCTTATGTGATGGTAGTAAAGGGTGAAAAGCTCAATCTATGTGATATTATCCAAATTCAGTTGTTTGATAACATATCAAAAATCAATAAGGTGGAAGCAGATAATAAGGAGGAGACCAAGGAGCAATTGGAGGTGTATGCCAAATTAGAAAAGAGGGTTAAAATATTAGAAGAAGGGTTCCTCCCCTTCTCTAAATTTTCCCTAAAGGTCACCTATGCTACTACCACCACCCTCCAACTGCTAGTATAGGAGAAGGAAGATACTGGAATGGATATGGAGGATCATAAGCTCCTCTTCAAATTCTTGGCTGATGATTGGGCTTGGATTCTGCTGGCTATGAAGGGAAAGGAGAAAACTATCAATTAAGTTATTTTTTAGTTTAATGGGGATCCTCAGATCCAAGTTTTTTATTTTAATATACTATTTTTGATTTTTTGGTTTCCAGTTGTTACTTAGACTTGGGTTGGCATGGTTATGTCAATAGTTTTTATGATGAACTTTCGTAATATGATAGACATAATAGACTTCTTCTATAGTTTAGATGGTTTTTTTCATAGTATTATGCTAGTTGGTAACATGCATAAGTATTACTATGCTTAAGTGGAAGTTTAGTATTTGGTTAATGTCCTCTATTGGTCTCTTCTGGTAATGTGTTGGTTACCACCTTTTTGGTTGTAAGGGCCAACCCCTTTGTTTTTGGTCACTTTTTATTTCAAAAACATATAAAAAATCAAGAAGTCTAGGTGTGTAGTCTTTAGTTTTGAATCCCTACTGACTCATATATTATTCTACGTAGTAAAAAAGTTTCCTAGTATTTCAAATTGGGATGGAAGTGAGTGCACAATGCAAATTATCACTCGTTCTTATAGATCCAAATCAGAAATAGCTAGGGATAATGATATTGATAGAATGATGAAATCATTCCAAGCTGAAATGAAGCAAAGGTATAGGATACTTCTTGCAATGATAGTAAAATACAAGGATGAATTATTTTTCATGTTTGAAATAGACTTCACATGCATGGAGGTAGTCTTTCCTTGAGTGAAGTTCATTGAACCTATGGGTTATGAAATGAGTGCTAAACTAATTGAAGGCTATGCGCAAATAATTCTACACTATAAAGTTGATTCTAGATGCCCTAGATGGGGTACATATGTTGAAAATATGAAAGAAGTCAAAAAAAATCCAATGGACAAGGATATCAAGAAGAAAGTAGACAAAGTGATTGATTCCATCTTAAAAGATTCAAGGATGTCTAGAAAGGAATTTGAAGAGGTAAAAGGGATAGCCTTAGAAATGAAGGCTAGTGGACAAACTAAACTATTGAACCCTACACTTATTTCAATGGTCGGACCTATTGAAGAGGTTACAATTGCATAAACAAGTGTGCAAGCACTTGTAGTGCCATATGTGGCAGTTGTGTAGCAACAACCTTTGAGGAAACCAAAGAAAACATAGGAAGCATTAGGACCAAGAATGTCCAAAAGGTTTGAGAAAACTAAACCCCCTCCTAAGAAGAGAGTCAAGTAAAAAACAAGTGGATCAAGTAAGAGGAGAAGAACCTTGCGAATCAATTCCTCAGAATTTGAAGAAGAAACTAGTGATAGACTAGTAGAACCAATAGATCAGGAAGCAACGACTTTAGTAGGAAGAAAAGTATGAAAGCCAAATGTAGAAAATCTCAATATAAAAATTATTAATGACAAAAACTTTGTGAAATTAAAAAAATATTATGATTTGTACAATAATGTGGATATGAGACAGCTAGAAAATGCTGTAGTTAGAAATATGATTTTGAAAGATAAAAGGTTTGATGGCATAAAATGTCAAATGCCTAAAGATTTTTACAATAGACTAAGAAATAGAAAAAGTAGAGCAATTGAGGAGGATAAAAAAATAAGGATGAATATGGTGAAAAAGCTATGTATAGTAAATAATGAGGAAGAGA
Source organism: Cupressus sempervirens (assembly GCA_028749045.1). NCBI lineage: Eukaryota > Viridiplantae > Streptophyta > Pinopsida > Cupressales > Cupressaceae > Cupressus > Cupressus sempervirens. Next base: position 23,587,188 of record CM053792.1, on the reverse strand, counting down.
TAAAGGAACTTTTGAAAGGAATAACACCATTGTTGAGAAATAAGAAGAGATCTATTCTTCTTATGGGAGGAAATTATGAAGAAGTGAATGTGGAAGCTCAAAAGGAAATAATCACATACATGAATACTATGCCTAAGGAGTCTAAGAAGAGTGCACAGTAAGAGAAGATGAGCCCTACTAAGATATCAATTAGTCCACCTCAAAGTTCTAAGCAACTAGCTAAAACTTCAATTCCAAGTGATTCACCACACATTACCATTAATAGTGAATCCATGCAAGTAGATAACAAAAATGTAATAGTGGATAGAACTAAAGATCCATTCAAATATTTTGGCTTTGTCATTGTTGGCAATATTGTTGACTACAATAGCTCTTTTGATGAAGAAGAAGAGTAGGAGCAAAAGAATGAAGACTGAGGCAGCTACTATTGGTGTGCCCTTAGCAACAGCTATAGTAAAATCCTCTACACCACCTACAAAATTGGTAGTGGTAACCCCAACAGTATAGTCAGATGAAGAAGATGAAGCACAAAATCTTATATCTTCTTTAAGTAAATTCCTTGAAAAGAAAAAATTATTAAGTCAATTGAGAAGACTTTAACTTCAGTTTTGGACATATCAAAGAAGACAGTAAGGTCTACTGATATGTCTGCAAACATTCAACAAAGAGTAGAAATTGTGTGCAAAACCTTTGATAATGAGTTTACAATGCTTACCAATGTTGCTACAATTCAAGCGCAGATTGAGCATGATGATAAACTTAATACTACGTGTACAAATATAAAAAATGATGTAGAAACATTAAATGTATGCATTGAGGTACAGTATGGAAGAAGGGAAACACATATATGCTAAGTGAAACTTGGCGTACCTTCACCTTCATAATTTTGATGAGCAAATAAAAGATAAGATAATCGAGCTTCAGATGCTCACTAATGACTTTCTGAAACAAAATAAAAAATTAGAAACATTTGAGCATACAATGCAAGCACTTCATGATAGCATTTGGAATATACAAGCACAAAAGGAGAAAGCTCTAAAAATATTTACTCTTTTGAGGGACCATTTATCCCCATAGATTACATTGTTACAAAATTAGTTGGAGGAATGCTTGGTAGTTAAGAACTCATATGACAAGTTTGTGGCTATAGACATGAATGCAACAGAGTTAGCCGCATATGCTTTATGTGTACTAATAAGTGTGTCAGATGTGTAAGAATTTGGCTTAGGCCACAATTCACCCAAGACCAAGGAAATCAAACATAAGCACACAATAGACCAAAGAGTATGATTAGAATGATGATATTCATTCAATATGCCCACTTGAGAGTACAATAGGAGTGCCTATGTATAAAGGCCTTAGGAGAGCTTCTAGAATGCATAGAAGTTAGCATCATGATAAGTCATACAACCAGGCACATGTCAACCAGATATGGGTTATCCTCTATTAAGCACGAAAGTAAGTGTGATGATGTGAGGATAAGCCTACAATGGTGTAGCACATGAATCAATGGTGTAGAAAACATGTGCTTAATTAGGAGTGTGAATTATTGTGTTGTCAACATGACAACTTAGTGAATGATGTAAACTCATTTGTTGTAGACAACATGTGTATAATTAGAGTTGCATAACTCATGAGAGTACACAAACTCCTAAGTGTCTCACCTAAATAAATACTAAAATAATGCATTAACCTAAGTAAACTTAAGAAAGTGTAATAAGTAAATACTTATTCACACCAACAACCCCCCTTAAGTACAACTTAGGGGAATGCCCTTAAGCTTCCAAAATCTAGGATGATATGCCTAATGGGTCTCAACTACTAAGCCATGTTAGGTACCCATGTACATAATGATATGAAATATCTCATAAAATGAAAAAAGAGGGAAAACCTCATGGGAAAAACCCTCCCCCAAAAAGAGAGATAAAATGATGTACGAATGGATGGAGTAATCAAGACCCCTCCATTACGACATACATGTAGTATAAATATAAGAGAATGATGAGAAGAGGAAGAGAGATAGGATAGGCTCCCCCCCCCCCCCCCCCCAAAAGAAGTATGCCAAATAATGATTGCTCTGATGAAGAAGCTAATCCAAGACTGTAGAATGATGTTCCCCCCCCTAGGAAGGAATAATGCCAAGGGTACAAATGAGATGCTTCTGCTGTGTGTGGAAAAAATCCCATGGATAAGTGGTGTCTCTAAAACCTACTCAACTGGATGAAGAACCTATCCCAAAGAACTGTCTTTCTTTACAACTGATGAAGAACCGTGCTGCAACTGTTGATCATAAGCATCCACATTACTTCAACATGTGAGGATCAATCATGTAGAGAATGAACAAGAGAGTCAGATGGAACCTTCATGCCAATTGAAGAAGGTGCTTCTGCATCAAGAAGAAGAGGTAGATCATCAATACTATTTCCCAAATCTATCACTAAACCTATACTTGGAAGACTAGATGTACCCTGTTGTTCTATACCTATCACTATGACGACGTATGCATGTGGACTGAACTAATGTAGTGACCTCCCACTGCAACTGTTGATAGAACCCCATGTGTCTGAATTTGTTGAAGCACTATCGCTAGTGTCACTATCAATTTCCACACAATATGATGTGTGAAGAGGAGTAGAGGACAAGCTAGGTGAACTTTCTTCAAAGTATACATCCTTCTCCACAAAAATCCAATGTGTCTTTGGATCTAGAAGTTTATATGGCTTCACACCATCTCATAACCAATGAAGGTACAAGGTCAAAATGACTATGCCTTGTATCCCTTGGAAGATATGTTTGTCCATGTAGGACAACCAAAGACTTTGAAGTGCATCACAATAGGTTTTATACCACACCATGCCTCAAAATGAGTTTTTCCATCTAAGGCTGGATGAGGAGAATGATTAAGAATGTGAGTGGCACTAGAGATTGCTTCAACTTCTAATGATGGATCTAGAGACTTGGCTTGTATCATGCAACTTGCCATAGACTTAAGAGTGCAGATCCTCAAAGATGCTATATCTGTCTTATGTGGACTGAATGCTGGCAGAGTCTAAAGATCAATGCCCACATGTCTACAAAAGTCCATAAGTCTTCTGTTCACATACATGCTTTCATTATCCATTTAGAGAACTTTGATGGCCTTTCTAGTCTATTCTACATGAGTCTTGAAGTCTAGAACCTGGTCCAACACTTCATTCTTGTTATGAAGAAAGTAGACACAAGTGAACCTTGAAAAGTCATCAATGAAGGTAAGTATGTAGTGACCTTGGCTAAATGCAAAAGGACCTGCTAATACCATGTGAACCATCTATAGAACACCTAGTGCTCTTGAAGACTTCCCTCTCTGAAGCTTCCCTTCTGGATGTATATCCATTGAATCTATTGAATACTCACCTTTGGAAAAGTTTATTTGAGGTATACCTTTGACCATTTGGTATGTGCAAAGTTACTGAAGATAGAAGAAGTCAACATAACCATACTGCTCATGCCATAATTGCATGTTTGAATTTGATTGTGATAACAAGGCCTTTGAAGGAGACTTGGGCACAAAATGGGAGAAAGAGTACAACCTTTTTCTATGATTCACTTTCCCCACTGCAACCCAGGAATCATCTTTAAGAATGTGCACCTGTACTGAGTCTGGAAGGAACTGAACTCTATGTCCATCTCCAAGGTGAGTGATTTGGTAGATTGATAGGAGATTTGAACTTAGGTTTGGAACATTGATAACATCTTGAAACTCTCCATTTTCCATATCCATGTTTCCTTTCCCTTCAACTTCCATTTTTCTATCATCTCCCATGAAGATGTGTAGTACCTTTGAGTGATTCATTGAAGAAAAATCCTACTTTAAAGAACTCATATGATATGAGGAATTTGAGTTAAATATCCATTCCTTTGAAGAGTTTGAATTTGCCATGAGTGCTTGCCCTTTGCCCTTGGAATCTGAAGAAGACCCTTTATCCTTGTAAGCATTAGGTAGAGGAACATTGTGTTTCTTCATGATGTTGGTCAACTCATCAATCTTTTTAAGATAATGCTCATGCTTTTCATGACCCAATTTCTTGCAATAAGCACACTTCTTCTTCTCCTTATTGTTGTCCCCTTGTTCAAATTTGAGGACTTTCCTTGTTGATTGGATTGTGGTGTTGTCTTTTTTGCATCCTCAAATTTGTTCTTCCATTTCTTCTTACACTTTCCTTTATTTGAGGACTATCGAACTAAATGTTGAGAACCCTCATTGGCCACCAATGCTTTAGATTGAGGTGATTTGAGAATCCCCATTGATTTCAACTTCTTTTCTTCATCATCCAACACTTCAGCATATTCATCAAAAGTGACTTTCTTGTAGGCAGACCCTAAGGTAGTCTTTGAGGTGTTAAAAGAAGATACAAATGTGGAATACTCCAATGGTAGCTTGTTATGTATGAGATAGATCAATCTACCATCTTTGATAGAAATCCCACAATTAGTAAGCTTTGTCCTTAGTTCATTCACCTTGATGATGAAATCCTATATTGAGTCATATGACTTAGGATCTAAGGAGAGAAGCTCATCTTCAATTTTGAAAACATCCTCTTCAAGCACTTTACCATATAGGCTTTTGAGGGTATCCCAAGCTTCCTTGGATGTAGAACACTTCTTAATCTGATACATGATCTTATCATCTACCCCCAAATATATATCACCTAGGGCTTTCCTATCCATTGCTACCCAAGCTGAAATATCACTTTCTAATACCTTATCACCTGCTAGTTTAGGAAGAGTACCATCTACATATTGTGAAACTCCATTATGCATTAAGTGATACCACATTTTTATTGACCATTAAGTATAATTATGAGGAGTTAATTTAGGAAATTTAAAATTGCTCATAGTGCAGAAAATGAAAGAAAAATGTAGAAAAGAGAGAACACAACACCAAGAACACTCCTCCTTTTCACTAAATCAAGGAACCCCCCCAAAATAGATGCTTTGGGCACTTTATCAGTAGTGCAATTACAATGAGCCACTTGCTAATTTTGGCCTTCGTGGACTTGTAATTTTTCTTGTTACAACCTCTAAAATGATTACAAATCTTGAACTTTACAATGTGCTACAATTCTAAAGCAATACAAAGCAAAGAAAGGCCCTATTGCTAAAAGTAACACTTTGGTACAGAAAATGCTACAATATGATAACAGACACACTTTCAAAAAAATGGAACCTATTTTTGACTCCAGATGTGCTCATATGAAGTGTTTGAAGTTGCAAAATGCACGATTGTGTAGGTATAGTCACCAAAAAATGCAATTTTTGAACAATCCTTGCACCAAAACTAGAAGAGAGCTACACGACTAATTTTTTTAGGAAATTCTACCCAATTTCAAAAAAAATTGCACCTGATTTGGAGTCTAGATGTCCAAGTTACAACCTCCCAAATTTGGACTACAAAAACCAAAATCAATTTGGAGAGGGGTTGCATCAGCGAATGATGGGGTTAAATTTGATGGTCATACAACCATCACAATAGTTCTATTTTGGCTAGGAATGATGGTCTGATGGTTGTAAAATTTAGGCTAGTGGAATGATGATGTCAATGTACCCTACCCTATGATGATGTCAGCATGACATCAACAATACAAAATTATACGAAAGGATTACGTGTCGTCCTGAAATAGGCATATGGACAAGCTAATGTGGCTTCCACATAAGCACTAATTTTGCTATATGATTGCTGACAAGGCCTATGTAGTTGGATGCTAATTGGATTACATGTATGGTGATTAGGTGCCATGTGTCAATTAGAGGATGGTCTATATGGCTGGTCCTATCCACGTATGTAGGTGATATATAGGTAGATGTGTGTGTTGTTGATGTGGGATATGCCATGTGTCCTATTGCTATTCGCCCATGTGGACTACTGACTGGGCTTGTCATAGTGTTGATTGTGTGTAGGGGCATACTGCTGACTATTCTATGGGCATGTCAAACTGCACTGCATGTCTAGCTGAGAGCGAATCCACATGGCAGTGTGAGATTACAATAGTGTTTGTTAAGATTTACCTCTGTAGTAGGCAGACAACTTTATACACTAGAAAATAATTGATTCCTCGAGTTTTGAAAAAAGTGGGGGCCGGTTATGTGGATTAATCCCACATTGAGTGGGAGATGGTGTGTTGCATTATTTAAAATGCGTAACCCACAGAGGTTTGCACAGAGCAAGGCATGTCGATGGAGGATATTGGATGCATTGTTCTGGCTGGTCATCAGATTGTTTAAGCCACTGGTGAAAATTTATAATGGCCGCCCGATGTGCTAAGTGTAGTGCTTATATTTATTGAGACTGTCAGAATTATTGAAGTCACTTGGTTTGTGCACTCTAAGGTGCTCAGATTTAGTTGGTATGGCCCTATGCCAAAAATTAGTTGTACAGCCCGCTAATAAAGTACATGGTAGCCTACAAAATAATAATAATTTTTTGCCAAAATTACAAAGCCAAGCTGGGGTATTACTACTCAGTTTAGCTAAAAAAAAATTCTCTCCTTGAATGCTCAAATGGGAAAAATATTCAAAAAATAATTTTGAAAATTTAGAGAAATAAAATTCAATCAGATCTTAAAATAAATATGCAGATCAATAAAATGACCATACTCAAACTGCCAATTGGGGCCTTTGATTTTCGATTTGTAAATTTTTTTTTCCTCACAATCAACTTTCACCCAACATAGGCAAATTTATAGTCCGTCTTCACTAAATCGATGCTCTAGATGCAATAGTGAGGTCAAAGCTGGCTCTAGATGCTTCCAATTTCTATGGATCCTCCAGATTTAGGTCAAGGTGTTGAAGCATGAACGGTCTTGGATGACTATGTGTAGAGAATCTTCCTTAGCTTTGATACCATGTAAGAATTTGGCTTAGGCTAGAATTCACCTAAGACCAAGGAACTCAAACATAAGCACACAATAGACCAAAGAGTATGATTAGAATGATGATATTCATTCAATATGCCCACTTGAGAGTACAATAAAAGTGCCTATATATAAAGGCCTCAGGAGAGCTTCTAGAATGTATATAAGTCAACATCATGATAAGTCATACAATCAGACACATGTCCACTAGATATGGGTTATCCTCCATTAAGCACAAAATTAAGTGCGATGATGTGAGGATAAGCCTACAATGGTGTAGCATGTAAATCAGTGGTGTAGAAAATATGTGCTTAATTAGGAGTGTGAATAATTGTGCTGTCAATATGACAACTTAGTGAATGATGCAAAATCCTATGTTGTAGACACCATGTGCATAATTAGAGTTGCATAACTCATGAGAGTACACAAACTCCTAAGTGTCTCTCCTAAATAAATAATAAAATAATGAAAAATAATTAAATAATGCATTAACCTAAGTAAACTTAAGTAATTTTAATAAGTAAATAATTATTTACACCAATAAGATGCACCAAAAGAAAGTTGGAAGAAACATCTTGCACAGTTGAAGACTAACTTCAATGATTGTTTTTCCAGATTTTGATGCAACTTTCAGATCTTGGCAAAATCTTCTTTTTGTTTACACCTTTGCCACTGATGTCAAAGGGGAAGAAATAAGGAAAATTGTAATTGTAAGTTATATAGTTGTACTTTGACATATAGTAGTAAGCTTTGCCTTAAGCAACCTTTGTAATCAGAGTTATAAGGGATGTAATCTTTTTTTCAAAACATGAATATAATGTTTTTATTATGTTATGTATGGTTATTTACTTTGATTGGTATAAACATTTTTGGGACTTTTCCAATTTTCCCAAAATGTTTCCATCAATGTCAAAGGGGGATATTGTTGGTAATATGACCAATTAGTCAAATTAGGTGAGATATGTGGTTGTCATTTATGGAAACATATGTTTTGCAGTTTAATTGTGATTATTTGTGAAGGAAAATTGTTTAAGTATTGGACAATGTTACAACAACATGATGAGATTTATGGATAGTATAATATTCCCTTGGAATATTTTCTTGCATAGTTAAACATAAATTCATGATGTCACTTTTATGATACATACAAGTGCACATCTCCATACGAGCAACCAAGTTCATCCTATGAAGGAAATACCTATGTAGTTACTTCACAGTGTAGAACAAAGCATGTCAACAAATTGAGTTGGATGACTTACATAATTGTTTTGATTACTAAATATTGATGAGCCAACTAAGGAAGAATTTGTTAATGTGATTGATATAAGTAAAGAACTTCAATTGCAAAGTTAGTATGCTATGTGATGTGAAGTAATGTTATGTGACATGATAATGCAAAATATGATGCAAATTGATATATGCACAGTCACTTCTTGTATGAAGAGCTGAAAATCAGAATAATTGTGAAGTATAACAAGTGATCCAATATTATATGTATATATATTCTCTTGGAGAACTTATTATATAGTTGCATGTTAGGGTGGTGGTCTCTTCTTCCACACATTTGTATATGATCCACCAACTCCTAATAGAATTGAGGCTTCTAACAAGGCTTAATCAACTAATAGGGACTCGAGACATTATATATTCTTCATAGACTCCTAATAGGGTCAATATCCTTAACCAAATTCTTATATATAGTGAATCATCTTGTGTGTTTCATTCTCACTGGGGTTTTCCCTTGGCTAGGGTTTCCCTAGTTAACAAAATATGGTGTTATGAGCTCTCTTTATGTATGGTTGTTTATAATTTTTAGCATTATTAGTTTACTTCCTTATGCATGTATTAAAGTAATTTATAATATCCAGTTGTGGGAAAAAAGATAGAAAATAATAATTCATCCCCCCCTCTTAGTATTATCTATTTCTAATAGGAAGAAATCCTAGAACAAGTGATACTTTATTGTGATAATACAAGTGCTATCAATATATCAAAGAATCATGTGATGCAAACAAAGACTAAGCACATTGCAATCAAGTGTCATTACTTGAGACAATTAGTTCAAGATAAATAGGTGAAGATGGAATATGTTAACACAAAAGAAAAAATTACTGACAATTTCACAAAAGCATTACCTAAGTATGCTCATGAGTATGTAAGAGGTAAACTAGGGGCGATACCCCTATCAAATGTTAAGTAACAAAAGAGGAGTGCCCTACATCAAACAAGATAGTTTTCATATGTTACAAATTGATGCAAAGGATCTTACTTTAGGAGCTACCTAAAGTAATCAAAGAGCTGAAATTTAAAATTAGTCACAAGCAAGGTGGCAGAGGAAGAAACTGAAAAAAGATATATCTGCATGTTAAGATGACGAGTCTTTGGCATTGTTGTCAAAGAGGGAGAGATTTACTGATCAAGAGGAAGATATCAAGAGATAATTTTCAAGAAAGAGGGAGAGATTGCTGATCAAGAATTGTTGATACAAAGCATGATTGGAGAGATTTACTAATCAAAGGAAGAAATAAAAGATGGATACTAGAGGGAAAAATCCTAACATCTATATAGTAAGAGGGAGATATAAGAAGAAATATTTAGAGGGAGCTATAAGAAAGAATTTTGTAACCTATTCAGAAGATGGAAGTTGCTAATAGAGGGAGAGATCTAAAACACAAGAAATTATTATTTACCTTTTTGGTATTTCCCTACTATTTTAACCTAGTCAGTTTGGTTGAACAAAGTGTTTGCCATCTGGTTGATCAGTTTGGTTTTCCATCAATTTCAAAGAGGGAGATTGTTGAGAATAGATTCAAAACAATAAAAGAGGGAGATTATTGAGATCAAATTAATGAAGACTATCAAAGAGGGAGATTGTTGAGAACATACAATTATGATCAATATGTTTCAATCATTGTTTTGTTATTGATGTTAAACCTACTATTTGCTGGTAAGACAACTGCTTATATGATTTAAGTACTATCACCTAGTTGATTGATGAAGAGGATTTGATCAAAAGATATAACAATAGAACCTAGAGGAAAGGTTGAGTTATGATTATGTAATGAAGTACAAGAATTAGTTATGACAATAGTAACATGATGTATTGATAATATACTTAAGGTTATAAAGGCTAGTTACACTAAGAACGTTTAGAAGAACAAGTTACACAAAGGTTGTCTGCCAAGCTTGATCAAGTGAAGAGTAGGCACCAAGAAAACTCAGTACAAACCAAGAAAAAAAATAGTTGAAATTGAGTAAAAGTTCATTCTACTATATGTCGTTAAGAACAATGGATGTCACGTAAATTTTAGGTGATGCTAAGCACCAATAAACTTTATTTTGTACTGAGTGATTTCATAGAGGATGTTGAGCAATACAATATGTTTTGAGCATCAAAAGCTAGATAATGTCGAGTTGCTACATTATTTAAAAGATCGCAAAGTCGATGGATCTAAGCTAAAAACTTTGTTTTCTTAGAATTTGTGAACTAGGTGGAAGATAAGATTGATGAGTTGGTGGCACAGAATTTAAGGTAAACTATTTATAGGAAAATTCAAAGAGGATTCAAGTAGATGTTTCTAGAAGAGATATGGAATGTGGGATAGATTCATTGCATCCTACCTAATCCATCCTAACCCTAATTTGGACAATGGAGAATGAGTGGGAAAAGATCTTAATTTCCTATTTATAGGAATGGTTGGTTAGAAGCAAAAAGGGTTAAGTGTGAGAATAGGTTTTACTTCATCAAGTAATCTAAGAGAAGAGATTGCATTGACATGTTAAGCAAGAAGGCTTAAGGATATGAATGCTTGAAGGGTGAGCACGCTGTCATAACTAAAAAGTGAGAAGGCCAAGTAGAATGGAGGATTAAAACAATCTATAATCTACAAATGAAGTTGTAAGTTGTTATCACATCAAACGTTACTATTACTCTCTAAAAATTGTATCAGTTTAGGGTAAATCTTCTGGATTAAGTTTGGCCTAACAGTCATTTGTAAATCCTTTAACCAGGTGACATTCTAAGTGAATAGTCTAAAGTACCCTAAAAAAACTCACTCCTAATAGGGTGATTGAAATCCTTTAATAGGGTCACATTTAACAGTGTGTATTATAACCTTTAAAAGGGTTGGCCTTTCACAAGACATCATTTTAGAAGAGTGATAAAGAGTAGCATGTTACTAGTGGTTTTTCCCACATTGGGTTTCCATGTAAATCATTGTGTCAAGTGTGTTGATGAATCTATTATGTTTCATGTTTACATTTCAATAAGTTGATTTGATAGTAACCTACAAGTTTTAAGTGCATTCATAATCTTATGGATACATTCATGATGAAGATAAATGCTTTATGGGTTCACTAAGCTATGAATTTTTTTTTATATATATGTGGACCTTGGATAATTGATTCACCCCCCCTCTCAATTATTCTAAAAGTATTCCAACATGAGAATCTCTTCTCATTATACACAAAATTGTGCAATCCAACTCTTTTCACACAAGAGACTAGAAGTTGCATTTTGAGCTTGGAAAGTTAAATCTGTTCATCAGGTGCAAAATTGCCAATGACACCAGCTCAAAGTGAAAAGTAATTTAGAACATTGCTACAAACCCAGAGTTAGTTAACTAAATTGTTAGTAGAAGAAGCCAATATAAGGGCTAAACTAGCTAGCATCCAATCAACTTTGACCCCTCATGTGGAAATTTTGCACAAGGAACTAGGTTACGTTGAAACTCTCATGAAGAAAGACCAAAATCTTTCAACATTAGATAGCCTAGTCTATCCTTCTATTGAGCTAGCCATTCAAATCAAGTCTTTGGATGTAGCATGTGAGAATTGGGATGTCACTCTCAAGATAATCCTAGATGTCCATAAATCATTTTTGGAAAAACACACTATAAGTGTATAACCCATTGACATAAGTGTTAAAAAGTAGAAGAAATATTTTGGAGGAGAGTAAGATAAAGGAGGAAGATAAAGGGGGAGAGAAAAAAGAGAGAATTCTGGGGGAGATATAAGGAGAATGAGGAATGGGGGAGAGTAAATAAAAGAGTAAAAGGGAAAATAAAGATAAGAGAAACAAGATGCAGAGTAAGAAAAGGGATAGAGAAAAGATAGATTAAGAAAAGTTAGAGCAAGCTCAATACAATAAATTCGTCCGTGCCCATCAAGGGCCTCAACCTATTCTTATATACTGGGTACGATTTAGAAAAGTAATACTACCTATGCATGTGGGATAATAAAATATACTCACAGGACGACTTACAAAGCATATGCGTCCAACAACACTACTCTAACAAAATAAACAGAAGGAACACACAGGTTCCTAACATCCCCTCTCCCTTAGAAAAAAGCTTTGTCCTCAAAGCTTAAGGTGTGGAAATTGTTGTTGAATCTGAAGAAGGGGTTCCCAGGTAGCATCCTCTGGTTGCATGCCATGCCACTGAATCAAGACCTCAGAGATGGAGCGAGAGCGAAGCTGGCGAGTGCGCTGGTCAATGATTGCCACCGGCTCTAGGATAATGGATCCTTCCGTATCCATTTCAGGGAGAGTAGTTTGTGCTCTGACAGTGGTACCCAGAACTTTCTTTAGACAAGAAACATGAAAGACTGGATGAATGTGGGAAGAAGGAGGAAGTTCCAGTTTATAAGCAACTGAACCAATCTTCTGCAGAACCTTATAAGGCCCATAAAATTTTGGGGCCAGCTTATGACGCCCTTTCAGCTTTAGGGAGGATTGTTTGTATGGCTATAGACGAAGAAAAACCATATCCCCAACTTGAAATGAGCGCTCAGAACGGTGTTGATCTGCTTGCTGTTTCATCCGATTACGGGCCATGTGAAGATTATCCTGTAAGGTACGAAGAATCTGATCCCTACTGCGGAGAACTATGTCAACTGCCACAATATTCTCCTTACCCTTCTTGTAGGTGATCTCATAATCATACCCCATGAGTTTGCTGACCCATTTCTGTTGTGTAGGAGAGGATACCCGTTGTTCCAGGAAGTATTTCAGACTTTGGTGATCGGTTCTGATGCAAAAATGACTCCCTAAGAGGTATGGCCGCCACTTCTGTACAGCATGCAAAATAGCCATCATTTCTTTTTCATAAGTAGAGAGGGCTAGATTCTTACCAGAGAGGGCTTTGCTAGTGAACGCAATAGGATGGTCATCTTGCAAGAGAACAACACCCAATCCATTGCCGCAAGCATCACTCTCAATAGTGAAGGGTTTGGAAAAATCTGGCATCGCGAGAACAGGTGTACTGCACATAGCCTGTTTCAGTTGTTCAAATGCAGTCTCAGCAACAGGGTTCCAGGAGAAGGCATCCTTTTTTAACAGAGCTGTCAATGGTGCTGCAATTTTCTCGTAATCTTTGACAAACTTGCGGTAGTAGCCAGTCAACCCCAAAAAACCCCGAAGGCTCTTGAGAGTTTTAGGATGCGGCCAAGTTTTCATGGCATCTATTTTTGTAGGATCCACCCGCACTCCATGGTGTGCAACAATATGCCCGAGATACTCCACTTCCTCCTGGCCAAACACACATTTAGATAGTTTTGCACAGAGTTGATGATCAGAGAGAAGTTGCAAGACAAGCTCCAGATGATGGAGATGCTCAGCCCAAGTTTTGCTATATATGAGGATATCATCAAAGAAGACCAGAATGAATTTTCGGAGGTATGGTCGAAATATGTTATTCATCACTGCCTGAAATGTTGAAGGAGCATTCGTGAGGCCAAAGGGCATGACTAAAAATTCATAGTGACCATCATGTGTGCGGAAGGCAGTTTTAGGTATATCCTCCTCATTAACCCGAATTTGATGATACCCAGAACGAAGATCTAACTTGGAGAAAAAATGAGCCCCATGAAGTTCATCAACAACTGGAATGGGAAACTTGTCCTTTATAGTGAGATGATTAAGTGCTTGGAAATCAATGCAGAGTCGCCATGACCCATCTTTTTTGCGAACAAGCAGAACTGGAGAAGAAAAGGAACTGGTACTAGGGCGAATAATACCTTGCTTTAGTAAGTCACAGACAAGTATCTCGATTTCGGTCTTCTGATGAAATGGGTAGCGGTAGGGCCTGATGTTGGGCAGAACACTGCCAGGAAGGAGCTGAATACGGTGGTCCTCTGGACGAGAAGGAGGTAATCCCACAGGTTCAGCAAATATACCAGAATACTTGTCCAAAATGTGTTGGAGATTGGCAGGAGTGCTAGAGACTGCTGATGGCTGCATCTGAATGGAATGGAGCTGAGCGATGACACCATGTGAATTCTTCTTAAGAAGTTTTTCCATACGGTGTGAACTGATGATGCTGAGAGACCCTAGTTGTAAGCCTTTCAAAGTGTGTTGGTGCCCCTCGGTGGAAAACTGCATCCAAAGTTCAGCAAAATCCCAGAGAATGGGGCCAAGAGTGCGTAACCATTGGGCACCCAAAACCACATCACAGCCACCTAAGGGTAAGGCAAACATGTCAGAGCGCATGTTATAATCTCCAATAGAGAGACGCACATTGCGACATTTCCCTTTACAAGGTAAAGTGCCCCCATTGGCAATCATGACTTCAAAGCTAGAGCAGGGATGGATAAAGCAATCAGCCTGTTTGGCTATTCGTGGATCAATGAAGTTATGAGTGCTACCAGAATCAATGAGTATAGTAAGAGGGATCTTCTTGAAGAAACCCTGGACCCGCATGGTTTGTGGAGTAGTGACTCCTGCCAAAGCATGGAAAGATATCTCTGGTGGAGCTTCTGGTGAAGGAGGTTCAGGCTGGTGAGGCTCAACCTCATCACCCACTGTTTCCTGAGCATCTACATATTCTTCCAGTTCCGGTGGAGAATCCACATCCAAGAGATAGAGCTTTTGCTGAACACATCTATGGCCTCGAGACCATTTCTCATCACAATTATAACAAAGCCCTTTGTCTCGCCTGACTCGCATCTCTGTTTCAGACAAGTGCTTGATCGGAGTAGTTCTGGGAGCTGGTATGACTGGAGGGTTGTGAGAACCTGTATTTTTGAATGGAACAAAATTAGATCTGGAGCGTTGTAGAGCACTAATCTTGTCTTCCGCTAACTTAGCCAACCCAAGGGCTTCCATCATTGTAGTAGGTCGAAACATTTTGACTTCTGAGCGAAGTGCATCCTTCAGACCACTGACAAAACAACTACGAAAGAATTCATCAGACAAGCCCTCTGTGTGATTAGCTAATTTTTCAAACTCTGTCTGGTATTCTCTTACAGTGCCTGTTTGACGCAGTTTAGTGAGTGCTCCTGTGAAATCATCAAAGGAACTAGGGCCAAAGCGCTCCAAAATGAGGGTGCACAATTCTCTCCACGTTGGGCCTATATTAGCCTTGATGTACCAACGGAACCATTGAAGAGCTTCATGTTCCAAATGAAAAGATGCAAGGGGGACTTTGTGGTTATCCAAAGTATTATGCAAGCTGAAATACTGCTCTGCCCTATAGATCCATCCAGTCGGATTAGAACCATCGAAGCGTGGAAAATCAAGCTTGGGTCCACAGAAATTGCCAGAAGAGGACCCAGTATCTCCTGAATGGTTTCGGCTCATGGCTGACTGCTGAAAGTTAAGACCCAGAATTTTGTCATCCAGATCTTGAAGTTTGGTTTTGAGGGATGCAATTTCCTCTTCCATGATTTTTGCTCCTGTATGCGTAACAACCATAAAACAAGGTTTTTTTTTTTTTTTCTTTTTTTTTTTTTTTGGAATGGGTAGAAGATGAGAAACAAAAACTTTTTTAGTTACGACAAACTTGGATTTGGGTAAAACTCATATAGGAAATGGGTGTTTGACGGGTGGTGGGAGACTATTTGGGGACAAGGGAAAAAGAAAAATGAGGGTTTCAAGGGTAGGGAGGCGAAATGAGGCGAACAGTCCAAGAGGGATAAGGGAGCAAAATGAGGAATTGAATCGTGTGGCTCAGTTTGGTGGCGATTGGATGAGAGGTGAAAAAGATAGGGCAAACCCTAAAATTAGATAAATGAGGGATTTAGGGCTTTGATATGTAGAATTTGGGGTTGGGTCGCCAAGGAAGGAAGTATGCGAAATGATATTGCAGACGTTCTGCGGAAGTATGAGCAGAAACAGAAAGCAAACAAGTAAGCTACGACTAAAAAACAGAAAAATTTTTACTCTTTTTTTTTTTTTTTTTTTTTTTTCTAAATTTTATTTTGAACAGTCGACTTAAAAAAAATTCACTCACAGACAGAACAACTGAAAAGAGTTATTGCAATAACAAGAGATATTAGAAGTGAGAGGAACCTGAAGGCCACGACAGAAAAAAAAAAAATTGATGTAATTTCCACCCAGCGAGCCCAAGAGAGTGCTCTGATACCAGATGAGAAGACCCTCCTTATAGCAATATCGTGAGAATGCTCGAAATAACAGAATACAAAGTGATAGCAGAACTCAGAATGAATCTACTGATCGCAGGCCACTTCGAGGGGGTAACCTCCTTTGAGCAAGCTCAATACAATAAATTCGTCCGTGCCCATCAAGGGCCTCAACCTATTCTTATATACTGGGTACGATCTAGAAAAGTAATACTACCTATGCATGTGGGATAATAAAATATACTCACGGGATGACTTACAAAGCATATGCGTCCAACAACACTACTCTAACAAAATAAACAGAAGGAACACACAGGTTCCTAACAAAAAGATAGATTAAGAAAAGTTAGAGCAAGCGCAAAACAATATGAAGTCAAAGAGTATTAGTTGAGACATAGTTATTCTACAAGAGCATAAAATTTTGGATACAGAACAAACCTATCATCTCAAGGGGAGTTACCAGATTTTGAGGTATCCAAGTTACAAAATTTTGAAATTTTAAATTTTTGTACATAAATTGAGTTATAGATATGTTATGTTTGTGAGATTAAGAATATTATTGCATACTCAAGTGTTTTTGACACTCATGTCAAAGGGGGAGATTGTTGATCTTAGATTGGTTTTGAAAATTGAGTGTCCACACACTTAAGTTATTTACTTAGTTCATGCTAAACAAGTAGTATATGCTGAGAATAATATATATATTATTGAGCATGATGAGTCAACAGTGAGTGCCAAGCCACTCATGTGCCGATTCACTCAAGTTTTGAGTAGATAGTATATGCCAAGTGACTCAGGAGCCAAGCAAGAAGTGTATGTCAAGTGATTTGGAAGCTGAGAAAATAGTGGATGCTAAGTGATATAGATGCTAAGTCATAGCATAGAGATTATTGTATGCTGAGCATCAAAGACTTCAAATGCTGAGTGACACAATTGTTTGTAATGGCACAAACAACTATGTAAACCATTTTTTAGTTGAATTAAGGATGAATTATGATATTTTGGAGATAAGGACAAATTTTATGTTGGATTCTCAATGAAATTAAATGCAACCAATCAGAAAAAGGGAAGGTTTAAGCAACAAAATGGATGAATATCAGCTATTGATTCATATCTAACCCTAAGTCACCAAAGTCTTCTTAAGGAGAACAAACTATAAACTCTTAAGAGTGTGTAAGGTGTATGAAGAAGCAAAGAGAGAGCTTACATGCAAAAAATAAAGCATTCATGGTGGATAAGGAGTTATAAAGTGAGATTGCATTGCAAAATCAATTAGGGTAGAATAGAGGAAAGCGAAGAGTATACAACAAAGAGACATATAATCAATAAGGATTGAGAAGATTTGTGGGTTATAACTTTTCATTGGAGGGTTTCTCGGTAATCATATCTGGTGTTATATGTGTGTGAATTTTTATTTGCTAACACATTTTAGATGTACATGGTATTTTAGTTTACTTAGTAAATGTATGAGATGGATGTGTGGTGAAAGTTTTATGGGTTCAAGTTTAAACTACTAATTGTTTTAATCATGTTGATAGTGGAGAAGACAATAATGTTCAAGTATTGACAGTATGAGAAAATATAGATCACTTATGTATGCTTGACTAAGTAACATAGTAAAAGACCAAGGAATTTTTATGTACATGCCAAGTGATGCTAGTGTCAATTGAGCCATAGTAAATGCCAAGAAAATTTAGTGTTGATTGAGCATCACTATCAAATGAGTGATAGTGTTGATGCCAAGTAAGAAGTTTGATAGTGACTAAATAACTCAATGATGACAAAGTGTCAAAAATTAGTGTTGGCCAAGGAAGAACATTTTAATTGTTTGAGATAAATCTTAATTTCCAGCTAACTAAGTTGATTTCTTTGGATATGGAAATTTTTTTGAAGATAAGGATTGATGAGTTGGATCATTTAATTCTAGGAGAGCATTAGCTAAATGATCTAAGAGATGAATTCAAGGAGAAGTTCCTAGAAAAAGACAAGATAAAAAAAATGGTGATTAGATATATTGTATATGATGGATCAAATCGTTAACCCTACTATCTATGGTATTGATTAAGAGGAAAAGATTAAAACTTCCTATTTAAAGAGGTACAAAGGAAAACTTGTAGTTGTGTTGTGCTTTATGTGCTTGTGAAGGTGTTCTAGATAGTTAGAGTTGTTATTGATGTTGTTCATGATGAAAATAATTGGTTAATTGTGTATTGTCTTTGATATTACACAAAATGTCATATCATTTCCAATCAGTGTATGCTGAGCTCACTCTGGCAATGAAGATAGTTTCCTATATCTACCAAGCATTCTAGAGTTTTCCTAGTTCAGAAGATAGTGTCTACCAAGTTCACTTGGACAACAAAGGAAAGTTTGTAGAAGTTGAGTGTTAACCAAGCTCACTAAGTTAATGAAGGAAATTTTGGATGGAGCTAGTCTTAATAGAGCTCACTTGGTTACCATAGGAACTTTGTGAATATATAGTGTTAACTGAGTTCACTGGGTTAGCACAGGAAAGCTATTTTGGGTTAGTGTCTACCAAGCATGGTTAGCTAATGAAGGATTTTCTTATTTTGGCATATTGAGTTTAATTGAATTATTTGTTGGTTCTAGCCGACTGAGGAGATGAATATTAATTATTATAAGTTGTATTCAAGCCAACTTAACAATGTGTAAGATATAAATATAAGGTCAAGTTGAGGATTGAATATGTGGAACATATTAGAAGATTTTATGATTCTTAGAGGAAGTGAATTGGAAGGATAAGAAAGGTATCCTTGTTGAGCTACAAAGATAGATTTGATCAGGAAGGATCAATTATATAGGCCATAATTAAGATTAGTAATCAATAATTCAGTTGCATCAAAAATCAAGTCATCTCATTCTTACTTTCTAACCATTGTAATAGTGATCTAAAACTCTTAATAGAGTTGGCTTAATAACTATTTGTAAATCCTATAATAAGGTGGCATTTCTATTTGAAGTGTCTAAAGACCTCTAACAAGGCCACTCCTAATAGGGTCATTAAATCCTCTAATAGTGTCACACTTAACAGTGTGTTTTATAACCTTTAATAGGGTTGACTCCTAATAGGGCTCATTTTGGAAGAGTGGAAATCAGTAACTAGTTACAATTGGTATTTTTTCCAAATTGGGTTTCCACGTTAAATCTTGGTCTCACTTGTGTTCATGATATTTCTTTTATGTGTATGCAACTAAGTTAAGTAAGATTAATAATAGATAATATCTTAAAGATTTTCATGTCAAGTGATTACTAAGTTATTTCAGTATTTATTGAGCTACAATAGTATTTAATTAGAGTTTTGATTTGTATTGACATCTAAGGGATCTAGGAAACATCTTAGTGATAACCAATTCACCCCTCCCCTCTCAGTTACTCCTCCTATATTTCCAATAGTTGATTGGAAAATTTGAGAAGAAGGTTTCATTGAAAATATGTGAAGGGCTATTGCTTGAAGGGTTGTGAAGAAAATTTGAGATTAAATGACAACGGAGGCTAGACAATGAATCAATATTGAGAGCTGAAAAAAGATCTGAACATGCAAAGTGAGTTGCACTAAACATAAAAAACTTGTTGTTACTTTCTAATCATTGTGAACAATATTTGAAATCTTTTAATCAAGGTTGACCTAATAGTCATAAGGACCTAAAAATGTGTGTAAATTGTTTAACCATGTGTCATTCTAATAGAATGTTCTAAAGTCATCTAACAATGTCACTCCTAACAAAGTGATTAAAGCCTTTACCAAGGTCACATTTTAAAATGTGTATTATAACATTTAACTAGGTTGGCTCCTAATAGGGCTCACTTCTGAAGAGTGAAAGTTGGTGACATGTCGCTAGTGGTTTTTCCCAAATTGGGTTTCCATGTAAAATCCTAGATTCAAACTTTTGTGAATGTTATTGTGATGCTTTATTGATTTAAGTTTACATTCTTGAAGTATATTATTTTAAGAATAGTGGACAACTATTTAATGTTGCAAATAGTTTATAGTAGAGGCCAAGCAATGGAATGATAAGGTCTAAATTTTTTTAAGTGATTGTTTCTTTAATTGGTACATTTGGACCTTGGGTAACACCCCCTCTCAGTTATTGTATATATTATAACAATTGGTATTAGAGCATTTTTGCTTGTAGAGAGGATTTTGGAGGTACTCAAAGCTAAGGATCATGGCATACAAGAGAGAGGTACCAAATTTGAACAAAGAAAACTTTCTTGCATGGAGAAAGTTGATGAGATTATATATATCTAGATTGGTGATGCTACATTGGAGTTTCTAGACAATGCATATGTGGACATAACAACATTCCCTTTGATTTTTCAGCAATTGAAAGAAAATAAAGGACATAATATGTCAATATTGGAGATTTCTTCAACCCTAAGCTATGATGAGTTTGATTACCTAAAGGAATGCAATAATTCATGGGATAAACTAAAGACCATCTATGGAGGAGATGATAATGTCTTGAGAGCCAAATCAAAAAGTTTGAGAGGTAAGTTTGATGAGATGAAAATGGAAAAAGATGAGAACATACTACAATAGTGTACAATAATCAAAGAAGTTATCAATGCTATTATAGGAGATAATGGAAAGATTGAAGATGAAACAATAATCACCAAGGTATTGAGAACTCTACTTCCTATTCTATCAGGGTTTTTTCAATACAAGAACTAATATGTATATTTGGTAATAACCTAACTCTAGAAGGTGTAATAGGTAGGATTACTTCTTTTGAGATGTCAAATTTGATAATCACACTCCTAATACTATTGAATTTTATTTTAAATCATAATTGGTTCTTAGCAAGAAAGGAAAAAGAAAATATGTGAAAAATGATAGTGATACTTCTGATGATGAAATTTATGAACTTGAGGCACTAATAGCTAGGATATTGGGAAGAGACAAAGGAGAATACAAAGGTAAAGTTCCCAAAATCTATTTCTTATGCAAAAAGGTTAGTAATATTGTTGCAAGATGTCCTAATAGAGAGGACAAGCACGAAAGAAAAGAAAGCAAGTGTAAAGGAAGAGGAGATGTCTGAGACTTCAAAAAGAAAAAGGATTACAAGGACAAAGGTAAGAAATATTGTTATATTGTTGAAGAAGAAAATGATACTAAATTTGAAAATGATGAAGAGGTAATCTATGTTGATATGCAAGAAGATTTTGATGAAGATGAGGAAACTACTTTAATCTCTTATGTGAATGAAAGTGACAGATGGATAATTGATATTGGTTTCTCTAATCACATAATTGGTGATAGAAGCAAATTTGAGGACATTGGACCATACAAGGGTGACTATGTCAAATTTGGTAATGATTTTCCATGTCTTGTGAAAGGTAAAGCAGGTTGGATAAGGCCATGATAATGGTTCCCACTTTTTGGCCAAGTTTGACACTAAAGTAGATATTTTTAACAAAAACTTGATTTTCAAATGCATATTATGACCAAATCATAAAGAACTTGATGATGATGTAAACTAATAATTTTTAGCATTTTCTATCTAGTTTCTAACAATATTTTAATATTTTTTAATAATTTCATTTGAAGTCCTTTTTTTCCTCCTCTGAGAAGTGCTTTATAAGAAAATTGATATTTTCAAAAAGTGATGGGTGTTTTGATCAACATAACTTTTTGTTAAAATAGGATAATTACAAAATTATTTTTGGGCTAGAATAGTATCATCAATAAGTAGCAAGTTTTTTGGTTTTGTTCAATTTTGTTAAAAATTATAGGTTTTATTTAGTGACAAAGTGACTCTAACAATAATTTAGAAATAGATTTCTTTTGATCAATATAACTTGATTTGTATATATCAAAATGCAATTTTTCTTGACTTTCTAGAAAACCAATACACATAGCTTTGATGATCATATTTTTTAAAAAAATTATTCTTTTCTTTTATATTTTTCCCAAGGCTTCAAATGGAGGTTTCTAAAATGATAAAAAAAAACCTATATTTAACAAAATTAAAAATAAAACATCACAATAAGCACAATATATGCTAAAAATATATTCATTGGAAAGCTTATGAAATGAGAACACATTTATAAACTTATTTTTAGAGTTTAAACTTATTTTTGCCATGTTTGAGCATTTGGGTGCCTAGGGGCTTTGAACGAAGCCCTTTGGTAGCCATTTTGGGTTCTAGGGGTTTCATTTGAAAGTAAAATCTTATCGGCCCAAAATAAAAAGTGTAAAACTAATTTGTTTGGTATAAAAAACAATTGTAGACTCATTTTTTTAATAAATGCACAAAAATCTTACAAGGAATTTACTGTTTTGAAGAAAAAGGAAGAAGACTCAAGATAATTTGAAATATTTTGTTAGCTTTTTGAAGATTGACTTGACAATTCATAATATTTTGAAAATAAAAAATGGGATGACAACAAGGAAGACAAAGTAAATATGCAAGAAATAGATCAACTGGTGCAGAACCGAGAAATTGTGAGAAAACTTTAGAAAATTATCACAAAATAAGAGAAGGTATGTACATGTGTAAATTTGTATAGACATGTATATTTGAAATTTTATAATTAATTTTCTAAATTTATTCATTTATATGCATGTAGGTCTTAAAAAACAATCACTGGACAAGCAAATACATGTTGAAGAAGATTTGATTCATGATAATCCATGACATGACAATCCAAGACATAACAATCCAAGACATGACAATCTAGGACATAACAATCTAGAACACAATAATTTAGGACATGAACTAATGGAACATGGAGAAAGGTTAGGATGAGTTTTTTCAAATTGGCATGGATAAATGCATAAGACTAGCGACAAGTGTAAAGAAAAATATCAGCCATAGAAATTTAGATCATTTACTTACAACGGATGTGGATAAATTAAAATTAGTTGCTAATATTAAATCTTTTAAGTCTTTCCAAAAAAGAGAGCTATGAATAAGATAATAAAAGGTATAGCAATTAAATTTGATGTTTTTGAAACACTTGAAAAAACTCAAGTACTTGCTTGTGTTCTTTTATAGAAAAACTTGGAAGAGTCATTAAAATTGCTAGGTGTAGAAACAACATCAAAAAAGAGAAAATTTTCTAACATGCAAAGTGATATTGTTGAAAATGTTATGAAAGGTTTGAGCTCTATAAGGAAGAAAACTCAAATTAAAGATAAGAGCACTACAAGAAGAGTTATGTTGCAATCTGGTGCATGAGCACATAAAGTACAAGAGCACAAGGAGGTTAAGAGTCCTTATATCATATATTAAATATTTTTTTTAGACATTTACAATGTGTTTGAGTCCATAAGTTGAAATGTAAAGGCTAGAGAAGTCATTTGTAATAAGTGTCAAAATTGTGCAAGCAGGTCTCAAATTGGTCAAGAAGGTAAAAATATGAAAGAATGCCTTATAAATGATTAAATTGATGTAAAATGTCCATTTAAGTCCATTCAAGTGTCCATGCAAATATTTGTCAAATTTGGACTTACACTTCAAAAGTTGTAATGTAAAAAGTGCATAAAGTGCATAAAAAATGTAATGTGAAAAGTGCACAAAGTGCAAAATGTCAAAGTTGCATAACAATTTAAAAGAATGTAAGGAGATAGTTTAAAAGGTAGTTTGGAAGCTATAACCAACCATTAAAAGGTAGTTTGGAAGTTATAACCAATAAAAAAAACTATAAAAATGGATGTATGGTCGAACCAAAAAATAATGGAAGAAAAATTCACATTTTAAACAAATTTGGTGAAATTCTGAGTTGCTATTTTGATTGACTTTTAAGTTTTAGTGTTGGTTCTAGGTCTTATATAGCCATGCACAACCTATTAACCATGTATAATCTACATTTTTGGATAGAGGGCTGAATAAGCTTCCTTCTCTTTTTGGTTTGAATTAGTTTCATTTATTTTTGAAGAAGTTATGCACATTTTAGTGAAAGTGGTTATTTATAGATTTTGGATTTCTTGACAGTAGTCATGTTGCAATATTTGTTACTGATACATATGGAAGAGTTATGAACTATAAATAGATTAATTAAATAGATATGTGAATTTAATTCAATTTGCTTTTGGTTTGAGTCATTTTCAATCATATTTATGGAAGCTATGATTGTTTTAGTGGAAACTAGTTTTTTAATATCTTCAATAGAGTTGCAGGCATAGATTTGCATGAATGTAATGATTTATAGATTGGAATAATTAATGCCTTATAGATTTTAAAAATAGACTCAGAAATGGTCATTTTTATATTGGTTTTGTTTCATTTAGATGTTTTTTGATAAAGATATCATTTTCCTAACACAGGGTTTTGAGTTTTATGTGAACATTTTTATAGTAAAATTGGGGCTTGATAAAAAGGTCATAAATTATAATTGGGTTGTTGGATTGGGATCAGCTTTGGATATGATTTAGAAGGAATAATTGTAAATAATTCAACCAAATGGTTTGGAAAGAAAGTTTTTGGAACCAATGTTATGAATAATGAAACCCAAAATAGACACCAGGCTATGGGAATGAGAGAATATTAAGCTTGGTTGTGTTTAACCTCATAAAATGCCTCTATGCTGAATGTTTTATCTCAGTGATATGTAGATTTGAATTTGTTTGAAATCCCATTTACATCAAATTGGTATCAAAACCAATGAAATATTTGGATAGATAGAATATGTGAGGAAAGAACTTGACCCATCTAGTTGCAAGAAGGAAAGAAGTTTCTGAAGAGTTTATGGGTAGGCAAGTAAGTTCTATCTAGACCATTCTTCGATAGAGGTACATCTAGAGTAGGGTGCTGAAAAAAACCACTGAGCAAGAATGGGAGCTGAACCAACAGATTGAGTATAAAATTGGGTAAGATGGATGGTTTGTGTTGCGTAGTTTTTTGTTATGCAACATTGCAAGAGATGGAGTTGTTTATAGCATCAAAGTGAGCAAAAGAAGCATGGAGAAAAGCTTGTTTCTAGACTATTCACAAAGCCATTTCCATGTGACATGACAATTTTTCAAAATGGGGAGTATGGTGTAGGAGCACATAAAGTACAAGAGCACAAGGAGATTAAGATTCCTTATATCATATATTAAAATTTTTAAAAGATATTTATAATGTGTTTGAGTCCATAAGTTGAAATGTAAAGGCTAGAGAAGCCATTTGTAATAAGTGTCAAAATTGTGCAAGGAGGTCTCAAATTGGTCAAGAAGGTAAAAATATGAAAGAATTCCTTATAAATGGTTAAATTGATGTAAAATATCCATTTAAGTCCATTCAAGTGTCCATGCAAATATCTGTCAAATTTAGACTTACACTTCAAAAGTTGTAATGTGAAAAGTGCATAAAGTGCATAAAAAATATAATGTGAAAAGTGCATAAAGTGCAAAATGTCAAAGTTGTATAATGATTTAAAAGAATGTAAGGAGATAGTTTAAAAGGTGATTTGGAAGTTATAACCAACCAAAAAAACTATAAAAATGGATGTATGGTCAAACCAAAAAAGAATGGAAGGAAAAATTCTCATTTGAAACAAATTTTGTGAAATTTTGAATTGTTATTTTGGTTGACTTTTCAATTTTAGTGTTGGTTCCAGGTCTTGTATGGCAATGTGTGGCCTAGAAACTATGTATAATCTATATTTTTGGATAGAGGGATAAATAAAATTCCTTCTCTTTTTGGATTGTATTAGTTTCATTTTTTTTTGAAGAAGTTATGCACATTTTAGTGAAAGTGGTTATTTACATATTTTGAATTTTTTGATAGCAGTCATGTTGCAACATTTGGTATTGACACATATGGAATAGTTTTAACATATAAATAGATTCATTGGATAGATATGTGAATATAATTTTATTTCCTTTTGTTTTGAGTCATTTTCAATCATATTTATGGAAGTTATGAATGTTTTAGTGGAAACTAGTTTTTTATATCTTCAATGGAGTTGCAGTCATAGATTTGCATGAATATAATTATTTATAGATTGGAATAAGTAATGGCTTAAAAATTTGAAAACTAGACTTAGAAATGATCATTTTAAAATTAGTTTGATTTAATTTGGAGGTCTTTTGAGAAAGATATCAGATTCCCAAGATAGGATTTTGAGTTTTACTTCTACATTTTTATAGTAAAATTGGGGCTTGATACAAAGGTCATAAATTATAATTGGGTTGTTGGATTGGGCTCAAACTTGGATATAATTTAGAAGGACTAATTTTAAATAATTTATCCAAAGTTTCTGGCAAGAAAGTTTTTGGAACAAATTTTATGAATAATGGAACCTAAAATAGAAACCAAGCTATGAGAATGAGAGAATATTAAGCTTGGTTTTGTTTAACCTCATAAAATGCCTATATGTTGAATGTTTTATGTCAGTCATATATAGATTTGGGTTTTTTTGAAATCCTATTTACATCACAATTTATTCTTGGTAGTAGTATACCCCAAAATAGACAAATATCTTCAATTTCATCACACATTAGTTTTAGTAGAAAAACCATTTCAAAATATATTAAGAGGAGAATGGTTTTGGATGATAGCACTTTGGAAGGAAATTGGGCAATTATATGTATAGCTCCTCGTAATGATATGATTGATGATAGAATAAAAAATTTGGTAGTATCATTTTGGAATGATAATAGTAGTTCTTCATGAAATACTAGAGACGTTCTTAGACATAGGATTAGACCTAATCTTTATGAACATCATACAAAACATTGGTTGGACATAACACAATATGAAATGTATGTCTCAATTTGTGATGCAGGAGCATCCAGAGGTATAAGGGCAATCCTGTGTCACCCAAAAAAAAAAAAGTACTTAGACTTAGTTTTTGTTTCATGTCTTTACATTTTTGGATACCCATTTGGGTCAAATAAAGGTTCCAACTCTCACAGTTCCACTATCAGTGTGTTTGAAAATCTTGAAAAAATAGGAGCATGCAATTTGGCCATCTTTTTGGTGACCTAGAAGGTGTGAATTGGCCAGATGAATGTAATTGTGATTTAGAGCATTCTAGAAAAAGAATCACGTCAAAAGGCCCCACGATTTGAAAGTTATTGCAATTTCTCAGGTTTTGGAGACCTCCTAAGAATGCTTCAAAGTTAGGTTTGGGGCATTAAATGACCTCAAAAAGGGTCAAAAAATGGGGGATGAGCAAAGCTTGTCCATAGAGCTATAGAGCGCTTTGAGAGCTTTTCAAAAATGTAAATAGTTCGTCAATCGGAGCTACGGTTCAAAAGTTATGCCTCCCAAAAGTTCGGCTACCGTTTCTGGATTCTTCTAGATTTGCATTGACTTCTAACGCAGCTTATGGAACCTTCTATTTTGTCGGTGGATGCCTACTAGCACTTTCTAGAATGTACTCCTAGTCCTTAACCCTCTGGGGTCTATTTAAGGAGATTTCTGGCATTGTAAAAGGCAGTTCAGAGTGGAGTTTGAGAGGAGGTGCTAAAAGGAGAAATATTCTCCAGATTTATGCTATTGTAAGCCCTTAGGGCATGTTTTGAAGTTTACTTTTCCTGCACTGTTTGTACTAGCTTATTTTCTCAGTTAATATAATTTTCCCTTTTCTGTTAGTTCCATTCTGTTCTTGGGTTGTGTCCCCACCAATTTGTAGTTCAAATCTTGATATAAAGATTGGGCAGATATTATTTAAAATATTGAAGCCATATAACTTATTGCTGTCATTATCATATTGAATTTGATCTCCACTATCAAGTTTATTGGAAATTTATATAAGAAACTTTTGTTTATAAAAATGCAACTCCTAGTAGATGAGGTGAGTTCATCTCATCTATTTTATGTGAAAAAATGCATTTGATCTTGTTGGTCAAATCAATTGTATTAGACAAATATGTGACACATTTTCTAATTTGGCTCTTTTTCCTTTGAATAATGGAGATATTGATGTCACAAAAATAATAACTTGCAAGGGTTACAAGTATGTAATGAATCAAACTAAATTGAGAAAGGATAGAAAAGATTAGAACATGTTGAAGAGGAGATGACTGTTGGAGCATTTATGGACAAATTTAAAAGTTTGATAGAACCATATATTCGTCATGCATACTTTGCAAAGTGGAAAGCACAAAAATTTCAAACACTTAGAGATAACTTCTCACTTGGAAGCATTTTATCAATTGTTGACTTTGTAGAAAACTATTTATTTGTTCATCAAAAGGCTATTTAATCAGAATACTATTTTTTAGGCCAAGTTGCTATTATGGTACAAGTATGCTAAAGTCCTACACAATTAGATTTGGATGGTATTCAAAGAATAGTTGAGGCACAAGTTATCAAAAAAGAATAACACTTTTGTCATTGGGTAAAATTGTAAGATTAACCAAATAAAAGTGACTAAATATACTACCAAATAAATGATTAAATAGATGAACAAAAAATTAGTTAGTAATAATTAGTCTCTTAACAAAAACTACTAAATAAATGACTAAATAGTTAGTTACTAATAATTAGTTGCCTAAATAAAAATAAATGAATAAAATATTATGACATATTTATAATAATATTTGATAAAACAATCATAGACTAATATATAAATTAAAGGTTACATTTCACTAGAAATGCTTATTGCTATTATGATTATTGCATGAGAAATCCATATACACCTGACTAATGCTAGAAATCTAGATTTTAGGTGATTTTAAAATCAAATAATGATAAACACTATTTATATATATTATAAAAGAATAAAAATGAAATAGAAAATAAAAACCAAAAAATTGAGAACTAGTTCTTCATTTTTGTTCTTTTGTAATATGTGTATTTTATTCTATAATAGTTTCAACATCATTGAAATTACAAGTACCCCAGTCCAACCCATAACCTATTGAAGCTTACAAACAAGATGGAAACATACATAAATAATTACCACCCTTACTCCCCATCCCTATACTTATATCATTTGACATCTACATAGGCATACAAATACTTCCCAATATGAAAAAATTAGGCCAAACAAGACTACTTCAAGAAAAATAAAATATTTTCATATAAAATCCCAATTTAGAATAGAAAATGAATGAAAATAAAAAGATAAAAAATTCAACTTACCATTGATGAAATGGTTGAATTTGATGAAAAAATCAATGAAAAAAAGAAAAAAGATAAAGAAATTCAACTTATTATAGTTGAAATGCTTGAATTTGATGGAAAAATTGATTAGGTACCTAAAAGGTTGTTGGAATTACTTTAGAATAACTAAGCGGGGTGGGGGCAAATCAGTTATTCAAGGTCCAGATGTATAAAATATAACTTTTTCACAGTTCAGTGAACCCATAAAACATTCATACCCATGCATGCATTCATTGTGTATTTACTAAAACTTATATGTTATTATCAAATCAACTTGTAGAAATGTAAAGCATGAAACACAACACATTCATCATCACATTTGACACAATGATTTATGTGGAAACCCAATTTGGCAAAAACCACCAGTAACATGCTACTCATTTTCACTCTTTTGAAGTGATGCCCTATGAAAGGCCAACCCTGTTAAAGTTTACAATACACATTGTTAAATGTGACCTGGTTAAGGGATTTCAATCACCCTGTTAAAAGTGAGCCTTGTTAGAGGACTTTAGGCCATTCACTTGGAATGCCACCCTATTAAATGCTTTTATAATGACTATTAGGTCAACCTTAATCCAAAGGATTTACCCTAGGCTGATACAATTGTTAGAGAGTAATAGTAGAGTTTTGATTTGATGCTACTTACAACTTCACTTGCAGATTACAAATCTCTATTCAGTCCTCAATTTTTCTTGGCATTCAACTTTGCATCTCTGACAGCTTGTTCACCCTTCAAACATTCATCTCCTTAAGTCTTCTTGCTTAGTATGCCATTGTAGACTCTTCTCTTAGGTCACTTGATGAAGAAAAACTCTTAAATCCTTCTCCTCCTTAGG
Source organism: Cupressus sempervirens (assembly GCA_028749045.1). Lineage (NCBI taxonomy): Eukaryota > Viridiplantae > Streptophyta > Pinopsida > Cupressales > Cupressaceae > Cupressus > Cupressus sempervirens. The sequence goes on along the minus strand of CM053792.1, from coordinate 23,557,041 downwards.
TTCTCGCACATGACACCAACCTCTCTAACCTTTTTCTTTATGACCAGACATTCCTATATAAAGGAAATTAGAATATTTTTCCTACTTATTATTTGTAAGAATTTGGCTTAGGCCAGAATTCACCCAAGAACTAAGAACTCAACACAAGCACAATAGTAGACGAATAGAGAGAGAGTATGATCAGAATGACAATATTCATTTAATATGCCATATATGCCGCATCAAGAGTACACTAGGAGTGCCTATATATAAAGGCCTTTGGAGAGCTTTTAGAATACATAGAAGTCAACATCATGATAGGACATACAACTAGGCACATGTCCACCAGATATGGGTTATTCTCCATTAAGCACAAAAGTAAGTGCGATGATGTGAGGATAAGCCTACAATGGTGTCGCATGCAAATCAGTGGTGTAGAAAACATATGCTAAATTAAGAGTGTGAATAATTGTGTTGTCAACATGAAAACTTAGTGAATGATGCAAAATCCTATGTTGTAGACACCATGTGCATAATTAGAGTTATGTACTTCTATGAGAGTACATAAAATCCTAAGGGTCTCACCTAAACAAATAATGCAAAATAATAAAATAATGCATTAACCTAAGTAAACTTAAGTAAGTGTAAATAGTAAATAATTATTTACATTGACACCCCCCTTAAGTGCAACTTAGGAGAATTCCCTTAATCTTACACAATCTAGGATGCAATGCATGATGCGTCCTAGCTACTAGGCCATGTTAGGTACCCATGTACATAATGCAAATGCAATCTCTCATAAAGTAGAGAAAGAGGGAAAACCTCATTGGAAAAACCCTCTCCCAAAAATAGAGATAAAATGATGCATGGATGGATGAAGTAATCAAGACCCCCCATTACGACATACATCCAATATATACATAAGAGAATGATGAGAAGAGGAAGAGAGATAGGATAGGCTCCCCCCCAAAGAAGAATGTGAACCAGTGGCTAATCCAAGATCCAAGACTATAGAATGGTGTTCCTCCCCTTAGGAAGAAACAAGGCCAAGGGTACAAATGAGATACTTTTTTTTTGTGAAAAGAATCCCATGGATTAGAGATGTCTCTAAAACCTACTCAACTAGCTGAAGAACTTGTCTCAAAGAACTGTCTATGTACTCAACTAATGAAGAAGCCCTCTGTAACTACTGATCATAAGTATCCATAATCACTTCAACTTGTAACGATTGATCATGTAGAGAATGAACAAGAGGATCAGATGAAGCCCTTGTGACAACTAAAGAAGGTATTGCTACATCAAGAAGAAGAGGTAGATCATCAACACTGTCCCCCAAGTCTATCACTAAAGTTAGACCTAGAAGACTGGATGTACCCTACTATGTTGGACCTATCATTTTGGTAATTTATGCATGTGGACTGAACTGAAGTAGTGACCTCTCACTACAAATTTTGATAGAACCCCATGTGTTTAAATCTGTTGAAGCACTATCGCTGGTGTCACTATTAGTTTCCACACTGTATGATGTGCAGAGAGGAGTAGAGGACAAGCTGGGTGAACTTTCCTCAAAGTGAACATCCTTCTCCACAAAAATCTGATTTGTCTTAGGATCCAAGAGTCTATATGCCTTTACACTATCTTCATAACCAATGAAATTAAAAGGCTGAGGTGACTATGCCTTGCATCCCTTGGAAGATATCTTTTCCCATGTAAGACAATTGAAGATTCTAAAGTGTGTTAGAATAGGTTTCTTGGTGCACCATGCCTCAAAATGAGTTTTTCCATCTAAGGCTAGATGAGGAGATCTGTTAAGAATGTGAATGGTGAGATTTCTTTGACTTCTAATGATGGATCTAGAGACTCGGCTTTTATCATGCAACTTTCCATAGACTTAAGAGTGTGAATCCTCAAAGCTACAACATCTGTCTTATGCAGACTGAATGCTGGTGGAGTTTGAAGATCAATGCCCTCAAGTCTGTAAAAGTCTTGAAGTATTCTATTCACATACATGCTTCCATTATCCATTCAAAGAACTTTGATGGCTTTCTTCAACTTCTTTTTGACATGAGTCTTGAAGGCTAGAAACTTGTCCAACACTTCATTCTTATTATGAAGAAAATAGAGCCAAGTGTACCTTGAAAAGTAATCAATGAAAGTCAGTATGTAGCAACCTTGGCTAATTGCAAAAGGACCTACTTATACCATGTGAACCATCTATAGAACAACTAGTGCTCTTGAAGGCTTCCCTCTCTACAACTTCCCCTCTAGATGCATATCCACTGAATCTATTGAACATTCACCCTTAGAAAAGTTGATTTGAGGTAGACCTTTGACCATTTTGTATGTGCAAATTTGCTAAAGGTAGCAGAAGTCAAGATGACCATACCGCTCATGCCATAATTGCATGTTTGAATTTGATTGAGATAACAAGGCCTTTGAAGGAGACTTGGGCAGAAAATGAGAGAAAGAGTATAACCTCTTGTTATGATTCACTTTCCCCACTACAACCAAGGAATCATCTTTAAGACTGTGCACTTGTACTGAGTCTAGAAGGAACTCAACTCTATGTCCCATCTCCAAGGTTAGTGATTTGGTAGATTGATACAAGATTTGAACTTAGGTTTGGAACATAGAAAACATCTTGAATCTCTCCAATTTTCATTTCCTTTCCCTTCAACTTTCATTTTACTATCATCTCCCATGAAGATGTGTGGTACATTTGATTGCTTCATTAAAGAAAAATCCTCCTTTGAAGAACCCATGTGATAAGAGGCACCTGAGTCAAATATCCATTCATTTGAAGAATTTGAATTTGCCATGAGTGCTTGACCTTTGCCCTTTGAACTTGAAGAAGACCCTTTATCCTTATAAGTATTAGGCAATAGAACATTATGTTTCCTCATGATGTTTGTCAATTAATTAATCTTTTTAAGATAACACTCATGTTCTTCATGACCCAATTTCTTGCAATAAATACACTTCTTCTTCTCCTTATTGTTGTCCCCCTTCTTGTTGGAATTCGAGGACTTTCCTTGTTGATTAGATTGTGGTGTTATCTTTTTTGCATCCTCTTATTTGTTCTTCCACTTCTTCTTACTCTTTCCTTTGTTTGAAGATTGTCCAGCTGAATTTTGAGAACCCTCATTGTTGGCCACCAATTCTTTAGACTGAGGTGATTTGAGAATCTCCATTGATTTCAACTTCTTTTCTTACATATCCAATAGATCAACATATTCATCAAAAGTGACTTTCTTATAGGCAGACCCTAAGGTAGTCTTTGAGGTGTTAAAAGAAGATACAAATTTTGAGTATTCTAATGGCATCTTGTTATGTATGAGATAGATCAATCTATCATCTTTGATGGAACTCCCACAATTTGTAAGCTTTGTTCTTAGTTCATTCACCTTGATGATGAAATCCTATATTGAATCATATGACTTAGGATCTAAGGAGACAAGCTCATCTTCAATTTTGAAAACATCCTCTTCAGACACTTTATCATAAAGGTTTTTGAGGGTATCCCAAGCTTCCTTGGATGTAGAACACTTCTTAATTTGATACATGATCTTATCATCAACCTCCAAACATATATCACCTAGGGCATTCCTATCCATTACTACCTATGTTGAAATATCACTTGCTAATACCTTATCACCTACTAGTTTAGGAAGAGTACCATCTACATATTGTGAAACTAAATTATGCATTAAGTGATACCACATTTTGATGGACCATGTAGCATAGTTATGAAGAGTTAATTTAGGAAACTTAAAATTTTCCATAATGCATAAAATGAAAGAAAAATGCAAAAAAGAGAGAACACAACACTAGGAATACCCCCCCTTTTCACTAAATCAAGAAATGCCCCCCCCCCTCCAAAATAAATGCTTTGGGCACTTTATTAGTAGTGCGATTACAATGGCCAACTTGCCCATTTTGGCCTTTGTGGACTTCTAATTTTGCTTGTTACAACCTCTTAATAGATTGCAAATCTATAACCTTACAATGTGCTACAATTTTGAAGCATTACAAAGAAAAGAAAGACCCCATTGCTGAAAGTGACACTTTGTCCACACAACCTTATAATTTGATGGCAGATCTAGAAAGTAGACAAAAAATAATGCACTTTCAAAAAAAATGGAACCCATTTTTGACTCTAGATGTGCCCATACAGAGTGTTTGAAGTTGCAAAATGCATAATTATGTAGGTATAGTCCCAAAAAAATGCAAATTTTAACAAATCTGTGTACCAAAACTTGAAAAAAGCTACACCACTAAAAAGTTTAGAAAATTCTACCCAATTTCAAAAAAAATTGCACCTAAGCTGGAGTCCAGATGTTCAAGTTATGGCCTCCCAAAGTTAGACTGTAAAATGCAAAATCTAAAATCAATTTGGAGAGGGGTTGCATCAACAACAGATGGGGTTAAATTTGACAGTCATATGGCCATCACAGTAGTTCAATTTTTTTAAGAAATGATGGTTAGATGACTCTCAAATTTAGGCTTAGAAAATGATGATGTCAATGTGCTTTTACCCCTATGATGACATCAACATGATGTCACGATAATGTTAGCATCATAAAGTATTGTACAGTCTTGTACGACACTATACGAACAATGGCAGGAAAAAATGATGTGTCCTACCATGTGTCGATGATTAAGTTGCTGACTAGGATGATGATTGCTTATGTGTCAAGGTGTCTGCGATGAGTCAGCAGGGTTGACTGTACATCTGATGTGGACTATAAGTGTACTATCATAGTGGGCTAGAAATTGCTATGTGGAGCCTCTTCATGTGCACTATGTGGGTTTGAGGTGGATGTAGGTGTGTTGGATGTCAATGTGTCTAGTGTTGGGCAAGTTTTCCACAATGTTGAATGGAAAGATTGGAGATCAGACTTCTTATTCACCATTTCTAGAGATGCTTTTGGGTTGACAGAATATGCTATCAGAGTGTATCAAAGATGTTGCCAGAGATTGGAGATAGTAGGTAGCAGCGAACACATAGATTTTATGCAAGCACCAGTGATAGAATATTCTGTACTGAAGTATCTTCCACAGGCCAAATTTAGTTTGTCTTATCCCACATGCATGGGGTTGGAAAGTGCCAAGCACTTTAAAAACAAACATGTTGAGTTTTGTAAATAAAATAGAATCTATTGGAGGTCTTGTCAAATATTATATGGCTTTTGTAGGTTATGTTACTTCAGCCCCTTGGGTAATGTGTGGTATTATGTTGGAAATCTAATTGAAAAGCTCATTGTTGAAGACCAAAGATGGGAGATCATTGTTAAAAAAATGTTTTCAATCATTTTTTTGTCATTAATGTCAAACCTGCTATTTGTAGGGATGATATTTTCTTATAGGATCCAAGTACTATCACTTAGTTGATTGATGAAGAGGATTTGATCAACAAGATGTAACAAGAGCATCTAAGGGAAAGGTTGAGTTATGATGTTGTAATGAAGTGCAAGGATCAATTAAGACAATGCTTAAATAATGTATTGATAACATACTCAAGGATATAGAGGTTGGTCACACTTAGAAACATTGGAGGAAGAAGTTGTAACAAGGTGGTATGCAAAGCTTAAACTAAGATCATTAGTGGATGTTGAGAAAGTTAGTTGAAGCCTAGAAAATTCTCAGTTGGAGCTAAGAAATAGAAAATTGTAGAGTGTGCCAAGTGAAGATTAGGTGCCAAGCATTAGAAAATTCTTAGTTGGTGCCAAGTGATCTTTAGGTACCGAGCATTAGGAAAAATACAGTGGGCACCGAGTAACATAGTATGTGCCGAGCACTAGTATTTCAATAGTGCTAAGCTATTGCATTATTTCAAATGATGAAGATTCAAAAAATTTGAGCTGATGTAGTGGTTACATTGAATTTTGTGAATGAGTCAGAGGATAAGGATGATGAGCTGGTGGCACAGAATCCTATGGAAACTATTTTTGAGCAAATTCTAAAGGATTATTCAAGAAGTTTCTAGAGGAAATAAAATATGGGTTAGATGCAATGAATCCTACCTAATCCATGCAAATTAAAATTAAAGGATGGAAGAATCAAGCATCAAATGGAACTCCAAGACTTCTATTTAAGAAGTCATAGACCAAGAAGCATAGAGCTACTAATACTATTGTTGCTAAAGAGCCAAATCTACGAAGTAGTTGGAAGGATGTCAAGGAGAAGACATCTAGGAGAAGGAATAGCACAGAGGCTCTGCTTCTACAAGTGGTATTAATTCAAATCTTAACAATAAATAAATAGATCAATAAAATGACCATACCCAAACTACAAATCAAGGCCTCTGGGTTCTAATTTGCAATTTTTTTTCCTCACGATCAACTTTCACCCAGCATAGGCAAATTTATAGTTGATCTTCACTGAATCAACGCTCTAAATGAAAAGGTGAGGTCAAATTTGGCTCTAGACACTCCCAATTTTTGTGGATCCTTTGGATTCATGTTGAGGTGCTAAAGCATGAATGGTCTCGAATGACTATATGTAGAGAATCTCCCTCAGTCCTGATACCATGTAAAAATTTAGCTTAGGCCAAAATTCACCCAAGAACTAGGAACTCAACACAAGCACAATAGTAGATCAATAGAGAGAAAGTATGATTAGAATGATGATATTCAATCAATATGCCATATATGCCACATCAAGAGTACACTAGGAGTGCCTCTATATAAAGGCCTCTGGAGAGCTTCTAGAATGCATAGAATTTAGCATCATGATAAGTCATACAACCAGGCACATGTCCACTAGATATGGGTTATCCTCCATTAAGCACGGAAGTAAGTGCGATGATGTGAGGATAAGCCTACAATGGTGTAGCACACAAATAAGTGGTGTAGACAACATGTGCTAAATTAGGAGTGTGAATAACTATGTTGTCAACATGAAAACTTAGTGAATGATGTAAACTCCTGTGTTCTAGACACCATGTGCATAATTATAGTTGTGTACTTCTATGAGAGTACACAAACTCCTAAGTGTCTCTCGTAAATAAATAATAAAATAATGCATTAAACTAAGTAAACTTAAGTAAGTGTAAATAGTAAATACTTATTTACACCAACATTATCCATTGTCCAAATTAGGGTTTTTGGATGGATTAGGTAGGATATTGTGTATCTATCCTATATCTTGTCTATTCTAGAAATTTCTCCTAGATTCCATTTGAATTCATCCAAAAATGGTTCACATCAAATTCTATTTCACCAGCTCATCAACCTCCTAGTTCACAAGTTCTAATAGAATAAACTTATCAGCTTAGATTTGGCAAATCTTTGATCTATGTCATAATGTAGTAGCTTGACATTTTTAAACTTCTGATGCTTGGCACATACTGCATTACTTGGCATCAACTATAAAATCACTCAACATCAACTAAATTTTATTGATGCTCAGCATCAACTAAATTTTACTGATGCTCAGCATCAACTAAACTTTACTTAGCATCAACTAAATTTTACTGATGCTCAACATCAACTAAACTTTACTTGACATCAACTATCTTTCTCAACATCCACTAGATTTTTCTTTTACTTAGCTTGAACTAACTTTTATCTTAGCTTGCACTAACTTTTCTCGACACCTACTATCTACTCGGTCAAGCTTGGTAGAAAAACTTTGTTTAACTTATTCTTCTAAACTTTCTAAGTGTAGCCAACCATTTTGTAACCTTAAGTAGATCATCAATACATCATGTCATCACTATCTTGACTGATCCTTGTACTTCACTACATAATCATAACTCAACCTTTCCTCTAAGTGCTTCTGTTACATCTTCTTGATCAAATCCTCTTCGTCAATCAACTAAGTGATAGTAATTCAATCTTAGAAGCAATTATCTTACTAGCAAAGAGAAGGTTTGACATTAGTGACAAAAATATGATTGAAACTCATAATCTTCTTCAACAATCACCTTCTCAATAAATCTCTTTTTCAATGATCTTTTCAATCAAATTTCAACAATCTCCCTCTTTGGCATTGATGGCAAACCAAACTAATCAACCAAGTCAATCAAATGATGAACATCTTGTTCAACCAATCTGAATAGATTAAAATAGTAAGGAAATATCAAAGAAAGAACTTGTATTCCTGCCTCTATCAACAACTTCCATCTTTTTATTAGGTTACAAAACTCTTCCTTAAAACTCCCTCTTACTAGTTAGATTAGGATTTCTCCCTCTTTCTTTCTAGCTCTTTGATAAATGTCTCCCTCTCTTGTTTTGACTTGATTCTTGATATCTTTTTGCCTCTCTAATCAATAGATTAGTTTAGGACTTTCTCCCACTTATCTCTTACAATCTTCTTCTAATGATGATTAGTTTAATTTCCTTTCTCCCTCTTTGACAAAAATGCCAAAGACCTATACCAAAAATTTGTCATCTTAAAATATGCAGATAAAAGCTTTGTATATTCTTCATTTTCTCCCTCTATCACATTGCTTTTGACTAATTTGAAGTTTTAGATCCTAAAGTAAGATCCACTGCATCAATTTGTATTATATGAATATCAACTTGTTTGATGCAGGGCACTTCTTCTATTTCTTAGATAATCTTTGATAGGGGTATCACCCTTAGTTTACCTCTTAGATACTCATGAGCATCCTTAGGTAATGGTTTTGTGAAGATATTAGCATTTTTCTCCTTTGTGTTAACATATTCCATCTTCAACTCTTTGTCTTGAACTAATTCTCTTACATAATGATACTTGATTACAATGTTCTTTGTCTTTGTGCATCATTGGATTCTTTGATATATTGATAGCACTTGTATTATCAAAATAAAATATCACTGGTTCTATGATTTCTTTTTTTATTCCTTTGAGTAGCTGTTTGATCCATACAATGTTTGTGCAGTTTACAAAAACAACAATAGATTGTGAAGTACAACTCTATTTCTTACTTGTCCATGTAACTAGTCTCTTGCCTAAGAAAAATGTTCCTCCATTGGCTCTCTTTCTATCATCAATGTTTCTAGCCTAGTCAACATCAGTGTAGGCTCTTAAGTCAAACCTTTCATTCTTCTTGTAGTATAGACCAAACTCTTCTATCCCTTTCAAACATCTCATTATCCTTTTCATAGCCATTAAGTGATTCTCTCTGGGATTAGTAGAGAATCTTGCAACTATTCCTACAACTAATGCAATATCAGGTCTGCTATATACTACATATTGCAATTTTCCAATCATAGACCTATACAATGTTTGATTTGCCTTAGTTGAATCATCATTCTTTGACAAATTGTGTCCTATCACCATAGGTGTACTTCCTAGTCTAGAATCCTCTAGTCCAAATGTCTTCAATATCTCTTTGACACACTTTGACTGAGTGATGCATATACCATGACTAATTATTAATTAACAAAGGATGGCACCTTAAAATAGTAGGGCACTCATCCATTAGCCAAAAAATCAATCGAGGGTGCCCTACCATTCTATAGGGAGCCATCCAATAACTAAGAAAATAGGAATACTTGCAATCCCACAAAGAATTTGATTTCTCCAAACATAGACATTTCAAATTCTTGCTTCATCTAATTTGCAAAATCTTTACATAAAGCATCTTGTCCTACAAATATGATATCATCAACAAGTATTTTAGATAGAAAAATACCTATCTTTTTCTACCTTTATGTATAGATTGTTGTTATCATTAGTTTTTTCAAATCCAATCTTCATAAGATAAGGATGAAGTCTGTCATATCATGCTCTTGGTGCTTTCTTCAATCCATATAGGGATTTATATAGTCTACATACCATGTTCTTATTGTTATCATCAAGAAATCCTTTTGGTTGTTCTATATAGACTTCCTCTTCTAGTATGCCATTTAGAAATGTAGATTTAACATCCATCTGATAGACTTTGAAACCTTTGTAAGCAACATAAGCAAGTAGAGTTCTTACTGCTTCCATTCTTGCAATGAGATAAAATGTCTCCCCATAGTCAATTCCTTCTTCTTGTGCATCTCCTTTGCAAGATAATCTTGCTTTGTTTCTTGTCACTTCACCATTCTCATCTAGCTTGTTTTTGAATACCCACTTGGTACCAATCACATTTTTGTCTTCTGGTCTAGGAACTAGACTCCATGTTTTGTTCTTCTCTATCTATTGAATCTCCTCTTCCATGGCCTTGTACTAGTCTATTGGAAATATAAGAGGAGTAACTAAGAGGGGAGGGGTGAATCAGTTACTACAAAAATAAATCCCAAATCCCTTAGATGTCAGCACAAAATGCAAACAGGTAATTGATTACTATTGAAGCTTGGTGAACACACAGAATGCTATAACTCACTAATAACTAGACTAGCTCAGTAAATGATTATCATATAAACCTTTAGATGTTACCTATGATTACCATTACTTTAACTTAGTTTCAAACATATAAAATAAAATAGCATGAACACATTTGACACCAGGATTTAATATGTAAACACAATTTGGGAAAAACCACCAATAGCAACTAGTTATTGATTTTCACTCTTTTGAAGTGAGTCCTGTTAGGAGCCAACCTTGTTAATGGTTACAAAACACACTATTAGGTGTGACATGTTAAATGATTTAATCATCCTGTTAGGAGTGGCTTTGTTAGAGGTCTTGATAATAATTCAATGGAATTGCCACCTTGTTAGAGGATTTGCAAATAGCTATTAAGCCAACTTTGTTAGAAGATTTAGATCACTACTACAATGGTTAGAGAGTAACAATGAGATGACCTGATTTGAATGCAACTAAATTGTTGATTTTAGATCTCTATTATGGCTTGTACTTGATCCATGCTGATTGAATATAGCTTTGCTACTCCACATGGATATTTTGCTTATCCTTCAAATTCGCTTCCTCTACTCATCATTAAATCTTCAATCACATCTTCATAACTCAAAATTTTCACACTTTGAAATCACAACTTCACCTTATACTTATATCTCCCATTTTGTCAAGTTTGCTCAATTAAAACTTAGAATAATCAACATTTACCACCTTAGTCAGCTAGAACCAATAGATAAATCAATTAAGCTTAATACAAAAAAATAAGAAAATTCTTCGTTAGCCAACCTAGCTTGGTAGAAACTAACTCAAAAATGACTTCCTTTGTTAACCAACAGAAGCTCGGTTAACACTGCAAACTCACAAAAATCCTTTGGCAACAAAGTGAGCTTGGTTAGAACTGGTTCCATCGTGTTAGAATTCTTTAGAATAACTGAGAGAGGGGGGGGTGAATCAGTTATTCAAGGTCCAATAATGTTCAATAAAAACTTTCTAATAATACAAAGGTGAATCAGAAGTACTATCCTTTTTACTTTCTTATCATGCATGCAATTAAACATTAAACAATCATGAAATGTAAACATGCATCACACCATAACACAAAGGATTTTGGTAACTTAGAAACACTCCAAGAACAAGAAGGTAAAACTGGGGTGGGGATGACACCCACAAAATAACTGCACAATTGATTTCAACCACTTCTAATGGTCTGCCCTGTTAAAGGCTACAACACACTGTTAAATGTGACCCTGTTAAAGGATTTCTACACCCTGTTAGGAGTGTTCCCTATTAGAGGACTTAAGAACATTCAACTTAGAATGTCACCCTATTAAAGGATTTACATAGAGCTGTCAGGCTCACCCAAGTCCATGGGATATATAGTCACCTTCTCAAAAGAATCTTTTATCCCTCTTTAAGGATCTACTATCCTCCTCTTAAAGATCTCCTATCCTTCTCCTCAAGATCTCCTATCCTTATCTTGAGGATCTCTTATCCTTCTCCTAGGGATCTTTTATCATTTTCTTGAGGCTTATCCACCTAGCTGTTAAGTTAACCTAGCAATGTAGGATTTCAATATCTAATACAATGGTAAGAAAGTATTAGAAAGGTTTTGACCTGATAAAGATTGCAACTTTAACCTTGGAGATTTCAGATCACTCTTCAGTTCCTTTCTTTTCTTGGCTTTTCTCCCTTGCAGTACTGACAGCTTGTTCACCCTTCAAGATCTGTCTCCTTGAGTTCTTCCACTCATTATGCCAATGCACTCTATGGTCACTTGATCAACTTAGAGTCTTGATTTTCTGTTCTTACTCCTCACTGTGTCCTTTTCTTGACACTTCACACTAGCCTTCTTTTGGTTCCTTCACATGACCACCCTTTTGACCAACTCCCTCTTGCACTTTTTTGATCTTTGACCTGTAACTCCTTATAAAAAAGTTTTTTACTTCATTTCCCGCTCAAATCTTGATTTGATCTTGAGAAAATAGTATTGTTTTCCCTCCAAACTGCTACTTCTAGAAACTTCATGATAGATCCATTAGCATTCTTCTTGAATTGGTTTGCATGGATTACATAAAATTTTGTGACATCTACTCATCATCCTTATCATCTAACTAATTCACAAGATTCGATGTAACAAACTTATCGTCACTGATCTAGCGAATCTTTTAACTAAACAAATCATGTAGCAACTCGACATTATTGGTTTACTGATGCTCGACACCTTCTATGTTACTTAGCTCCTACTATTTTTTTACTGGCGCTCAAAACCTATAGCATTTATGCTTTTCTCGGCACTTGAAGACTCACTCGGCATCCATTACCTTTTTTTTGATGCTCGACACTTGAACAATTCTGTGTTACTCGGCACTTGAATAATCACTCAACTCACACTAAAGTTGAACTTACTTGGCTTCAACTATGAATTCACTCAGCTCTAACTAGCTTTCTCGGCTCTCTCTAATGAACTTAATTAGGCTTTACAAATGACTTAGTTAAAACTTACATCTTTGATGTGTCTTAGTGTGTCCATGCTCTGTGTCTTAGAGTATGTCATCAATACACTATTTCACCAATGGCTTAGCTAATCCCTATACTTCATTACAACATCATAACTTCAACCTTTCTCTAGGTGCTCTAGTTACATCTTATTGATTGCCTCCTCCTTGTCAATCAACCAATTGATAGTATTTGGATCACTTAAGCAATTGTCATTCTTGCAAGTAGCAAGTTTGACATCAATGACAAAACAATGATTGAAAACATTTTTTACTAGTTCTATTATTTTTCATTCATGATCCTTTCAATCATTTTCAAAACATCTAGCTTTCCTTTGTTACTTGAGTTAGCTTGGTTAACACTCACTTTCTGCAACTTTTCCTTCGATGCCCGAGTAAACTTGGTAGACACTATTTCTAAACTAGGCAAATACAAGAATGCTTAGTAGACACTAAAAACTATCTTCACTGCTTGAGTGAGCTCAGCATATGCTGATTGATAATGATATGAAATTTGTGTCACATCATAGACAACACATAATTAACCAGTTGTATCCAATAATTTCCCTCTTTGGCATTAATGGAAACACAACATGTCATAACACAATAAAATTTTGGATTTTAGACTTGGAGCTCCCTCTATTAGTATGAGATCTTTCTTTTACTAGATTATTTTTGCAACAAATACTACCAAGTTCATTCAAAAAATTCTCCCTCTTTTAGCATATTTTTTCTTTGGAAGACTTCTCCTTCTCTGGTTTCTAACTTTATTCAGGTTCTAAATATTTCTCATAGATATGACAATAAACTTCTCCCTTTTTGAAAACACATGCCAAAAATAATAATTCTATGTATTGATTCATTTGTAATATGCCCTTACCAATTTTGGACCAACTTATTGATCTTCAATAGGTTCTGGTTGATGCATTCACTAAACTTCATTTAATGAATTTCAGATAGGGGAATGACCCCTAGCTTACCTCTTAGATACAAAAATGCATCCTTAGGTAATGGCTTGATGAATATGTCAACAATATGTTCCTTTGTATTCACATATTCCAATCTAACTTCTTTATCTTTCACTAACTCTCTTAAGAAGTTATATTATAGCAATATGCTTTGGTTTGGAGTGCATTACTAGATTCTTTAATATATTTATTGCACTAGTGTTATCACAATATATGACGATTGGATCTTTGATCTCTACCTTCATTCCTTCCAACAGTTGTTTGAACCAAACAATTTTAGAGTAGTTGACTATTGCTGCTACAGATTTTGCCTCTACTGTGGATTGAGATGTACAATTTTGCTTCTTGCTTTTCCAACATACTAGTTTTTAACCAAGAAAGAATGCTCCACCACTAGTGTTTTTCTGCCATCAAGACTTCCTACCCAGTTAGCATTTGTAAATACTTTCAAGTCCAAATTTCCTCCAAGTTTATACCATAAACAATAGTCTTCAATACCTTTCAGATACCTCATGATTCTCTTGATTGCCATTATGTGATTTTCCTTAGGATTTTCTGAGCATCTTGTCACTATTCCAACTACTAGAGCAATATTAGGCCTTGTGTGTACTACATATTGAAATTTTCCTATCATTGATCAGCATGTGGTCTTATCTACTTCTTTGGAATCATCATTTTTGGAGAGCTTATGTCCAATAGACATAGGTGTTCCAACTGGTCTTGAATCTTCCATTCCAAATTTCTTCAGTATCTCCATGATATACTTAGATTGAGTGATGTAGATACAATTGTTGTTCTATTGTATTTGCAATACAACAAAGAAATTTATTTCACCAAACATGGACATCTTAAGTTCTTTAGTCATTTCTTCTGAGAATGCTTTACATAAGTCATCATTTCCTATAAATAGAGTATCATCAACAAATATTTCTACCAACACAATCTTCTTATCTGGTCCTTCCTTGATAAACAAATTGTTGTTATCATTAGTCCTTTGAAAACCAATCTATACCAAGTAATTGTGGAGTCTTTCATACTAGGCTCTTGGGGCTTTTTTGAGACCATATAATGCTTTGTGTAATTTGCAAACCATGTCTCATTTGCTAGTATCCACAAAATCTTTTGGTTGTTCAATGTAGACTTCTTCATCAAAAATTCCATTCAATAATGTAGATTTGACATCCATTTGATATACTTTAAATCCTCTATGTGCTACATATGGTAATAAAGTTCTAACACCTTCTAGTCTTGCTACAAGAGCAAAAGTCTCACCATAGTCAATACCTTCTTCTTGAGAATAACCTTTGCACACTAATCTTCCTTTGTTTCTTGATACTTTTTTAATCTTCATTCAACTTATTTCTAAATATCCATTTTGTACCAATTACATTTTTATCCTTGGGTCTAGGAACAAGAGTCCAAGTTTTGCTCTTTTCTATCTGTTCTATCTCTTCATTCTTTGCTTCAATCCACCTTTTATTTTCTAGAGCATCTTTAATACTTCTAGGTTCAAATTTAGCAAGTAAACATGTACCTTTTAATTTGATTCTTGTCATTGTTCCATCTAATTTGTCTCCAATGATCTGATCAGGTGCATGATGTTTTTTGACATATCTTGCTAACAAAGGCTCCTTGGTCTTTGAATGCATTTCACCATCTTCTTCTTGAATTTAGTTTCAAGATCGGGTCCTTCTATCTATGACTCAGTTCCATTAGGCTCAATTTGAACTAGCTTGGTAGCCTCTAATTGTGACTCAGGTCCTTGCAACTTGGGTTGCACTGATTCCAACTTGATAACTATTAGAATTTTTTGGGACTCGAGAGATGAAGCTTCTTTTCTCTCAAATAGATTTGGTAGAGTATTAGGTTCATAGTAAACAAATCTTCTATAGTGATGCATGATGCTCCGAAGATGGTTCTATATCTTTCTTTTGACATCAAAGTGTGGGACACACTTTTCTATCTACCAGGGGAGTCTGATGCAGGAGCATCTTGCATGGAAAAATTAAATCATTAGAAAAAAAAAAAAAAAAAACAAAAATTGTGGAGGAGAGAGAAAGTGACGAAAATGGAAGGAAAATAATTAAAAATAGAAAATAGGAAAAGTGGAGAAAAGAGGAATCTCTATTTTCAAGGTGCATGGGTGGCATAAATATAAAATAATAAAAATAGTTGTCATTCCATTAATCGAGGTGTGTAGGTGGCAAGTTCCTTAAATCATGCATTTAATATTTTTTGGGTGCTTAGTTGTATTTGGGTTGGAATTTAATATTTATTGAAAGGTAGTTGTACTTACCTTTTATCCCACATTGCTTGTGTTTGTAATGTCTTGGGTTAGAAGTGCCTATTTAAGCAAGGCTTATAATCGTTTGTAATGAAGTTCAAGAAATGGAAGCTCTTCTAATGGAAGTTGGAGAAATAGAAGCTCTTCAAGACAAGCTCTTCAAGTAGAAGCTCTTCGGATGTAATTTCTTGTAGAAGCTCTTAGCGAGCAATCTCTCTTATATTGTAAGAATTTGGAGTTTTTCCATTTGGAGAATATTCTAATGATTTTCAAGTATTAATGGAAGTTTTATGAAGCATTTTATCATCTCTCTCTTGTCTCCGTATTGTTGCATTTTTGGTTGTGATTCGGTACAGGTGGTGTGGCCTGTCATCAGTGGTATCAGAGTAGGAGTTCCTGAGCGTGCAGACAGATCGCCGAACGTGAGGCAGTTTGCACTAGGACCTTGAGTTGGGTGAAGTTTGTGCAAAAGTTCTTGATTGTGTAGACAAAGCACCGACTATGAGGTAGTTTGCATGAGGTTCTTGTTTTGGATGAGATTTGTCTTTTCAAGATTTGATTATGGAGAAGAGAAAGAAGAAGATGACTTTTGTGATTGGATGGATTCTGAGGATTCCTCGACTTGAGAAATTTAGAGCAAGAAATCAACAGTCATTGCTAGTTGATTTAAAGAAGCAAGTGAATGAATTAGAAGCTGAGTTGTGGAAACGAAGAGCACATCACCAGAAAAGGGATGTTGATAATTTCTTGGATGTGGAAAAGAAAGATGATCTAGTGGAAGAGCAAGTGGATGAAGAGAAAATTATTTGCGAACCTAAAGTTGAAGAAGATGAACAAAAAGAGAAAGAGCATGAAGATGACAAGATTTATGAACCTGAGATAGATCAAGATGATTTGAAGATTGCAGCAATGGAGGAAAAGTATAGTTCCTTCATTGGAGATCAAGCAAGTGGAGTAGTTACATGCATTGTTGACAACATGAAAGAGGCAAGAAAAGATGAATATGTCAAAGAGATTTCTACTTGGATAGAGTTCATTGTGAAGGAGTATTTTCAGTAGCAAACAGTTGTTCCAGCTAGTTGTTGGAGAAGAAGAAAGAAGGAAATATATCGGCGTCGGATACTTGTTCCAGCTATGTGTTGGAGGAAGAGAAAAAAAAAATGTCAACAGTGGCTACTTCATTTTGTGAATCCATATTCACAAAATTTTTCCTACCATGGGAGTCGGATGCAGGAGCATCATGCATCAACAAAAAAATAAAATGTGGAAGATTTGTATGTTGGTTTTCTTGTCCCTATTGAGGTAGAAGCTTATGGTGAAGATGAAGATGGTTCTATATCTTTCTTTGACATCAAAGTGTGGGACACACTTTTCTATCTACCAGGGGAGTCTGATGCAGGAGCATCTTGCATGGAAAAATTAAATCATTAGAAAAAAAAAAAGAGAGAAAAAAAAAAAATTTGTGGAGGAGAGAGAAAGTGACGAAAATGGAAGGAAAATAATTAAAAATAGAAAATAGGAAAAGTGGAGAAAAGAGGAATCTCTATTTTCAAGGTGCATGGGTGGCATAAATAGAAAATAATAAAAATAGTTGTCATTCCATTAATCGAGGTGTGTAGGTGGCAAGTTCCTTAAATCATGCATTTAATATTTGTTGGGTGCTTAGTTGTATTTGGGTGGGAATTTAATATTTATTTAAAGGTAGTTGTATTTACCTTTTATCCCACATTGCTTGTGTTTGTAATGTCTTGGGTTAGAAGTGCCTATTTAAGCAAGGCTTATAATCGTTTGTAATGAAGTTCAAGAAATGGAAGCTCTTCTAATGGAAGTTGGAGAAATAGAAGCTCTTCAAGACAAGCTCTTCAAGTAGAAGCTCTTCGGATGTAATTTCTTGTAGAAGCTCTTAGCAAGCAATCTCTCTTATATTGTAAGAATTTGGAGTTTTTCCATTTGGAGAATATTCTAATGAATTTCAAGTATTAATGGAAGTTTTATGAAGCACTTTATCATCTCTCTCTTGTCTCCATATTGTTGCATTTTTTGTTGTGATTTGGTACGGGTGGTGTGGCCCGTCATCATATAGTCTTCAGGGTCCTTGCTGCTTTCTTCTTCACTCTTTTCTATAAATTGATCAATTATGACATGTGCACTTTCTATGATTTTGTGAGTAGACAAATTCAAACATCTATATGCTTTAATTCTATAGGAGTATCCTAAAAATATGCACTTATCACCTTTTCCATCAAATTTTCCTTTTCTAGATTCTTTTAATATATAACATTTGCTACCAAATACTTTCAAGCAACTTACATTAGGTTTGTAGTCATACCATAGCTGATAAAGTGTCTTGTTTGAATATTTCTTCAACTAAACTCTATTCAAGGTATGAACTATAGTGCTGATAGCTTCCTTCCAATATTTGAGAGCAACATTTTTTTCAATCATTAGTGTTCTTGCAAAATCCATGATAGATCTATTTCTTCTTTCTTCTATACCATTCTACTGTGGTGTACTAGGGGCTGATACTTGTCTTTTGATTCCTCTTTCAATGTAGAAATTATTGAATTCATAGGAGATGAATTCTCCACCTCTATCTAATCTTAAGCATTTCAACTTCTTTCTAGTTTCTTTTTCTACTCTTGCCAGATACTACTTGAATTTTTGAAAGGCTTCTTATTTTTCTTTTGGATACATTACCGTCATCATTCTAGAATAGTCATCAAAAAAGAGAATGGAAAACTTTTCTCCACTATAACTCTCTATTCCAATAGGTCCACATAAGTCTGTATGAACAATTTCCAAGAATTTTTCTAACTGGATATTCTTTGCTCTTGAAAATTGTCTTTCCCATCTTACCAATTTCGCAATTCTTGCATAGAACAATGTTAGGCTTTTTGTGCCATAACTAGCTTTCCTCTACTTGAGCAATAAAACATGAACAATCAGTGAGATCAAGATAAAAATAGATTACCTTTTGTTTGCTTGCTAGATCCAACCAAATTTCCTTTCCTATCAAAAAGTTTGGCTTGTCCATTCATGAATTCTACCTTGAATCCAATGTTATTTAGTTGTGTCAAACTCAGTAGATTATGCTTTAGTCCTTCAACCCAATAAGCATTGTCACATACAAGTTCTTTAGTTAAAAAGATACATCCTTTTTCTTTTATGTTACAAGGTTCATTGTTTCCAAATCTCACACTACCTCCATCATAATATTCCATATACTCAAATTTTGTTTTGTCACAAGTCATATAATGTGAGCAGTCACTCTCAATAATCCATATATCATTTTTTCTAACATAAGAGATAAGTACCATCTTATCTCCTTCATCATCAAATTCATCTTTCACAATAATATATACCATTTCATCTTCATTATTATCTGAATCTTTTTCTTTAAAACAAGATTTCTTATCTTTGCCATTGAAGCTCTTGTAGTTCTTGAAGTCCTTCTTGCCTTTATGTTTGTTTCTTTTCTTTTCGTCCTTGATTTCCTTATTTGGACACCTAGTAGTAATGTGACCAATTTCTTCACAAGAAAAGTAGATCAGAGGAACTTTACCTTTGTACTTTTCTCTTCCTTTGGAATACTTCCTTGCAAGCAGGGCTTCAACAACTTCAAGATCACTGTCTGAACTTTCTTCTAATGATCCATTTTATCCACTTCCTAATTGATTGTACTTTGAATTTTTACCCTTTTCTTTGAGTAAGAGTTTAACTTTGAATGCAGATTCAATATTTTTTGAAGTAGGAACATAGTTGTCATTATTGTCTAATTCAAAAACTATTAATCTTCCAACTAGAGCATCCAAGCCTATCTTATTACTTGGATCACATCTCATTTCTTGAATAGTAGATACTCTAATTGCATAAATAGGTAGAAGAGTTCTGATCACTTTACTTACATTAGTTTCCTCCTTGATGTCTCCTTCATATGCTTTGATTGCACTCACACTAGCCTTGATCCTTTCTACATATTTTTCAATGTTTTCATCTTATCTCAATCTCATTTGATCAAACTATCCTCTAAGGATTTCTAATTTGGCTCTTCTCACATTTTTATCTCCTCCATAGATATTTTTTAGTTTGTTCCACATTTCAAAAGTATTTTTTTAATCTTTTACCTAATCAAATTTAACATAACTGAGAGTAAATACAATATCTATCATCATGATATTATGATTCTTCTTTTTAGCAATGTCTTCAACTAATAATGTTCTAGTGGGAGTCTTATATTCATCATCAAGATAATTTCAACTTGAATCAATGATGGCTTGCAACCTGAATCACTAATGGTAGCCAGATGTAGCCTCATAAGTCCTTGCCATGCTATAAAATTGCCTCTATTCAGTTTGGGAATCTCTCTTTTGCAAGATATCCTGATCTTTAGCTTAGGTCCTTGAAACCTTCTCTATAAGCATCAAAAGCTTTGATACCAATTGTTGGAAATATAAGAGGAGTAACTATGAGGGGAGGGGTGAATCAGTTACTACAAAAATAAATCTTAGATCCCTTAGATGTCAGTAACAAATGCAAAAAGATAACTGATTATTGCTGAAGTTTGGTAAACACACAGAATGATATAACTTGGTAATAACTAGATTATCTCTGTAAATGATTATCATATAAACATTTACATGCTATCTATGATTACCATTACTTTGACTTAGTTGCAAACATATAAAATAAAATAGCATGAACACATTTGACACTAGGATTTAACGTGGAAACCCAATTTGGAAAAAACCACCAATAGAAAATAGTTACTGAATTTCACTCTTTTGAAGTGAACCCTGTTAGAAGTCAACCCTATTAAAGGTTACAAAACACACAGTTAGGTGTGACACTATTAAATGATTCAATCATCCTATTAGGAGTGGCCTTGTTAGATGTCTTGAGAACAATTCAATAGAATTGCCACCTTGTTAGAGGATTTGCAAATAGCTATTAAGCCAAATTTGTTAGGAGATTTAGATCATTGCTACAATGATTAGAGAGTAAAAATGAGATGACTTGATTTGAATGCAACTGAATTGCTAATTTTAGACCTCTATTCTAACTTGTACTTGATCCTTCCTGATTGAATATAGCTTTGATACTCCACAAGAATATTTTTCTTATCCTTCAAATTTGCTTCCTCTTCTTATCATTAAATCTTCAATCACATCTTCATAACTCAATTATTTCACTCTTTGAAATCATTGCTTAACCTTATACTTATATATTCAACTTTTTCAAGTTCACTCAAATACAACTTAGACTAGTCAACATTCATCACCTTAGACAGCTGGAATCAATAGATAAATCAATTAAGCTTAATGCAAAAAAATAAGAAAATCGTTCGTTAGTCAAACCATCTCAGTAAAAACTAATTCAAAATCAAGTGAGATTGGTTAGCGCTAGTTCCATCCAACTGTCCTTTGTTACCCAAGTGAGATCTGTTAATACTCACTTTCTGCAACTTTTCCTTTGACACTCGAGTGAGCTTGATAGACACTGACTTCTAAACTAGGCAAACATAAGAACACTCGATAGACACTGAGAACTATCTTCACTACCTGAGTGAGATTGACATATATTGACTAATAATGTTATGACATTTGTGTAACATCAAAGGTAACACATAATTAACCAATTGTATCCAACACCATTCATCATCTTCTAATGCATCTTTTACTATTTTGGGCTCCTTCATGTTTAACAAACATGATTCACTTCTCAATCTATTTCTTTCCATTGGCCTAGCATCTTTGTTTCCAATGATTTGATCAGTAGGGTGATGTCTTTTGACATATTTGGACAATCTTGGCTTAGCTATTGTTTCTACATTTTGTCTTTCATCTTTAGAGTCATTGTGTACATCTCTGACAAGAATCTTAGCATCTCTTTCATGTGTACTGATCTCTGAATCATAATGTGCATTTTCTTTATTCTACAACTTAGCATCTAAAAGCAACTTAGTTCCTAAATGCAAATCAATTCCTAAATGCAACTCGACATTCATAGGATGTGACTCAATAGTTACTAAAACTTTCTATTAATTTGTTACTAGATTTGTAGCATCTTCTTTGGTAGGCATTCCTTCATAAAAGTATACAAATAATTTGTATTCTTTCAATTCTTTCATAGGCTCAGCTTCATGTACTTCTATAAATTCATCAAAGTTCACATTTGCACTTTCACAATTGTGTTAGTGTTAGTATTTAAACACTTACAAGCTTTGCTTCTTGTGAAGTATCCAAGGAATATAACTTCTTCAATTTTTGCATCAAACTTTCTATTTCTAACATCTTTAAGAATTTAACACATGCTTCCAAATACCTTGAAATATTTTACATTAGGTGAATATCCATACCATAGTTCAAAAGGTATTGAATGAGTACCTTTCTTGACTTGCACACGGTTCAAGGTATATACATCATTACTTACAGCTTCTCTCCAATATTTCAAAGAAACTTTCTTCTCCATCATAAGTTTTCTGGCATAGTCCATTATAGACATATTTCTTCTTTCAGCAGTTCCATTTTGTGGAGGGGTCCTAGGGGTAGATGTCTATCTTTTGATTACTTTGTCATAACAAAACATCTCAAAATCATTTGAATTGAATTCTTCTCCTCTGTCTAATCTCAAGTATTTTAGACTCTTACCTATTTCTTTCTCAACTTTTTCCAAATACCACTTAAACATTTGAAAGACATTAGATTTCTATTTCAAAACGTGATTGTCATCATCCTAGAGTAATCATCAAAAAATAGTATTATGTACTTATCTCCTCTATAGCTTTGCACATAAATTGGTCCACATAAGTCAATATGAACAATCTCTAGTATTTCTTTAGAGGTATAAGCTTTACTCTTAAAGCTTGACTTTGACACTTTGCCTAGCTAACATTGTTTGCATACTATATTATTAGGTTTCTTCAACTTATGTAATCCTCTAACTCTCTTCATGTTACTAATACTAACCAAGTTATCAAAATTAACATGAAATAATCTCTTGTGCCAAAGTCATACATCATCAAGATTTTCAATAAGATAAGTAGCATTCTCTATATCTAGATAGAATAGATTGCTTCTAGTTTGATCACTTTTTTCAATCAATTTTCCATTTGTGTCATATATCTTGGTAGTTTTGTTTTTAAATTCAACCTTGCATCCTAGATTATTTAATTGTGACACACTTAAAAAGTTATAATTTATTCTTTCAACATAGTAAGCATTGTCATGTGAGCCTTTTCCTTTTATCAAACATGGTGCATCATTACCAAATCTTACACTATTTCCATCATAACAAGTTAAGGTAATGAACTTACTTTTGTCTCTAGTCATGTGATGTGAGAATCCACTATCAATGATCCATCTATCATTCTTGTTTACATAAGTCACAAGTGCAGTTGCTTCATCTTCACCAAATTTTTCTTTTATTGCAACATATACCACTTCATCATCATGTTCATTAGAGTTATGTTCATCAACAATGTAGCATGACTTCTTGTGTTTGTCTTTGTAATCTCTATTGTTATCTTCTCTTCTATTTTTGTACTTGTTTCCTTCTCTATAGCTCTTCTTTTGTGTACATCTTGTAGTAATATGACCAACTTCATTGCAATTGAAACAAATGATGGGTAACTTACCTTTGAACTTGCCTTTACCTCTATGAAATCTCTTTTTTGTAGTGCTTCCAATTTTTCAATATCTTCCTCATCTATATTACTATCACTGGATGCATATTTTGTCTTTTTTTTCTTCTTCTTCTACTTTACCTCCTTAGAATCCTTCAATAACAACGTAGCTTTGAAAGCAGATTCAAGACTCTCTAATTTGTAATTGTCAAAGTTATACAGCTCAAAAGAAGTGAGTCTTCCTACCAGACCTTCAAGGGTTAGATCATTTCCTAGAATACATCTCAACTCTTGGATTGTAGAAATTCTAATGGAATAAATAGGTAGTAATGTTCTCAAGACTTTATTTAATATAGTATCATCATCTATATGACTAGTAGCTCCTCTTATTGCACTAACAACTTTTTTTATCCTAGCAACATATTGAGCAATATTTTCACCTTCTTCCATTCTTATATAATCAAACTTACCTCTAAGGCTCTCATATTTGGCTCTTTGAATATTTATGTCTCCTCCATTAATGGTGGTTAGGGCATCCCACATTTTATTTATAATGTTGCAGCCTTTGACATC
The DNA here is from genome assembly GCA_028749045.1 of Cupressus sempervirens. Lineage (NCBI taxonomy): Eukaryota > Viridiplantae > Streptophyta > Pinopsida > Cupressales > Cupressaceae > Cupressus > Cupressus sempervirens. The sequence continues at coordinate 23,532,846 of CM053792.1, read as the reverse complement.
ATCAAATTTGGCATAGCTTAGAGCAGATATAATCTCCAACATTGCCTGATTGTGTTCCTTTTCTTCTTCATATCTTTAGCAGTTAGGGCTCATGTTGGATCAACATGTTCCACTATAATTGTAGGTTGAGCATGATCTTAAAGTCCTCCAAGGTGTAGCTTCATCAAGCTTTTCCATGCAAGAAAGTTATCTCTGTTGAGCTTGGGTATTTCTCTTTTAGACATCTTGATCTTTGTGCTTCGAGTGCCTTAAAACTAGTCCTCTTAAGTAGATGGATTTGATACTAATTGTTGGAATTACTTTAGAATGATTGAGAGGGGGGTGAATCAATTATTCAAGGTCTAGATGTATAAAATAAAACTTTTTCACAATTCAGTGAACCCATAAAACATTCATACCCATGCATGCATTCATTGTGTATCTACTAAAACTTGTATGTTACTATCAAATCAACTTGCAAAAATGTAAACCATGAAACACAACACATTCATCAACACATTTAACACAATGATTTACATGGAAACCCAATTTTAGAAAAACCACTAGTAACATGCGACTTCTTTTCACTCTTCTGAAGTGATGCTCTGTGAAAGGCCAACCTTGTTAAAAGGTTACAATACACATTGTTAAATGTGATCTAGTTAAGGGATTTCAATCACCTTGATAAAATGAGTCTTATTAGAGGACTTTGGGCCATTCACTTGGAATGCCACCCTATTAAAGGGTTTTCCAATGATTGTTAGGTCAACCTTAATCCAAATGATTTACCCTAGACTGACTCAACTATTAGAGAGTAATAGTAGAGATTTGATCTGATACAACTTACAACTTTAGTTGTAGATTACAGATCTTTATTTAGTCCTCAATCTACTTGGCTTTCAACTTTGTAGCTCTGGCAGTTTGTTCACCCTTCAAGCATTTATCTCCTTAAATCTTCTTGCTTAATATGCCATTGTAGACTCTTCTCTTGAGTCACTTAATGAAGACAAACCCTTAATTCCTTCTCCTCCTTAGGTTCTCGCACAGGAAATGAACCTCTCTAACCTTTTCCTTCATGACCATACATTCCTATATAAAGGAAATTAGAATATTTTTCCCACTCATTATCCATCGTCCAAATTAGGATTTTTGGATGGATTAGGTAGGATACAATGTATCTATCCCATATATTGTCTATTCTAAAAACCTCTCCTAGAATCCATTTGAATTTTCCTAAAAATGGTTTACATCAAATTTTGTGCTACTAGCTCATCAACCTTATCTTCCTCCTAGTTCACAAGTTCCAAGAAAACAAACTTGTTAGCTTAAATTTGGTGAATCTTTGATCTTTTTCATAATGCAATAGATCGACATTATCAAACTTCTAATGCTCAACAGATACTATGTTACTCGACATCAACTGCAAAATCACTCGACATCAACTAAATTTTAATGATGCTTGACATCAACTAAACTTTACTTGGTATCAACTAAATTTTACTGATGCTCTGCATCAACTAAACTTTACTCAACATCAATTGTCTTCCTCGACATCCACTAGATTTTTCTTTTACTCAGCTCCAACTGACTTCCTACCCAGCTCGCACTAACTTTTCTCGACACCTACTATCCACTCAATCAAGCTTGGTAGACATACTTTGTTTAACTTATTCTTCTAAACTTTCTAAGTGTAGCTAGCCATTTTGTAACCTTAAGTAGATCATCAATACATCATGTTATCACTATCTTAACTGATCCTTGTACTTCATTACATAATCATAACTCAACTTTTCCTCTAGGTGATTTTATTACGTCTTATTGATCAAATCCTCTTCATCAATCAACTAAGTGACAGTACTTTAATCTTAGAAGTAATTATCTTACTAGCAAAGAGTAGGTTTGACATCAATGACAAAACAATGATTGAAACTCATAATCTTCTTCAACAATCTCCTTCTCAACAAATCTCTTTTTCAATGATCTTTTCAATCAAATTTCAACAAAGGTTTCATATACCCCAAGCTCAAAGATAGAAACAAGCCATTTCATAGGAGGAAATGGGGAAAATAACATTCAACCTCTTTTACCTAATATGGATTGGCATTTTTTTGGTTTGATATTATGACGTGTGGGAAAAAATTCAACATGGATTTTTAGCTCCTTTGGATGATTCAAAACTTGTTTTTTTCATAGCACCACATTTTGGCCCCTCATGATCTTGCATGTTCCCTTTTCATTAGCTACAATCAATGAGGAAAGAAGATTCATGGCAAAAGAGAAGGATTTCTAATAGAGACTTTGTTCAACCTTCATTCAAACCCATTCCCAATGTATCTTATGACTTATTTTTTAAATCTTTGTGATTTATGTATTGCTTCCTTTTCTATGCAAATAACTAGCACTTCAATAGCCAATCATTGTATTAAACATTATTAACAATACTATTCAATCTCACATTTTGGACCCCAACCCTTTAATTTTTCTATTTCAAATTAAAATTTAAGATTATGATAATTACAAACTAATTTTTTAGATTATAATATATTTTTTCATTTAAGAAATATTATATTTTTAACCACTAAGAATTTACAATATTAATTATATTATATATCTAATATTATTCATAAAGTATAATATAAAATTAATATTAAAAAAATTAAGATTATATATATACACAAAATAATTGCTAAGAAAAAAATTAGTTTGTTATATTTTATATATATTTTAATTAACATATGAAAATTAATTATAAATTAAGATTAACTTTTAAATTATTTACACTTCTAAAAAATATTTTTCAATAATTATAATAAAATAATATTATTAACTTTTACAATTATTATAAAAATAATATTACTAGAAAATTATATAAATTTATAATTAATTAAAGTATTGTTAAAATTTCAATTATCAATATAAATTTTAATAATAATATTCTAATTATAAAAATTATTAGTATATTATAATTATTAAAATTGATAAAAATTAAAATATATATTCAAAACTTTTAATAAATATAATTAAAGAATACTTACATTTACATACAAAATGAAAACTATAATTAACTATTGGAAAGTGCTAAGCTATCATGGTACACCAAAAAAGAGGAAAGTATTATTATTGTCTTATAGATTAAAACTTTAGAAAAGTACACAAACATTTTCATTTACATGGCGGGAGGAAGAGGAAGAGGAAGGAAGGAGGGAGATGGGAACAATATTTTTGAAGGAAAAAGAGTGTGATTAAGTACATTGATTTTGTTAGAGGGATTCCATTGATAGTATATGATACAAAGGGGATTTGACCAAGATAAATCAGAAAGCTCACAAAATTTCATTAGTAAAGGAACACAAAGTTATCTTGTACTATAAAGATTGAAATTCATTATGTAGAAAATTTCTAAAATGATATAAAATTTTAGGTATGCCTTTATTTTTTAACTATATTCCATACCCTTTTATATTTGTGGAGAACTAGGTTAAATAAATTTTTGATTGAATGATTTATATATTTTTGATGTATCAAATTTTTTTTTGAACGTATTTTCTCATCTAATCCCAGTAGGAGATCCTTTCTTATTGATGCATAAAAACCTTCTTTGTCATAATGTGCGTCTCATTTTTTCCTCTTTAGAGAAGAATTTGTGCTGAATTTACACAATCTACCAAACAAGATTATGAGGATAGATGATGTCTCATACCCCCTGGTGAAGTGAAGGAAAGTGAAGGATAGACATAGAAGCTCACCCACAAATTGCGGTTAAAGTTGAAGATTTATGCTCCCCTCCCACCCTCTCCCCCTACCAACGCTTCTTCCTCTTTGGGTTTTCAAGTAGGAATAACGAAAGAGTCATGAGGTTTCAATTATTTCAATAGGGAGGTATAGATGTCATTGAGATACCTGTAAAGTATTTGACAAAATTATTTGTTGAATATGAACAAAGCTATTTAATGTCACAATTTTTTTTAAAACAACATAAAATTTTCCCCTAATTATATTGCATATTTATTATGAACATTGACAATACTACATGCTTTTCATCCACCTAGATTCACTACCTATCATATTATTTTCTCTATTAGCTTCCTTTGGCAACACTCTGAATGATTCAACTGCTTTGGCTCTCATAATGAAAATTTGAAGTTTGAACCAATGAAGACCAAATATTTATTTCTTATAAAATTGAATTCTCTATTGTTGTAGGTCTCTATTGTGATAGTAGTGACAAGCATATCCTTAGGAAGAATTCCAAGACTTTTGTGTAAAGTTCAAATACATCTTTTATGTTATAAAGATGGACTCCTCTCCCCTTTGATTTCTTTGACAAGTCATCATTGTAGGAAGTATCTACCTTGTTATGAAGTTTATGGAAAATAATTCATTGAATGTTGGAATGTTTCCTGATTGTTTTAGCACATTACAGAACATGGTGTAATAAAAGAGTGTGTTAATTTTCAAGACAATCTTGTGGGATGCATGAAAAAAGAAACTCTTCTTTGGAACATGCTTGATATTGCAAAAGTGGGAGCAACCCATTAACAATAGATTTCTTGCACATATAACCATATTGGTAACTATATTTGATGTGCTCAAATTATTTAATTATCATAATGGAACATATTTTAAGACATTTCTTTATATTTGAAATGGTTTTTAATATGTTGCTGCAAAACTCTTGCTGAGTAAACACAGGTAAGGTATTAGAATTTAGTAGTTATGTTCATAGGGGGTAGAGTTATTTTTCCTCCTTTTAGGTGTAATCCTTAAAACATCGAGTCAAAAGAAAATAAACAAATGAAAACCATCTTTCTATCATAAGACTTCACATATATTATCATTTGTTCACTATAGATTATTGATTCTAAATCTTAGACCAACAACTAGATTATAAATTGTGTAACATGAAGAACTTCTATATGAACCTACACTTCTTTAGCAATGCCTAGGTTCATTAATCAACAAATACTTAGTCACACATGATAATATAGCTATAGGTATAATCAAACACAATCCTTTACAAATATCATTGTAAAAGGTAGAATTGTCATATATTACCAAAGGAAATCACCTCAAATTGGTCCTAGGTGTCCTTACCCTCAACTAATCAAAAAATAATATAATACTAGATCTCAACATAAGTTATAATTTTCCTTAAACTTATCCCTTAGGTATGAAACCTTATGCAAAGATTTCTAATGTAGTAGAAAACTGTTGTAAAGGAAAAATGATAGGCTCTAAGCCAACTTAGCTTTTCCTATTGCTTCCCAAACTACCACCAAACATGAATATACCTTTTCATAGATTTGAATTCCATTTAGAAATGAGGCCTTTAAACCAAATTGAAAATTTATGAAGGTATAAAATAAAATTTTGAGGTCTACATTATTTATAGAAGTAAGTTTAACTATAAATTTTCAAAACCATATGCAAGGAGCTTCATATATTAAGAAAATCGCTCAACTATTTGATGTATATATTAACAAATCCACAAACAAATTATAAGATGAGTATGTCCAACTTGATAATAGGTGCCAATCTATTTTATTTTCATCGAAAGTAATTACTCAAAAAAATACTAAAAGCAATAATGAAAATATTAAACCCTATGCTTCGCTTGTAGGAAGGATTATTGACTCAAGTACAGAAATCTACAAGCTTCCAAACAAGTTGATCTAAAATTTACTTCATCTTCCTGGTAACTTCATCACCCCTTACTACTATATTCTCTATCCCTTAGATAGTGTCACCAATTTTCAATATCCTTTATCACTACTTAAACAAAGATTGGTCATTTTAGGTGCTCTTTTTGAAGGAAATTCTTAAATATATTTTAAAAAGAATGTTCTTTACACGTATTGTCTTTGATGTGTGCATTCCACATTATAGATTTCTGATGAAGGGTGCTCCCTTTAATACAATAAGCCCATAACAAAAATAAAGAAACAACAAAAAATGTGAGAACAAAATATGGAATTCTTATTATCACCGCAAATGTGGAATTATTGAATTCACAAGTACAATATGCTAACCCACATGGGTGCCTTCATTATAGTAATCTACAAGACTAAGTTGTGAACAACCACCTAGAGCTATCCTAGACAATGTTTGGGCCTTTCTTAAATAGGAAATGTTATGCTACCCAGGAAGGTTCTAGATATTGAAACTTAATACCTAGGGTTGATATACCCTAACAATACATATAGAGTCGGTTAAATACATCTTTGACAAATTATTTTAGAAATTTTAGGTAGTGCAACTTTGGAATGCTAAAACTCTCAAACCACTTTTCAAAAACACCAACCTCTGATCTTCAATCTCAAAACTATGCAAGCATCCTTTTATAAAGTTTTTAGACCTCATCCAAACACTCTAAGGACTCTAACGGTGAGCCTAAAGTTTTTTCTCCTAAAATTTCCACCAAAAATCTACAATAACTTCTCTGATGCTTAAGTTGGAGTAATGAGATTTTTATGGTAGGCTTATAATTCTAAAATGAACCTTCATGTATAAAATGAGAGTATTTTGAGCTCATATGTCAAACTTACTAAAAATAGTAATCTCCCAGAAATAATAACCACCTTATCTACTAGTCCTTATTAAAATAGAAAAGACTAAAAAGAAAATATTTTTGGGTGATGCAAGATTGCTCTTACACCCAGGATGCTCATGCATTAGACACTTGGGGTAATTTGAGAAGTGACTTTGTTAGGTCTCAAGTGCTCAAAGGAAAACCAAGATGGTTAATCTCCTCCCTTGCTAGCCATGATGAATCCTCTACTGGCCTCCCTTTCCATTTAACTAGATATTCCTCATAAGTTTTTTCCCTTGTACTTTGGCCAACACTACTTTCCAGTATCTCCTCAATCTCCTTTGTAGCCAAACAAGCTTCTAGAATACTCCATTGTGCTTTTGCAACATCATCTCCATCAAATCTAAAATATTAAATATAGGTGAAATATTCAATTTAGAAGGAAATTCCACTTCATAAGAATTTCTAGAATCATGCCTTTTTGCTATCTTGCATAGTCCAAACTTCTTCGTCTTCAGCTTATTATATGCACCCATTAGAAAACATTTCTTTCACAAATAAACCATGACTTCATCTCTAACCTAAAATTCCTTATACCTCCTATTCACATCTACCTTAGCCTTGTACTATGTGTTCATCTTTATGATGTGCTTCCTCACCTCCTCATGGATGTTCTTTAAATGTTTAACATATTGTTCTGCTTCAATACTACTTATATCTCCTTTATCTAATTGCTACAATTTAGAAGCATTTCCAAGACTATTCCTATATGCAATATAGAATGGTGATTTACTAGTACTCCTATTGAAAAAATTATTATATGAAAATTATTCCTATGGTAAAATTTGATCCCATCCTTTTGGTTTGTACCCAACCAAACATCTTAGGAAATTTTCCAAAATCCTATTCACAACCTCTATTTGTACATCCATCTGTGGATGATGTGATGAATTTAACTTCAATTCTATCTTCAATTACTTCCACAATGTATGCTAGAAATACCCACACAATTTGGCATTCTTGATTTGAAACTATACTCATTGGCCATGTAGTCTCACCACTTCTCTGGAAAAAAACTTTGCCACATGAACATCATCACTAGTCTTCTTGTAAGGAATAAAATGTGCCATATTTTAAAATCTATCAACTATCACATTAATATAATCATAACCTCACTGCATCCTTAGTAATCCAAGAACAAAATCCATGCTAACATCCTCCCATGACCTCTCTGGTATAGATAGTGGCTGATACAACCTTGTATTGCTTCACTCCTTTTTCCTTCTGACATACTCTGCAACTCTGTACAAATTTCTTCACATCTTGCTACAATTGTGGCCAATAATAATTCTTAGAAACAAAAACTATAGTTTTATCTCAGCCAAAATATCTATCCAATCTGTTGGGACTGAAAATTGCAAGCTTCATTTTTAGTCACATTTTGAAAATTTTGGAAAATCATGTCCTAAAGTGCCTTTTATGCATGTGGTCAGTTGGTAGCTTGAGGCCTAGATGGTGTTTGAGTGGCTTAACACCTTTCATTTGACATATGCATATGATCCACAATGTTATTTTTCCATCCTGAATCATTCTGTGGAGTCCCATTTTGGGCTAGTGTCAAAATTTGCAATTCTACCAAGTGTCAAATAGCGATCAGAGGCTCAGTTTGCATCTGAATATCTTTTACCTAGGACTGTGTCATGACTAGTCACTTTGGGGATGTTTAGTTTCCATAATAGAGAACCTATGTTTCAATTTTTAAGTCATTTCGAATCCGTTTGACTAGGTTTTGCACCCCACAAAGTTGGTCATTTACTGTTTTGTGCATTTAACTAGTTGTTAACAATTCTGGGAAGCCCTGTTCGACCAATCATATCTTTGACCCAGTTGACCCAAATGAAAAAATTCTTTTTGCATTGTGCTCTAGGGGTAAGACACTTCATATGTTCCAATTTTGAGATCATGTCAAATCCATTTGATCAGTTTGCTAACATGATCAAAAACCCAGTTTGCATTGTTTTGTTACGACTAAGGTATCCAGATTGATCCGTACCCCTGTTCGGCATGTTATAACTTTGATCCTGTGATTGGCTAGCCTAAATGGATTGTACCATTGTGTTGTGTCCTAGAAATCTTTGAAGTATGCTAGTTCTTAAGTCATGATGAATCCATTTGCATACTTTCTTATGTCCGTACATTTGCCAAAAATCACTTTTTGACACATTTGCCAGTTAAAATTTTCAAGTGCCTGTTTTTGGAAATTCGCCAAATGTGCCCTGTGATTCATCATGAGCCCAAAACATGGAATTATATTCTCTTCATGGCAAAGAACTTATATCCTAGTTTTCAAAACCCCAAGTGATCAATAATCCAGTTTATAATGCCGAACTCGAGCCCAATTTATGTTTTTTGCCTGCAGGGTAATTTAAGTATGGATGTTCGGCAATTAAAATCTCTTGACTGGGAATCCATCATGAGTTGAAAATTTGCAGTGTAATAGAGTATGCAGGATTGAACACTCATGCCAGTTTTCGTGGCTTGGTAACTTGATTGGATCAAGTTTTAATTACAACCGGCAGGCCTCCAGACACTAATTCACAATTTGTAGAATTGATTAAAAGTGAGTTTCAAATAATGAATTGATGATCATTATGCATATGATTCAATTTTATGACAAAGTAAATGGTGGAAATGGTTTCTTAAAAGCAAAATACAAGGAGCATGTGAAGATTCAAGAAAGAGAGAATTTGGAAAGTGTTCTATTAAAAAGGTTTAGAGGATCACAATATGATGCTGATTTGCCGGTAGATTCAAAAGATAGTATTAATCAAAAAATTTCCGCATCAATTAAAATCCACAAGCACAATGAAACTTTTTGTTGTGAGTTTGCACATTGAATTAAGGAAAAGATTGCATAAAGGTTGCTCTCTCCCACATTGTAGTCTCAATTTGAAAGTTGCAGCTGAAAGGTAGTTTTCAACATAGAAGATGTGCTCCATGTCTGAAGAAAACAAAGAGGACAGCAGCAAACATCCATAGAGGAAGAAACAATCCACATTTCTAACAAAATGTACAGATTTGTTGGTGAAACAAAGCTCAAGGCAGCATGTGATTCACGTTTTTGCAGCAAGCAATGAATAAAAGACCATATGTGCATAAAAAAGGAAGCAAACAACCCACATTTTTCAAGCCCATGGCTTCTCCGAAGGTGCATCCACGTTTTTGAAGGGGGCAACAGCATTATAAAAGACCATATGCATAAGAAATGACTATTACCATGAAAAGTTCATAGATTCATAGCAAAAAATGACCAGCAAGATGGAGCTCCACATTTAGAATAAGCAACTCATGCCAAAGGAGCTGGATAGCTCTTCATTGTGTATAAATCAGCATCTACAGGAGAGTTGAGGAAAATGCAGCAAGTATTATCCCATATTGAGTGGGAAATGATTTTCTTATGTCTTTAAATACAAAGGCTTACACATCTTATAATGTCTAAAAGACAAGAGGCTTTTGTGAAATCCAGCTCATGTGCATGGGCCTATGGTCGGCCAGTTGGCAGGACGCCTATGTTAAATTTTGAAGCAAAATCCAAAAACGTTGCCGAAAAATTCAAATTTGATCGGAAAAGTCCAAAAATCCAAAATCTTAAAAAATCCGGCTAGCGACATAGCGAGGTCGCCGAAAAACTCAGGAATTCGGCAAGAGTCAATAGCCAATCAGAAAGTGACACATGGCATTGGTCAAACCTGGAGTTGACCCGAAATTAAAGAGGCTAGAAAAAATAAAATGATTTTAAAATTTTCATTTTAAAATTATTTTGCCAAGAAACTGACATGGACTTTTAAAAAAAAAATAAAGTTTGAACTTCTGATATAGTTTTAACTTTTGAAAGTTCATATATTTGTGAAATATTGTCATAGAGACATAAACAGAGGCCTAATTTTCAAACGGCCATATTTGGGAAAATTTTTAACTGAATTAGGCACTCCAATATACCGTTGGAACCGGGAGAACCTGAACTTTCCAAATCTGGAGTTTGTTTTTGCACAGGTGCTTCTTGGTTCAAGTTATAGGATAATTTGTGAAATCATAGGCATTGGCGACAGAACAGGCTGAGTTCTTCAGTGATAATTAAGATTGGTTAGAGGATGGTTTTAGCGGTTAGTTGCAATCTTAAGGTGAAGAAAATCAATTTGAGTTTGTTTCCTTGGCTTCTTGAAATCACATTATAACTAGTTTTTCACTTCTTACCGTGAATGCATCAAGAATCAGTTGCATCTTTTCATCATTACTTTTTCAGATATTTTGATGCCTTTGAGAGGTATAATGATGAAGATTTGATCTGCCAGTTGATAGAGAGAGGGAAGAAAGAGGTTTTTCAGTTGCAGAGGATTGGATTTCAAGTGGACACCTGGCAATTGCATATCAGATCCAGGAATTCATTTCTTGCTATATCTTTCTTTCTTTCTTCACTTTGTATTGGTTCCAGTTTTTGTCACTGAGAAACCAGTTGGTTCCAGTTTCTGGGAAGAAAAAAGTTTATTGTTGTGATACCATTTGGGATCCCAGTTTTTGCACTGTGAGACCATTGGTTCTAGTATTTTGACATGTTTCCATGACTATGACACCATTTTCTTCAGCAGAACTCTCATGTGAACAGCATTGTAGAGATAATAAAGATAGTTCTGAGATATTAGGTTGTTTCATGTTTTAATCTTATGCATCTGAATGTATAGTTTCAAGGAAATGAATACATATGAGCAACAATCTCACTAGTTTTGTTCTGGTTCTTGTCTCCTGTCTCAACAATCTATAAGTCTTATGTGGTTTTGGAACAAAGATTTGAGACCCATTTGCATCCCTTTCAGGTTGTATGTTTAATGTATCTTGCTATTGGACCAAAGGGCCAAGTAAATGCTCAATATGTTTAAACAAGGTTACTGGTTGTTTGAGAAGGATATTTTGTGAGAATGAGACCTGAATGAACATTGATGTCTGAATCACAAGGTGGTTGGATAGATCTGATGTCTGGGTATATGAGATATGTCTTGATGTCACAGATGTATGTTTTGAATTCATGGAATTGCCCAATGGATTAGGCACTGATCATTTATAGGATCACTGGTTATACTATTGCATCTTTGAGGTTTTGTTGAATCAACATCTTTAATCAAATGAATTTCCCTTTCATGTTGAAGAGCTATAAACATAATGCCCTCACTCAGCTTATGAATTTCATTGTTTTGCATCTAGCTACTGCAGATATATGTTATTTCATAAGTTATCAGGAGAAATAAGGGTTTTATCTGCTTCATATTAGATTCAGTGTATGCTTTGATAACTGGTACCATTTAAGGAATCTATAGGTTCACCCACCTAGGTTTTGCAGAGCCTAAAGAAGAAGAAGGAGTATAGCCTTATAGTTGGCCTGGTGTCTGAATGGATGTGTTGATAATGGGAGTTAGCTGCCCCTAGATGCATCTTGTTCTCATCAGGGTAATTGGAAATGGGTAACATTTTCAAACACCAACAAAATGGCGACTCTGCTGGGGAAATAAGATGGCAATCCATTTTGTTGAAAGAACAGGAGCCTCTAATGTGAAACAGATTGGATATATCATATCAATAGCAAGATGTGTTCCTTTTCCTTGCTGAAGTTTCATGTTCCCCAGTTAAGCTTTATTCATTATCAGCAGTATGTTGAAACTGGATGAAAATTGTGTTCTATGACTGTCATAGGTCTATCTTCAATCAGTTCAGTTTTTGCAAATATTGTTGAGAAAGTTTCAGAGTCAAGAATTCATTTATAAAGTATATTTTCTTTTCAAGATGTCAGTGATCTGCAAGTTTCTCCTACATTGAAGGTCTGGTTCAGATTTGTCAAGTGACAAATTATGTTTTATTTCTCACCAAGTGTGAGTGGTGACTCTCAAATCTCTGTACCAGTTTGTTCCTAGTTGATTTCATTGCAAAATTTTGAAGGAATTTCAGTTGTATGGGCAGATCTAAAACTGTTGATAGATCTTGGAAAAGAAGTTTTAAATTCTTGATAAGTTTTAAAGTGCTCTTTGAAATCTGCTGTTATAAAGAAATTGAAATGTAAAAGTGAATCACAACAGTGATTGTTATATTCCTCTTGTAAAGAGGTGGCGGCTCTACAAAGTTTTGACCAGTGGTGTAAAGGATTTTCAGTCTTGCATCTATGCCAAATCAGCAGATCGAAGTTAGCACCAGCACTTAAGGTATTTTGGTTCTCATGTTTTCTTTTCATGGAAGTCAAACGTTAAAAACATGGCTGCCTCTATTCAGTGGTTTTTAGCACTAGGATGAAGAGATAAAAATTTCATTCTCAAAATGGATTCAGATTGTAGATCTGATAATACTCTGTCAAGCTATGAAGAGGTACATGAAAATTTGTTTATGTTGTATGGAAAGCTTCATAGTCAAGTCATTTCTTCTATCCGAAGGAATGTGGGAAGTGTAGATGACTTAGATGCAATTCAGATTTACATGCAATTCAAGTTGGAAATCTTAGAGCTTCCCATTTTAGCAAGACCCAATGAATTATCATGGGCTTTTGTGTTTTTATTAGTCTTCATGCCTGATTCAGTACATTGGACAATGAAAGCAAGATTTGAAAAGATTAAATACTTTGAGAGAATATTTACAGAATGTGAAGGCTATTCAGAAAAGAATGGTTATTGTATTGTTGAAATTGAAAATGTTGACAGTCATAGTGAAAGTGATGAGTCCTATGACAATATGTTTGAGAATGAAAAGAGTTATAACAGTAGTCTTGAAATATCTTCCTGCAATGAAGTTGAATGTAATGAAGCATCTAATGTCCAGATGTGGTGCAGGGAAGAGGATATATATTGTGAAAGTACTACTAATTGTTCAGATTGTATGACTAATGGTGTCACTGTTATAAGTTCTTCAGATTATCTGAGAAATAATTGCAATCAACATGAAGAAGTTTGCGAAAGAGATCTGTTGAATACAAATGAGGTCTCAGCCTTGTTGCAACATGAGTTTGAAAGGTATATGTCAATGTGTGATTTAACTTCACCTTTATTAGTGTGTGCATCTTGTAAGGATGATGTAAGGTATGATGTATACCCCTATGTTTGTTCTCCTGCATATCAACATTGTTATTCTTTTGAAGACTTTCAACATAAGCATGAAGATTTGTTTGAAGAAATGAAGACCAGTAGAGATGTATTTACTACTGTCATGAGTGATGTTAAATTAGATCTATGTTATAGAGATGATAATGAGAGGTTTTTGATGTCTTTTGATTCTGATTTAACATTTAATGAAGAAATTCCTATGATTGATGTTACTAATGATGATGAGAGATCAGTTGGTTTTTTATCTGATCCAGATGGAGTATGTGACAGTAATCTGCAGTTACTTGAGATGAGATTTGATGATTCATGCAATAAAGTGAATACCGATGGTGGTACACATGAATCTATAGTTAAATCTTCTCTACAGGTTGGTGAGTCTTATGCTAGTGAGTTTGACGCATTCACAAGTATCTCTAGCAATTTCTTTGATAAGAATATTGATGTCAGTAGAGTTCCTGTTGATGAGAATTTTAATGAAGATTCTTTTCATATGTCTGATGAACCTTTGTTTGAAGACTATGGTGATAATTTTTCAGTAAGTTTCAGATTTGATTCAGTATGTGATGACATGATACATGAAGTTGATTCAGATCCATTATATTTTTTGGAGCTGGAGGCACAAGGTGTGTTGCAAGTTTTTGGTGTTTGCAATTTGGTAAATGATGTAGAATATCAAGCTTTTGTGTTTTCGATGGAAGGAATCTATGACTCAATTAGTAGTGATCAGTTTCATTTTCAGTCTGATGTAAGTTATTACGATCACGTTGATTCATATTTTCATAGTGAGCAAGGTGTAGAAAGTTTGTCTGATTTTTATATGCACTATGAAGATGATGATAGCAGTTTTGTTTTGCCTAACGAAGTAATTGAAAGTGTTGATATGATGGGTGAAACAAATAAGGATGAGAGTTTCAGTTTGCCTCAAGAAAATGTAAATGAAAATAAGGTGTATGACAGAGGTAAAGAGTTCTGAAACTTTTCGGTGGCTCGGGGCCATCTCTTGTACATAGTTAAGAGTAGTTTTCCTGTTTTCAATAAAGCTGTTCGAGAGAGTTTTTCTATTTAGTTGTGTGGTCTACTTCTCCCAGATATCTAAATTCTTTCCATGCCCGCAAGGGGCATGCATCCCCAGACAGAGCCACTGTTGGGACTGAAAATTGCATGCTTCATTTTTAGTCACATTTTGAAAATTTTGGAAAATCATGTCCTAAAGTGCCTTTTATGCATGTGGTCAGTTGGTAGCTTGAGGCCTAGATGGTGTTTGAGTGGCTTAACACCTTTCATTTTACATATTCATATGATCCACAATGTTATTTTTCCATCCTGAATCATTCTGTGGAGTCCCATTTTGAGCTAGTGTCAAAATTTGCAATTCTACCAAGTGTCAAATAGCGATCAGAGGCCCAGTTTGCATCTGAATATCTTTTACCTAGGACTGTGTCATGACTAGTCACTTTGGGGATGTTTAGTTTCCATAATAGAGAACCTATGTTTCAATTTTCAATTCATTTCGAATCCGTTTGACTAGGTTTTGCACCCCGCAAAGTTGGTCCTTTTCCTTTCTTCATAGTTGATCTTGAGTAACTAAGATAAATTTTCTTGAGGTCATCGCAAGAATATTGATACACATCTCCTCCAACCATCAAGTCTAATGCTTCTAGAAAACTATCATTCACACCTCTCAAAAAGACTAGCTTTTGTGAATCCTTAGACAACACATGCTGAGGGTTCTTTTGTAGTGTATAAAATAAATGTGAAACATATTCTTCCAATGTTTCTTCCTTCTTTTGTGATATTTTAAAACTATCATCTCCTCTTGAATAATTTTCTTTGCAATACTCTTTGTACTTGTCCAGAAACAGAGTTTGCATTTCATCCCAAATACCCACTACATTGGCTCCTAAACCCATGAACCATTGTAAAGCTGACTTGTTTAGTGTTGCTATAAATAATTTGAGCTTATGGGCATCAGTGTTGTAGTCAAAGCTATGATAGAGTATGTCAAACTCAAACAAGAAAGTATTAGGATCTTTAGTTGCAAGGCCATAAAAAATTGGAAGAACATTTGGAGGTATATTTTTGAGATTAGCATTGGTTACAAGGCTTGGGAGATGAAATGGAAAAGTAGGTTGTGCCATTACTAGAGGTATTTGATTATGAGGTTGTTGTTCAAAAAGGATATTGGGCACTAGATTGTTAACAACTAGTGGATTTGGAGTAGTACTATCAAGAAAACTGGCCAAAATTTCAGCAAAAGGTTGAAGGCCACTTGTATCCAAAGGTTTTTCCCTTGAGGATGATTATGTAAAAAAAATAGGGCTTGCATCTAAAAAAGGAAACTCAACTTCTTCTTCAATGTCTTCATTCAAATTAATAGGCTCCCATGGAAGAAATCTTCCATATTCATCTTGCGATCTTCCTCTTCAATGCATGCAATTGAATTGGTTACTTGTGGATCAAGCACCCAATCTTATGGTTTCTAACTAACATAATAATCTAGAAATAAAGGACTCATGAAGGTTCTTAGTTTGACACCATCCTTGGCAACGACGTTAAAAATGAAAGTTTCCATAATAGATCAAGATAATCACACTACTATTCCTCTAACAAGGGGTACTCTATCCATCTTGAGAACTATCTATTCTACTAAGAAAATACATTTGAATTATCAACCTAGGGACATAGGACTTGAAATGGGTCAGCATAGTATGTGCACCAAGTTCCTTAAAGAGTCTTGATACCTATTCTATAGGAAAGTAAAATGCATGAAAGGAACATATACCATTGATATAGAAAAATAAGCATACTTGGATTATCAATAGAGAACTATAGAAACTATAGAAAAGGGAATTCTAAAATAGTTAATAGTTCAAATATTCACTATGACAATTTTCCACAAGTGCTGCAAGAACTTTCACAGTAACTATGCTGCAAGACTAATACAGTAAATATATCTTAAACAAGAAACTACAAGAAAAAAATCTACTCTACCTAAATCTATTCCACCTCCCAAGTGGGCCCCCTTGGTTGGCTTCAACTAACTAAAAGCACAACAAGTAATCCAAAATCACTTTCTCATTAGAATTATGCTTTTGTTACATGACTGTACAATTCATAAGGAACAAAGAAAACAACTTCAAAATCTTTGAATCCCCTCACTAACTCTAACTTTCCATATATATGGAGGATTGGAACTTGCTACAAAAACATAACATAAAACTCATTAGAAAACATCATCAATAGAAAAAGGACGAGATGTCAACCATGACTTTAGAACATTGATTGAGTAACAGAATAATAACCCACAGATAATGTAACAAGTCAGCTCTCTAAAATAACTCCTTTCATAGACATGGCTTATCACACAAAACTAATTCACACTTCTTATGCCATGATTGATCTTCGTTACTCCTTCTTTAATGTAGTGTTTGCCACTCTTTGTGCCATTTCCTCATTTCCTACAAATTAGAAACATTTGAACATGTACAACAAAATTTATACTCTCATTCAAATACTAAAACATAGCTTAAAAAATTTATATGAAATATTTCACTTTATATATAATATTAAGCAGGGTACGTCATATCCACTATCCATAGGTTTTGGCTACATTCAACATAAGACATTTAAAACAAGTATTTGGAAATGTTTTTCACATGGCTCAAAGAGTAAGTTCAAACTATATAAAAACTATATCAAATTTGAGACATTAATTTGTCTCATCACAAATCATGAGATTATGGTTGAGGTCTCTGATGATGAGGACCAACTTGATGAAGATTAGCTTGAAGAGGACTAGCCTAAGGAAGATATCCCTGAGGATTCTGAATGGGTAGGACAAAGACACAAAAGGAAAAAGATGGCTAAATTGCTAGAGAAAGCCCAATAGAAAACCCTCCAAATTTTACCAAGGGGTAGTAAGTATTTTGATGATATAAGAAGTTATTTGATATCTCAAGCAACAAAAGATGTGTAGAGAGCAAAGAAATTGTAGCTAGAGGCTCAGGTGATAGATGATAGGATTATTGAAGCTCACGAGTTCATGAGGGATGATAGTTTTATAAAATTTGAGGAGTTTTAAAAGCATTTTATTTAAAATAAATTAAAATGAACTATACCTACAAATGAAGCCTAGAGATTCTGATGAAGTAGTTGTAGGGTTTGTAGAAATTATAGGAATATGATCCTGCTAGTGAAACCCTCACTATTGAAGAGGCCCAAGATTTGGTGACAAGGAGTGGTATTATTATATTCCTAGGATGGGATATTAGCTCATCCTTTCTACTAGATCAAATTAGGAGATAGGAGAGATCAATCTCATTTGAAGATGAAAACCAAAATGGAGAGATAAGAGGGTTAGGATATAAAATACATGTTCAAACAATGGTAATATGGAGTTTAGTGTTAGAGCATGATAAGCATATCCTTATGGAGATCAAAGAGTCCCATAGGGGGAATGCCATTTTCTAGCATGCACAGTCTACTTCTAGTGACCAAATATATGGGATGCACACTACTGTAGAATTAATGGGAAAAAATAAGATGGATACTCTTCAAACCCAGCTGGAAAAAACATATGAAAGATTTATCAAGAAAAGAAGAAGCTATGAAGAGGAAATAAAGAAAACATTTGTCTTACAATAGAAGACTATCAAACTAGAAATGGAAGTAGCATGATTAAAGAAAAATGTTAGAACTACTATAGAACTCCATGAAAAAAGTGTGTAAATAGAAGGCCAGGCACCTAAAGTAGGGGAGGCATCAAGCCATGTAATGGATATTGATGATGGAAATTTAGAAGCAAGCAAGGATGCAGAGATCAGAGTAATGAAGAACTTGCTAATTTGTAAGATCAATGCACCGAAGATAATTTCTCAGAATGTGCAGCACAACCATCTTGAAATAGAAGGAACACAATATAGATGTTTAGAGGTTGTGGCTCTTTTATCTCCACTTTTCAATACATGGGGCCCTTACATGCAATTGTTTGATAGTTTAGTCCCTTTTCTACCTCTAAAAAAAGACTTTCCAAAAGAAACCATTGTAAACACCAAGAAAGTGATCCATAAAGTAAAATATTTGAATGGTTTCTTTGGTGGAAAGATACGGCTAATACAAAACAAGATGAAGAAAACTTCTATAGGTACACAAAGTTTTGTACCTACAATCTTTGAGAGCAAAGGCAAAATGAAAGACTGGGTAGAGTGGTCATCCTCCTTTGATAACATTCTTGATCATCCTAGGTTTTTGTCCTTTTGCAATAATGACGCAAGTTCTACTACAATTTATGATATGGTTGATATGCTTTATAAGAGAGAGGGAAAAATGTTCAAAGTAACTATTGAGGTTAAATCCTTAACAGATTTCAAATGGACCAAGTTCTTAGATGAATTGGAAGCACTCCAAGATGACACTTGGCTAGATATGGATACATATATTACCATATGGGAATTGATTGCAGACATCAAAGCCTTGCTATCCAATGACAGTGACTAGTGCATTTAAATGATGCAGTTAATATTTAGTCAAAGGTGTAAAGAACAAAGAAAAGGCATGGATGGTGACATGAGCTAAAGACAAATTGAATTTCCAAGGGGGTACTTGCTCACAAATGCCACCTTCCAGTATTGTAACATAATAGAAATATCTTTGTATTTTTTTTGAATAGTTTTTTGACAAGTATCCTCCCATCTCAACCTTGTTGCAATCCTTTCTATTAAAGGATTTCCAAGATGTGGAGTTGAGGTCTGAATTTTGTAGAATTTTAGTATTATGCTAGTTTTGCATTTGGTCTAGTAAGTCTTGGTGTCTATTTTGTGATGTATTCATCTGCATATCAAAGAATATAAGAAAACATTGAGAGATAAGTTGTCCTATTTTGAAGTATCTATGAGTTTGCATTAGTATTGTATGATTTTCATGGAGAATTAATGCAAAAGGAGAATTTTTCCATATCTTTTTTCTCTAAAGTCTATTTCCATTGTTATGTGTCGGTTATCTTGAGATTGTATGAGCAAGGTTTATACAATTTAATGCAGCTAGGATAGGTTGTATATCAATTTACTATTGCTTTTAATTCAAAGAATTAAGTAAATGCTTCATTAAATTGCTAGGATACCCGTTATATATTAAAGATATTCATAAGAATTAGGTTTAGGGTCAATTACTAATATAATTGATTGTAAGGAAATTAATTAGGTCAAAATTATTGGGTACTCTAAATGCTAATGGATAGGACACTAATCATTTATTCAGTTGCATGTTGAAGAAATCATGGAGTTGCATGAAGCAAAAATTTAAAATGAAATCAAATTTTACTTTCATGTATGAAGAATTTAACTACCGGTCATCACTTATTTGCAATAATCCCTTGTATGTCATTTGTTAGCTACTGCTGTCAAGGATTATTTGTAAAATTTAGAAGAATTGTTACCATTTTCTATTGTAAGGGATAGAAGAAGTGGAATAGAAAGATAATGTTGATAAGCATATGTTGAATTCAAGAACCATAAACTAGTCATATAACCATATATCCCTAAGGGCACTTACCTTGGCTTTGAAAAACCTATAGAGTAGAGAACCCCTGTGATTCTATTAAAGTTGGATCTAGAGCTAGAGATTTTTTTAGTTGAATATAGGAGGTGGCTAACCCTTAGGCCAAGACTTATCCTTAGAATCTTGGTATCAATTATTTTTTTTCTTAGTAGTTTTGAAACACCAATAGAACCCATAGATATTGAAGTTGTGAATGATTATGCTATAAAAAACTCAACTTAAGCCATGGAAAAAGGCAACCAACAAGGCTTAGATGGAGATAACACTTTGGGTTCAATGTCCACTGTAACCTTCCCTATTTTTCAAATGCCTCTATTTAAAAATAATTCTTCCACACCAAAATTCATTTGACATGTCCATCAGTAAAAAAATGAGCATAGTTCCTGTGAATGTCTTGGTCAAAGATATGGTGGGAAATGTTGGGAAAGAACCTTAAGAGAAAGAAGCTCTAAATAGAGACATTTCTCAAAATTGATAAGAACATAGGGAACTGGGTTTTTAATGTGTATACATATGCCATCAATAAGAGCTTGGATGACATCATGCACCAAAATTATACCATGGAGAAGAATGTTCTCAAACCTATGTGTAGAGACGCAAACATGAAAATCTTGGATGTAGGGAACACGAGAGTCACTAGTAGATTCTTGAAGGATTGGAAGAAAAAAAAAGAGTTGAAGCAATCCATCCAACTAATGGAAAAATATATTCATGCAATTCAAAAAAACTAAGACTAAGTCTCAGCCAAATGCACTCTTTGTGGTTGATGTTACTTCCTCAAAATGTTGGAATGTCTTAATGGGAAGAGATCTTCTGAGAGAGGGGGTGAATCAGAAGAACTGGCCTTTATTCCACTTTTAAACCCTTAATAACATATAACTAAAATTAACATGCATGCATATAAACATTAAACAATCATGAGAAAAAAACATGCATCACCACATAACACTTGAGATTTTGGTGACCTAGAAACCCTCCAGGAATAAGAAGGTAAAACTGGGGTGGGGATGATACCCATGAAATTACTGCAGCAATTGATTTCAACCACTTCTGATGGTTTGCCCTATTAAAGGCCTAGCCTATGAAAGGCTACAAAACACTGTTAATATATGACCCTATTAAAGGATTTTTACACCCTGTTAGGAGTGTGCCTTGTTAGAGGACTTAAGAACATTCAACTTAGAATGCCATCCTATTAAAGGATTTACATAAGGCTATTAAACCCACCTAACTCAATAGGATTTCCAAATTCCTAATACAATTGTGAGAGAGTATTAGAATAATACACCTGAACTAATGCAATCTCTAATGCTGATCTCAGGCTCTTGATCTTCTTGTCTATCACTGATCTCTGCTAGAACTGATCTACTGATTGTGTTCCTTATTCTGTTCTAATCAACTAGATGTGTAAATGCTATCCTTTCCAAAAAGTCTTTGACACCAATGCTTTGCAATGATCTCAATAAAAGGCTCTATTTTTCCTTCTTCTCTCTAACACTTGTTCAATGGCATCATGACTCCCTTATAAAGATTAGTGGATCATTATGCATCCTTGGATAAAATGTTCCCACTCAAACCCTTGAAATTCATCGATTGGCTGCATGCAATTCCAATTTTCTACTTGGCTGCATGAGGATTGCATACTTGGATGGGAGGATTTGATCTTATCTCCTTATCCTATCATGAGTCATGCATAACCATTTTACATCTTGGTTTGTATTGGCACAAACTCTTATGCTAATCCTACTTTGCTTGACACATGAAGTAATACTAATGCTCAACACCATCTATTCTGGATTGATTGACATCCACTATGTTTCCTGCATTACTCAGCTCCTATAGAATTCCTGCATTGCTCAACTTCTACTGATTCCTGAATCACTCAACTCCTATTAACTTCGTAATGCTCGACGCACATTGTCTTCTTATCTACTCAGCACATGTTGAATTCTGTATAGCTTAGCATATACTATAATGTGTTCTACTTGGCATCAACTGTAGTTTGCTTGGCACTATTTGTGACTTGGCATATAAATAAATTCTAGCTCAGCTTCCATTGTGTACTCGGCATGTATAGTGGAAATGGTTGAGTGTGTTGACACTCATTTGTCAATCTTATTTTTTTAATCAACAATCTCCCCCTTTGACATGAGTGTACATTCTTCACTTTCTAAATTTCAAAAAGATATTGTGAACAACAATATACCTTATAACTCCCCTTGAGTTGATTATGCCTTGTCATGTCATGAATTCTGATTTCCTGTGCCATTATGCCTAATGATCTCTATTTTTGATCCTATTATCTTCTTATCTTCTTCTTTAATATCTCTCTCCCCTTATAATATTATCACCCCCTTAGAATATTATCTCCCCCTTTTTGACACTAATGTCAAAGGGTCCTAAATGGTAATGCCATGCTTGGCCAAAAATGTCTTATTTACCTCAAGGAGTATTTTTAGAGCTGCATCCCAGTTATTCAATGCAATATCCAATGAATTGTGTTAAATTGCAAGCTTTGTTGCTAGATTAACAAGTCCTTTATGAGTAGAAATATTTGGATATTTCTTCAGGATTGTTTCTACATACATTTTCTCCTTATGTAATATCTCCAAGTGAGGAGTGTAGAACCAGAATCAGTGTGCAAAGAACATTAACAAATAAAGTAAACATTCACAAACCAAAAACTAAATTCACATATATGCTTAGACAAAGAAAGCAAAAAAGAAGTGCAAACCTCACAAGAGAAAACAATCCATGCTTTCTTGATTCTGTAGATGTGTCCTTTTGCTGTGGATGTATGCTCAAGATGCTCAAAAGTTGCTTCAATGGAGATGGGTAATGGCAAATTGGTAGCTTTGTGAGCTCTCAATTTGGCATTATAAGGGTAATATTGATGGCTTTGGTTCTCAAAATAGTATGGTAACTTTAGCTCAAAGATTGTTGATGAAATAGCTTGGGATGGGATTCAATTTATAGGCTAAGGGGTAGAGGGATGGAGGGCTTAGATGCAAGGATGGATGAAGGCTTAAGGAGGGCTAAGATGCACTCAAAGGGGAGCACATGGATTGTGCTTGTTTAGCACCAATGGGAAGGTGACACTTGTCACAAGGAGGATGAGTGTGAGAGGGTAGGGTAAAGGGTTGGTTAAAGGCATGATGAGTGGGGTTGAGTATGTAAGAGGGATGTAAGAGGAATGAGTGTGGAAGAGGGAAGAGTGTGGAAGATGGGTGTAAGAGTCATGAGTGGGCTTGTAAGAGTCTTTATGTTTTGTAAGAGCACTCATGACTTAGTGGTTGGGTTTATTGAGGGGAGACTTTGGTTTGGATTAGGAAAGTCTTAAACTTGTTTAAGGAATGTGACAACATTAGGTGGTGGATTAGGCTTGGGTTTAGGATTAGCTTAGGGATGTTAGAGATGTGCAAGTGGATGGCATTAATGAGGGTGGGTGAGTTAGTGGCTAAGCTTGGTTAGTATGGGTGGATGGGGTGGATTAGGCTAAATGGAGGATTAGAGATAGGTTAGGGGTTTTTGAATTTGAGGATTTCATTTATCAAATAGATTTATTTAATAAATGGGGATTTTTGGAATTAGATAGAAGAATAGGATTTAATTGATAAATAATAGATTATTTGATTTATCAATTAGGACTATAGATGATTAATTAAATTAATCAGCTAGGGGATGGCAAAGGATTAATTAAATAGGAATTTAATTAATGATGCCTTTAGAGATAACTAAATAGGATTACTAAAGTGATGTAATCAAATTTAGGTGTCTACAAGGAGTGATAGAGGCTTGTATTTGCATCAGCTTTTCTTTAATAGTGGCCTCTTTTGTTGATAATGCAACTAATTCCCTCTGAGTGTGAAGTGTTTGAGAATTTTTTTTTTTCACTCTATTTAGGATTTGAGGGTAGTTGCATGTGTGTACACTAATATGTTAGCAAGAAACACTAATCTATTTAAAAACCAAAGCATTTACTAACAAAACTAATATAAACTTTAGATGAGACAAAGTGAGGTCCTCAAATGAGAATATGAGCCATGGATAGGCTCTTTCAATGAGGATGATCACTTGATTTGTAGAGATTTCCTTTGATATGGATTTGGGATGTATGCTCAAGCTTCAAAATGCTTCAATGGAGGTGGATTTGGGATTTTTGGTGTGGGTATATGTAAAAATATGGATTTGGCTTCTCAAACTGACATGGTAACTTTAGCTTAAGGATTGTGATTGAAATGGCTTGAGAGGGGATCCAATTTATAGGCTAAGGGCTCTAGGGATGGAGGGGTAAGATGCAAGGATGGCAAGATGGTGAGGGAGGGCTAGGATGCACTTAAAGGGGAGCACATGGATTGTGCTTGTTTAGCACCAATAGAGAGTGGACACTTGTCACAAGGAGGATGGGTGTGAGAGGATAGGATAAGGGTTGCTCAAAGGCTTGATGAGGGTGGTTGGGTATGTAAGAGTCATGAGTGAGGATGTAAGAGCCATTTTTGGCTTTGTAAGAGAATTCATGGCTTGGTGGTTGGGATATTTTGAGGGGAGACTTTGGCTTGGTTTAGGAAAGTTTTAAGCTTGATTAGGAATGTGCAAATGATTAAGGGATGGGTTAGGCTTGGGTTAGGATTAGATTAGGGATGCTAGAGATGTGCAAGTGGATGACATTTATGAGGGTGGATAAGTTAGTGGCTAAGCTTAGTTAGTATGGATGGATGGGGTGGATTAGGCTAAATGGAAGATTTTAAGATAGGCTTTAGGGGTTATTAGATTTGAGGATTTTATTTATTAAAGTGATTTTAATAAATTTGGATTTGGAATTAGATAGGAGAATAGGATTTAATTGATAAATGATGGGTTATTTGATTTATAAATTAGGACTATAGATGATTAATTAAATTAATCAGCTAGGAGATGGAAAATGATTAATTAAATAGGAATTTAATTAATGATTCCTTTAGAGATAGCTAAATAGGATTACCAAAGTGCTGTAAACAAATTTAGGTGTCTACAACATTTTGGAGAGCTTAAGTTTTCTCTCAAGGTTCAGAACTTTAGGATTTATTTCTTGTGTGAACTTGGAAAAATCACAGAACTTGCTATAAAGGGAAAAGATATTCCCTAATACAATCTTTACATTATCCAGTTTCTTAGCTAGGTCAACCTATCCCAAAATTATGTTATTAGCTATCTTCTAATTGACCTTGCCTTCAAACTTCTTTTCTGACCATTCTATAAGTTTTACATTTGTATCATGGTCTTCATTATTCACTTGGTCAACTATATCAGATAGTTGCACAAGGATTGGCTTGCTTGAATGTGGAGGTTGTAGGATGAAGGCATCCATGAATATATATTTGATCTCATTCATTGCCTACTTGTATTTGTAGTCTTTCCTCATTGCCTCTTGCCTCCTTCTCTTATCCAATGCACTTTGTATCTCATCCATCTTTTCTTCAGTTAAAGTGCTTGAATCATAATAGGGTATATTAATTTCTTCATCAAGCTCAGGAATGCCATAATGAATCTTCCTGGCTACCCTAGTAGAACTTGAGCTTGGTGTACTGACATGTAAGGTCATCATTTCAATACTTGGCTTTTGAATGGGTTTGGTAGGAGTACCTATTTTTGGCAATTCAACCAAAGTTTGTATTGTTGACTCCTCCTTATCCTATGTTTCTTCTCTATCTTCTTCTTGTACCACTAATGTTAGAGGTGTACTTGCTGTCTATACTATTATACTTGTGACTTCCTCTACTGTTGCATTCAGCTCCTGATGAGCTTGTATGACTATTCTTGGTGGTGATGGAGGTGGTAGAAATTAAATTCTAGTAGTTTGAATGATTTGAGGTGGTTCTTTTGGTGACACCTTGTCTTCTTTGAGTTTATCTACTGACTTTTGGAGATCATCTACACTAACCAATATGGGACTTGTACACAATTCTTCTTGAAGAGTTGTTTGGTCAAGGATCTTAGTGAGATCTTCTTTAGTTAATGGATTGATGTTTTGACATGAGGTGTCAACAACATCCTTAATCTTTATGATTTCTGTAGGTGTGGTAGTAGAGTGAGGAGGACTAGGAGGTGGAAGTTGTGTGTCTTGCACACTTTTTTGCTCATCAATACACTTGTCTTCATCTTTTCCTTCCTCCTCTCTTTCTTCCTTGTTTTCCTCTTCTTTAACCTTTTTCTCTACTTTTGTCTTCTCTTCTTTCATCTTCCTTCTTACCTTTGGTTTAGTAGTAGCTTCTTCTTTGTACTCCTCATCAAGGACATCTTCAATTTTCTTATATAAATTCTTCCACTCTCTTGTGGTTCTCTATACAACTTCTTCAATTTTGTTTTGGAGAATGGAGAATGCCCTATACTTAGGTGTAAGCCTAGTGTTATGCCTTTTGACTACTTGAGTTACCTGTTCCTTTGTCAAATCAGGCAGTATGCTTGCTAGGGTTGATTCCCTCATCTTGTTCTCCATTTTCAAACAAAAATGCCATCTGTCTTCTACAATTTTAGACAATTCCTTTGGCAATTGTCCATCTAGTTCAAGAGGTGTGTACTTGAACTATGCCATTAATGCATAGACTGATTCTTCTATGGTATTCTGTTCTTCTTTACTGAACTTATTGAAATCAATCTTTTTCATGTTACTTAAGTCTCCATTCCTAATTCTTTTACATAATATATCAACTAAAGACTTAGGAGGATGACTTAATTTTTTAGATTGATCTTCTTCATTAGTATTAGGTTGAGCCACATATCTTTTCCTTTTCCTTGGCTCTTCCTGTGCCTTCTTGATTGTCTTCTTCTTCTTTGTAGCTTCCTCTTTGGCCTTTTGTGTAGAGACCCTTGTTGTAGCTCTGGTTGTTGGCTTCTAGGATGTTGGTGTGGTAGCTTTCTTTGGTGAAGGTTGAGAAGCAGGAGGTGTCTTTGCCTTCCTTTTAATGACTCTTCCTTTGATGGGTGCTTCCTTGGTTTCTTCTTCCTTGACACTCTCATTTTTGTCTTCACCTTGGCCTTGTGACAATTCAAGTGACCCTTGTTTTAGCTCATCCTCATCTTTCTCATCATCACCTTCTTCTTCTCCTTCACTAATCTCCTATGCTTTGCCTGCTACACTTGTTTCTCCAACACCAAACTTCTTCTTTATTTTCTTTACTAACTTTTCCTTTTTCTTTATTGTTGTGGCTGTCATGAGTTTAGTAACCACTCTTGATTTGACAGTGTCATATGTTCCAAATGCCTTGGAAAATTTGTCCATTTCCTCTACAAGTAATGTTGTTATGGCTGCAAAAGCTTGCTCAAAATCAAGCTCATATCCCAATGGTCTAAGCCATCTTGCTCTTGGAAGTACTGCTTGAATGTAAGTATAGTTAATGTCAACTAGAAAGCATATGTCATTTACATGCTTTTCCACCAGTGAAACTAGTATCCTCATTCTTTTCTTCATTACATTTTTGAAATCATGAAAATAGATAGACATTTGATCATCAAAGCTATCTCCCATTTGTGCAATGAAATCATTTATTTGATCAACAATGGTTTTATTTTGACTCCAGTTGACTTTTCCAAATGAAGGGAATTCCTTCATCACATAGAAGAACATACAAACTAACACTGACCCAAATTTGTATTGTGCTCCTTTAGACTTTCTAATAGCTCCAAAATTTTCATTAATTTGTTGCAACATGAGCTCTGCAAGATCATAGGCGTGGTCTTTCTTTACAAGCTTATATTCCACATCCACTGCTATGCAGGGTACACTATCCAACCTGTTGAATTGATAAAATTTGTGTGATATGATCCTTACAACAAAGTCTAATAGGGGGTCTTTTACTGTGTCAATTTTCATTCTCCTATTTCCATTTTGCACCTGTGTTCTTCTCTATTATTTCCTTCTTTTCACTTCTCAGTGTCTTGGGCCGATCTAGGGTTGGAAATCCTGTAACCCTATGAACCATCTTCTTGGTAATCTTGACTGGTCCTTGCTCTAGCCAAAATGATCCATCATGGATTTTGCTAAGTATTATGCGTATCCACTCAGTTTTGAATACGATTGGAAAAATTAGGGCTTTGATTAAACCCTTCTTCTCTATGATAGAAAATGCATCTTTCAATATACCATTATCACAAAGTTTGTCAAAGGCATTAGAGATTTCCAAGTCTCCTATGGCTCCTATTTTGCAGTTATAACACTTTCACACATCTTGAACCATAATAACTTTTTTAGGGATGGCAGATAGGAGACCAACGGGATTGCTTTTATATGCAACTTCTGGTATGGGCCTAAACTTAGGTTGCTTAACCTCGTTGCTGAAAAGTTGAATCTCATGGCTCTCTTTCCCTTGGGTCATCTTTGAACTAGATGCCATTTTTAATTGAACTAGGGTTTGATGATTAAAGCAAACTTCACAAATTGTAAAACTTGGCACTGAAGGAAATACTTGGTTAAATGCTTAGATCACTTGGGTAGATGCTGAATCACTACAAATTGTTGGTTGAAAGCTTGAAAATCACTTAGTCGTGCTCCTATCACTCGGCTTCCAAAGGTTTTTCAAATCGGCATCCACTCGGTAGCTATTCTCACTCAGCATCTACTAACTTTGTTAATAACTTGGCCACCACTACAGTTTCACTCAGCTTCCACTTGACTTCTTAACATGGCATCCAAAGTAGTTTCACTTGGCATCCAAAGACAACTCGGCATCATCATTCAAATTTTTGTCTTAGCATCTTGTCTTATGTAGATTTATACTTTGTAGTATTTCTTCATGGTTTAGGGCTAATGTATGATACTTCCTTATATGTATCAGCCTCGTAGGCTCATCTTGTGATTAATTGGATGAGAAATGATCACTTGACCTCATGGGTGAAGTGACCCTTCCATTAGATGTACTCGATCCATCCTTTTTCTGCCATGTCTTCTTCATGTCTATTCTGATGTGTTCCACATCAATCTTTTCTTTGCCCTTATTTACTTCAATCTTGGGTGCCTTGGCCTTTGTTGGACAATTCCTGCTGACATGTCCAATTTTCAAGCAACTGAAGCAAGAAGTTTGGTTCAACCATCTTTTATAGTTTCCCTTGAAATGTGTTCTTATGCAGTTCTAGGGTATATGTCCATACTATTGACAATAGTGACAACTTTGCCTTGTATTGTACTCCCAATTGTAATGGTGTTCATAGTTGTCCCTTCTTACATGTTGATTTGGTGTCCACATAGGCTTTGATCTACATTCAAAGGCTCTATGTCCATACTTCTTGCAATTATGGCAATGTCCATCAAATCTTTGTGTCCTTGTGACTTTACACTTGCAGTCTTGTGTCATATGTCCTTGCATGTTGCACTTTTGATAGTAACCCTTGCTTTTGGGTGTGTTAGGCTAATTGATCCTTTTACTCTTGCAAACATTAGTAGTAAGCCCCTTTTTATTACAGTAATGACAAGGGGGTTTAGAATCCTTACCTTTGTCACTTCTTTTCTCAACACTCTTTGATGATTCCCCAACTTCAGTGCTGTTGTATCCAAGTCCTGATGTATCATGGGCTAATCTTGGGGATTTCAACAACTATTCAAAGTACTTGATGGCTTCACTTGACTTGTTGAGATTCTCTTCTATTTCTTTTTCTTTGTTTAATTCATTCTACAGTTGTCCATTCTGCATCCTCAAAGTAGAGATCTCAATATCTTTCATATTGAGTTCATGATGAAGGTTCATCATTTGGGCAAGTGTATCCATTTGCATGTTTGAGATCCTTGTTAATTCAGTACATTTTTCTTCAAGTCTTTTTGCAAGATTTCTTTTGTCATCTTCCATCATGACTCTATCCTCAACTGCTCTTTTCTTTTGTTTAGTGATTTCACAAAGCATCATGGCCTGTGATTCATGCTCTATCTTAAGAGTTCTTATCTCTTTTATTTGAGCTCTATTTTTCTCCATCAGTTCTGCTATTGTTGCATCAAATTCTTTAGAATCTCCTTTGGCAAATAATTGTGTGGTGTCAATCTCCTTGTAGTGAATATCATTTTCGGCTATAGCTATTTCCTTCCTTCTTTTTAAGGATTTTATTAATTCCTCTCTAGCTTCCTCTACCTTGTGTAGAGCGAGATGCACATCTATCACTTGGTTCTCAATGATCTTCCCAAGTTTGAAGACTTCCATCTTCAGATCTTTTCCTCCAAATTGTTAGGCTTCTCCTTGAGAGAACTTGGATCTGATACCAATTGTTGGAATGTCTTAATGGGAAGAGATCTTCTAAGAGGGGGGGTGAATCAAAAGTACCGGCCTTTATTCCACTTTTAAACCCTTAATAACATATAACTCAAATTAACATGCATGCATATAAACACTAAACAATCATGAGAAACAAACATGCATCACCACATAACACTTGAGATTTTGGTGACCCAGAAACCCTCCAAGAATAAGAAGGTAAAACTGGGGTGGGGATGATACCCACAAAATTATTGTAGTAATTGATTTCAACCACTTCTAATGGTTTTCCCTATTAAAGGCGTGCCCTGTTAAAGACTACAACACACTATTAATATGTGACCATGTTAAAGGATTTCTACACCCTGGTAGGAGTGTGCCTTGTTAGAGGACTTAAGAACATTCAACTTAGAATGCCACCCTATTAAAGGATTTACATAAGGCTGTTAAACCCACCTAACTCAATAGGATTTCCAAATTCCTAAAACAATTGTGAGAGAGTATTAGAATAATACACCTGAACTAATGTAATCTCTAATGCTGATCTTAGGCTCTTGATCTACTTGTCTATCACTGATCTTTGCTAGATCTAATCTACTGATTATGTTCCTTGTTCTATTTTGATCAACTAGATGTGTAAATGTTGTCCTTTCCACAAAGTCTTTGACACCAATGCTTCACAATGATCTCAATAAAAGGCTCTATTTTCCTTCTTCTCTCCAACACTTATTCAATGGTGTCAACATTCCCTTATAAAGATTAGTGGATTGTTATGCATCCTTAGATAAAATGTTCTTGCTCAAACCCTTGAAATTCACCCATTGGCTACATGAGGATTGCATAGGTGGATGGGAGGATTTGATCTTATCTCCTTATCCTGTCATGAGTCATGCATAACCATTTTACATCTTGGTTTGTATTGGCACAAACTCTTATGCTAATCCTACATTTCTCAGCACATGAAGTAATACTAATACTGGGCACCATCTATTCTAGATTGCTCAACATCCATTGTGTTTCTTGCATTATTAAGCTCCTATAGAATTCCTGCATTGCTCAGCTTCTACTGATTCTTGAATCACTCAACTCCTATTAACTTCACAATGCTCGGTGCAAACTATCTTCTGATCTACTCAGCACATGTTGAATTCTGTATAGCTCAGCATATACTATAATGTGTTCTGCTTGGCATCAACTATAGTTTGCTTGACACTATCTATGACTCAGAACATAAAGAAATTCTAGCTCTACTTCCATTGTGTACTTGACATGTATAGTGAAAATGGTTAAGTGTGTTGACACTCATTTGTTAATCTTATTTATTTGATCAACACAAAAAACCAACACTTCCTTGATTAGGTAGAAATAGATAGGTCAGTTTCCAAATCATTGGATGAATGGATAAAAAATTTTGTTTCTCAAGAGTGTAATTAAATCACCCATATTTATGAGAAAAAGGTCAAAACTGATTAGATGATGGCTAACCTAAAGTTTGTGTTGAGCACCTAGGAAAAAGAAAAAGAAAAATGGTATGAAATCATTACCCAGATCACCAAGGTTCAAGAATACAAGGTTGACAAGTTTTTTTTAGAGAAATTGAACACCAACATAAGCATTTTCTATACGTATCCAAGACCAATATAGAATGGAGAAACATGGTGATCAAGGAATTCCTAGATAAGTGTTTAGAACTAGTAAAAGGATTGGTATATTTGAAATAGATCTTTGATAATGATATCAATTACATTGATGTCAAAACTATGGGAAAAAAGGACCTACCTAACAAAGACTTAAAAGATATATGAGATGCTTGCCAGAAAAAATAAATTAAAGGCTATGAAAGAGATAAAGGAGGTCCTGGTTGTGAATTTTTTTAAAACATCCTGAGCAAATGCCATGATGGTCATCTGCAATGACCACTTGATGGTGTAGGACACTTGTAGGGTAATCACTATTTGGCAACTAAGGACTAAACAATTAGGTTTTTCTCAACAAAAGGAAATGATTGAGTTCTAGGAGACACACAAAGAATGGAAGGAAGATGGTGGAAATGCAAATGTGAATTAGAAGCATCAATGTGATCTAGCTAGTACAACTAGAAATTAGATTAGCTATAGGGGCCTCGACCAATGGTTTTATTGTGATAGTTCTATCTTTGAATATTCTTAAATTTAAACTGTATTAGTTGGTATTTTCTAGTTACTCCATCAGGAGTTAGTTTTAAAAACTACTTTCAGTCTTACATGGCTATATATGCTACTTTGATCAACTTTTGTGGGATCAACTCTTGGAACATATTCAAAAGATAGTTTTTTTTTGCTTCTTTTGAATGTGACTATATGCATATGGTTAATAGAAAAGATGATGGTGTTATAATTCTTTAGAATAGCTAAGAGGGGGGGTGAATCAGTTATCCAAGGTCCAATGATGTCCAATACAACTTTTTAATAAAATAGGAGTGAATCAAAAGTGCTATCCTTCTTCTTTCTTATCATTCATGCAGTTAAACATTAAAAAATCATGAAAAGTAAACATGCATCACCACATAACACAAAGGATTTTGGTAACCCAAAAACCCTCTAGGAATAAGAAGGTAAAATTGGAGTGGGAATGATACTCACAAAATAACTGCGCAATTGATTTCAACCACTTCTGATGGTCTGCCCTATTAAAGGCCTGCCCTATTAAAGGCTACAACACATTGTTATATGTGACCCTATTAAAGGATTTCTACACCCTGTTAGGAGTGTGCCCCATTAGAGGACTTAAGAACATTCAACTTGGAATGTCAACCTGTTAAAGGATTTACATAGAGCTATTAGGCTCACCCAAGTCCATGGGATTTATAATCACCTTCTCAAAAGAATCTTTCATTCCTCTCTAAGGATCTCCTATCCTCCTCCTAAGGATATCTTATCCTTCTCCTGAGGATCTCTTTATCCTTCTCCTAGGGATCTCTTTATCCTTTTCTTGAGGCTTATCCACCTAGCTGTTAAGCTAACCTAGCAATGTAGGATTTCAATATCTAATACAATGGTAAGAAAGTATTAGAAGGGTTTTTCTCTAATATAGATTGCAACTTCAACCTTTTAGATTTTAGATCACTCTTCAGTCCTTTTCTTTGCTTGGCTTTCCTCCCTTGCAATGCTGACAACTTGTTCACCCTTTAAGATCTATCTCCTTGATTTCTTCCACTCGTTATGCCAATGCTCTCTATGGTCACTTGATCAACTCAGAGCCTTGATTCTCTATTTTTACTCCTCTTGGCTTCTTTTCTCAACCATACTTATGACCAACTACCTCTCATACATGAGCATTTGATCTCTGATCTATAACTCCTTATGAAGAAGTTTTGTTCTTCATTTCCCGCTCAAATCTTAATTTGATCTTGAGAAAATGGTATTCTTTTCCCTCCAAATTGTTTCTTCTAGAAACTTCATGATAAGTCCACTAGCATTCACCTTAAATTGATTTGCATGGTTTACATAATTTTTTTTGATATCTACTCATCATCCTTATCATCCAACTAATTCACAAAATTTGATGTAATAGACTTATCGCTGTTGATTAGGTGAATCTTTGACTTAACAAATAATGCAGCAACTTAGCATCATTGATTTACAAATGCTTGGCTCCTTCTATGTTACTTGGCTTCTATTGTTATTTTACTAGTGCTCAACACCTATAGCATTTTTTTTTTCTCAGCACTTGAAGACTTGGCACTTGAATATCACACGGCTCCTATATCTTGCTCAGTACCTAAAGTCACTCAGCACTTAATCTTCACTTGGCACCTGAAGGCTACTCAGCACTTGAAGATCACTCAGCACCTAAAGGATTGCTCAGCACACACTAAAGTTGAACTTGCTTGGCTTCAATTGAGAATTGTCTCAGCTCTAACTAGCTTGCTCAGCTCTCTCCAATGAACTTAGTTAGGCTTTACAAATGACTTAGTTAAACCTTACATCTTTGATGTGTCTCAATGTGTCCATCCTCTATGTCTTAGAGTATGTCATCAATAAACTATTTAATCAATGGCTTAGCTGATCCTTATACTTCATTACAACATCATAACTTCAACCTTTCTCTAGGTATTCTAGTTACCTCTTATTGATTTCCACCTCCTTGTCAATCAACCAACTGATAGTACTTGGATCACTTAAGCAATTTTTATTCCTGCAAGTAGCAAGTTTGACATCAATGAGAAAATATTGATTGAACACATTCTTTACCAGTTCCATTATTCTTCATTCATGATCTTTCAATCATTTCCAATAATCTCCCTCTTTGGCATTGATGGCAAACAAAACTAATACAAACAGAATCCTTTGTTTTGCTTCTCCTTTTGGACTGCTGCATCGTTGCTTTGTATTCCTGATCCTTCATAGTTGCTTGCTGATTCTTATCTCTTTTGAGTCTCCTTTTGTCATCTCTCCTTTTATATACATCTCCCTCTTGATCTTTCTTTGATTAGTTTCTCATATCTCCCTCTTTGACATAAATGCCAAAGATGTAGCATCTTCAACATGCTAAATATAAGCATTGCATCTTCATGTTTTCTCCCTCTATCACCATGCTTGTAACTGATCTAAAATTTTTGTTCCTTGTGTATTTGTTTGCATCATTCTTTTGATATTTCAATGATCTAATCCTATTGATGTAGGGTAGATTCTTTGTTCCTTTAGACTGCTTGAGTTAGGGGCATTACCCCCAACTTGCCTCTAAGATATTCATAAGTATCCTTGGGAAATGGTTTGGTGAAAATATTTGCAATTTTTTCCTTTGTATGAATGTACTCCATCTTCACTTGTATGTCTTCCACCAATTCTCTAACATAGTGATACTTGATTGCAATATGCTTGATTTTTTCATGCATAACTAGATTCTTGTATATGTTTATAGAACTTGTATTATCACAATATAGTATCACAGGTTTGGTTACTTCTTATTTCATTCCTTTCAATAGATGTTTAAGCCACACAATGTTTGTGCAATTGACTGCTACTGCCACATATTCTGCTTCTGCAGTGGATTGAGATGTACATGTTTATTTCTTTCTAGTCCAAGTAACTGCCCTTCTTCCTAAGAATAATTCTCCTCCACTTGTGCTTTTCTTGTCATCAATGTTGCCTCCCCAATCTACGTATGTGTATGCATTGAGCTCAAACTTCTCATTCTTTTTGTAATATAGGCCAAAATCATCAGTTCCTTTGAGATACCTCATTATCCTTTTTACTACCATGAGATGATTTTCTCTAGGATTGGTAGAGAATCTAGCCACTATTCCAACTGCTAGTGTTATGTTTGGTCTACTATGTACAACATATTTTAGTTTTCCAATCATGGATCTGTACATTATTTGATTGACTTCGGCTGATTCATCATTTTTAGATAGCTTATGTCTTGTTGCCATTGGTATGCTAACTAGTTTGGAGTCTTCTAATCCAAATGTTTTAAGTATCTCTTTGGTGTATTTTGATTGTGTCACAAATATGCCATGTTTTAGTTGATGTACTTGCAATCCTACAAAGAACTTGATTTCTTCAAACATTGACATTTCAAACTCATGCTTCATTTTGTCAGAAAAACTTTTACAAAGTACTTCCTTTCCTCCAAAAACTATGTCATTCACAAATATTTTAGATACAAGAATATCCTTACCTTCTTCTGATTTTATGTACATGTTTTTTTTGTCATTAGTTCTTTCAAATCCTATTTGCACTAGATACTTGTGAAGTCTCTCATACCATGCTCTAGGGGCTTGCTTTAATCCATATAGAGCCTTGTGTAATTTGCATACCTTATTTTTGTTCTTTTCATCAACAAAACCTTCTGGTTGCTCTATGTAGACTTCTTCTTCAAGTACCATTCAAAAATGTGGACTTTACATCTATTTGATAGACTTTAAATCCTTTGAAGGCTACATATGCCAGTAAAGTCCTTACTCCTTCCATTCTTGCAACTGGAGCAAAAGTTTCTCCATAGTCTAGTCCTTCTTCTTGTGCATACTCTTTATAGACTAGTCTTGCCTTGTTCCTTGTGATTTTTCCATTCTCATCTAACTTGTTTCTAAACACCCACTTGGTTCCAATTACATTCTTGTCAGCTAGTCTTGAGACTAAGGTCCATGTCTTGTTCTTTTCAATTTGTTCTATTTCTTCTTTCATAGCATTATACCAGTCATCATCTGTTATGGCTTCACTTACTATTTTTGGTTCCATTTTGCTGAGTAGACATGTCTCACTTCTAAGTCTATTCCTTGTCATTGGTCTTGCCTCTTTATTTCCAATAATTTGATCTGCAGGGTGGTGTCTTTTCACATACTTTGCCAATACTGGTTCTTTCCTTGTTTGCATATTGTCTCTTTCAGAATCTGAATCTTCATGTATATTTTCATCAAGTATTTGTTTATTTCCTTCATGTTGGCTATTCTTAGAGTCTGAATGAACATTCTCTGTATTCTGTAGCTCGACTTTTGAATGTGTCTGTTGTTCGGCATTCACTGTCTGTGACTCGATAGATATTGGATTTTGTTTGTGATTGTCATTTTGAGTCGCAACTTCACCATTATTAGGTATACCTTCATAAAAGAATACAAAGGTCTTGTATTCTTCTGCTTTCTTGGTGTCCTCAATACTTTGAACTTTTGCAAGCTCATCAAATTTTAAATTTGTGCTTTCTACTACTTTGTTAGTGTTAACATTCAAGCACTTATAAGCTTTGCTTCTAGTAGAATAACCAAGAAATGTGCCTTCCTCACTCTTTGCATCAAAATTTCCATTTTTAGACTCTTTATATATATAGCATTTGTATCCAAATATTTTGAAATGTTTTACATTAGGAGAATGCCCATACCATAATTCAAAAGGTGTTGCATTTGTACCTTTTTTGACTTTAACTTTGTTGAGTGTGTAGACTGTAGTACTTACAGCTTCTCTCCAGTACTTGAGTGCAACATTTTTCTCCATCATTAAGGTCCTAACATAGTCAATAACTGATCTATTCCTTCTCTCTACTATACCATTATAAGGTGGAGTCCTAGGTGTTGATGTCTGCCTTTTGATTCCTCTTTCATTGTAGAATTCTTCAAGTTCTCTTGATGTGAATTCACCTCCTCTATCAGATCTAAGACATTTTAGGCTCTTCCCAGTCTCTTTCTCTACTCTAGCCAAGTATCATTTTAACATTTTAAATGCATCTAATTTTAGTTTCAGGAACATGACTATCATCATCCTTGAATAGTCATCTACAAATAGCATTACATATCTATCACCTTTGTAGCTTTGCACTTCAATAGGACCACGCAACTTAGTATGAACTAGCTCTAATACTTCATTAGAAGTATAAGCCTTGCTTTTGAAAGTTGACTTGGTCATCTTCCCTAGTTGGCATTGTTTTCACATGGTGTTATCAGGATTTTTAAACTTTGGTAGACCTCTGACTTTCTTCATTTTGTTGATGCTTATCAGATTGTCAAAATTTACATGACATAGCCTCTTGTACGATAACCATACATCATCAGTTTGAACAATGAGACAAGAAGCATCTTCCATGTCTAGGTAAAGCAAATTACTCCTAGTGTGGTCACCTTTTCCTATTAGACTTCCTTGAGAATCATAGATCTTAGCAATTCCATTTCCAAATTCAACCTTGCATCCTA
This sequence comes from Cupressus sempervirens, assembly GCA_028749045.1. Classification (NCBI taxonomy): domain Eukaryota; kingdom Viridiplantae; phylum Streptophyta; class Pinopsida; order Cupressales; family Cupressaceae; genus Cupressus; species Cupressus sempervirens. The sequence goes on along the minus strand of CM053792.1, from coordinate 23,494,779 downwards.
TGTTGCCTAACTATGAGACACTTCACAAGTTATAATTCAGGCCTTCAACATAGTATGCATTATCACATGTTATCCTTTCAATAAGATTGATACTACCTTTCCCTTTGATCTAACATGGTGCATTGTTACCAAATCTAACACTATTTCCTTCATATTGAGTAAAGGTAATGAACTTACTTTTGTCTCCAGTCATGTGATGAGATCATCCACTATCTATGAGCCATTTGTCATTCTTGTTCATGCAGGCTACCAGGGCAGTTGCTTCATCTTCATCTGATTCATCTTTCATAGCCACATAGACTACTTCATCATCATTCTCATCAGAGTCTTCTTCAACAATGTAGCATCTTTTTCCTTTACCTATGTAGTCCTTGTTGTCCTCTTTCTTTTTCTTGAAGTTGCCTCCATCCTTTTAATTTTTCTTTTGTGTGCTTCTAGCTACAATGTGACCAACTTCATTACAATTGAAACAAATAATTGGTAGCTTACCTTTGAATTTGCCTCTTCCTCTATGAAATCTTCTTGCTTGTAATGCCTCCAATTGGTCCACATCATCTTCATCAGTGCTGCTATCACTAGATACATACTTTCCTTTTTCATTCTTTTTCTTTGTTTGCACCTCATCATTGTCTTTTATTTTCATCTTGGCTTTGAATGTAGATTCAAAGTTTTTTGGCTTGTAGTTGTCAAAGTTGGATAGCTCAAATATAGTGAGTCTTCCAATTATTCCTTCAAATGACGATGCGTTGCTTGGTACACACCTTATTTCTTGGATGGTTGATACTCTTATAGCATAGATAGGGAGCAAAGTTCTCAAGTATTTGCTGCATACTATTTCTTCTGCTAACTATCCTCCTAGGCATCTTATGGAACTTACTACTTCTTTCATCCTTGCACCATATTGAGCAGCATTCTTTCCTTCTTCCATTTTCATGTCATCAAATTTTCCTCTTAGGCTCTCTCTTTTGGATCTCTTGACATTATCATCTCCTCCATAGATTCTTGATAATGTTTCCCACATTTTATGTGTAGTACCACATTATTTGATGCCATCATACTCAACATAGCTTAGTGCTGAAGCAATATCTAACATCACTTGATTGTGCTCCTTCTTCTTGCTCAAGTCATCTGTAGTGAGGGGTCCTACAGGGTCTACATGATCAACTAAGATTGATGTCTATGCATAGTCACCTATTGATCTGAGATGTAGCTTCATCAAACTTTTCCATGCAACAAAGTTTTCTTTGTTCAGCTTGGGAACTTCTCTCTTGGACATCTTGATCTTGTTGCTGCGAGTACCTTGAAACAAATCAGCAATGTTCTCTGATACCAATTGTTAGAATTCTTTAGAATAACTAAGAGGGGGGGTGAATCATTTATCCAAGGTCCAATGATGTCCAATACAACTTTTTAATAAAACAAGAGTGAATCAGAAGTGTTATCCTTCTTCTTTCTTATCATGCATGCAGTTAAACATTAAACAATCATGAAAAGTAAACATGCATCACCACATAACACAAAGAATTTTGGTAACCCAAAAACCCTCCAGGAATAAGAAGGTAAAACTAGAGTGGGGATAATACCCACAAAATAATTGTGCAATTGATTTCAACCACTTCTGATGGTCTGCCCTGTTAAAGGCCTACCCTGTTAAAGGCTACAACACATTGCTAGATGTGACCCTATTAAAGGATTTCTACACCCTGTTAGGAGTGTGCCCTATTAGAAGACTTAAGAACATTCAACTTGGAATGTCACCTTGTTAAAGGATTTGCATAGAGTTGTTAGGCTCACCCAAGTCCATGGGATTTACAATCACCTTCTCAAAAGAATCTTTCATCCCTCTCTAAGGATCTCCTATCCTCCTCATAAGGATCTCTTATCCTTCTCCTAAAGATCTCTTTATCCTTCTCTTGAGGATCTCTTTATCCTTCTCCTAGGGATCTCTTTATCCTTTTCCTGAGGCTTATCCACCTAGCTATTAAGCTAACCTAGCAATATAGGATTTCAATATCTAATACAATGGTAAGAAAGTATTAGAGGGGTTTTGACTTGATATAGATTGCAACTTCAACCTTTCAAATTTTTGATCATTCTTCAATCCTTTGCTTTGCTTGGCTTTCCTCCCTTGCAGTGCTGATAGCTCGTTCACCCTTCAAGATCTATCTCCTTGAGTTCTTCCACTCATTATGCCAATGCTCTCTATGGTCACTTGATCAACTCAGAGCCTTGATGCTCTGATCTTACTCCTCTTGGCTTCTTCGCTTGACCATACTTATGACCAAATCCCTCTCATACATGTGCATTTGATCTCTGATCTGTAACTCCTTATAAAGAAGTTATGTTCTTCATTTCCAACTCAAATCTTAATTTGATCTTGAGAAAATGGTATTGTTTTCCCTCCAAATTGTTTCTTCTAGAAACTTCATGATAAGTCCACCAGCATTCACCTTGAATTGATTTGCATGGTTTACATAAAATTTTGTGATATCTACTCATCATCCTTATCATCCAACTAATTCACAAAATTCAATGTAACAAACTTATCATTGCCGATCTGGTGAATCTTTGACTTAATAAATAATGCAGCAACTCGACATCATTGATTTACTGATGCTTGGCTCCTTCTATGTTACTCGGCTTCTATTGTTATTTTACTAGTGCTCGACACTTGAATACTCGACACTTGATCTTCACTCGACACCTAAAGGCTGCTCGGCACCTAGAGATCACTCGACACCTGAAGGATTGCTCGGCACATGCTAAAGTTGAATTTACTCGGCTTCAACTGAGAATTTGCTCAGCTCTAACTAGCTTGCTCGGCTCTCTCCAATGAACTTAGTTAGGCTTTACAAATGACTTAGTTAAACCTTACATCTTTGATGTGTCTCAGTGTGTCCATCCTCTATGTCTTAGAGTATTTCATCAATGGCTTAGCTGATCCTTATACTTCATTACAACATCATAACTTCAACCTTTCTCTAGGTACTCTAGTTACATCTTATTGATTGCCACCTCCTTGTCAATCAACCAATTAATAGTACTTGGATCACTTAACGAATTGTCATTCCTGCAAGTAGCAAGTTTGACATCAATGAAAAAATAATGATTGAAAACATTCTTTACGAGTTCCATTATTCTTCATTCATGATCTTTCAATCATTTCCAACAAATGGATCAGTTGGCTCTTCACACTATGCTATTATCTGTCTAAAATCCTATGGTTTTTAGGTAATCTGGGTTAATTTATTGTTGAATTAAATATTGATTGTAATAGTTGATTTATTTTAGCCTGTCAATAACATCACAATAATTATGTTCAATTTATTTGATAAGTATATACAGTTTCTATTATATAAATCTTAAGGCTTATTCATTAATCAATCTTACTGGAAGATGCTTTAACATGTTTATGGGAAACTATTATGAATGTCTTTAGTTCTTTTGGGTTAAAACATCATGCTTCATTTTTGTCTTTAAAAATAAAGGAGTTACTGACTATTATTTTAGGTGGGAGTTGTGTCTAAGAACATAGAGATGTTGAAAACTACAATTGGAACAATTGTTGTATTGTCATTGATGTCAAATCTATTGATGAGACATGTTGCTATCTAATATAAATGTTATATCTATTTGATTGATGAAGAGGATTTCTGAATTTCTTTGTAAAAAATGCACCTAGAGGAAAGGTTGAGTTACGAAAAGGAAGATACATTGTGTTGGCTTCTAATAAGAAAGAATTTAAACTACATCTTGAAAGATCAAAATACCTAGGAGTTAGCTAGAAACCATAATGGGTATTTTGATGCACATAATAAGAGGACCAACTTACAAGCCTCTGATGGCTTCTCCACTTTGAACTCTATAAAATTTAGGTAGGTATACCTAGGGATTCACTCTTTATCTATTTAAAATTCAAACTCTCAACATGAATTTGAAAATAACAGATGATTGCCTTAATTCTTCTAATTCTTGGACTACAAAAGAGATGCTAAATGGCTATTTTATCAAACCCTAAACTTCATGAATCAAGTATAGGCTCACACTTTAGATCTTCAACAATAAAACAATAAACTAATTGATTTATAAGATTTTATACTATAGAAACATTCCAAAATGGATCAAATTTTAATAGATGTCCAGTGCATTATCTATTGGGCTATGAACTCACATGAATTTGATATTTATTATTAGATCTATCTCAACACTTTGTGGTAAGAATATCAATATTCATTTCTAGATCTCATTCTTATCAAAATCTTCAATGAAAGCCATAGAATTCTTCCAATTTACATTAAGAATTTACAGATCCCATTATATTATTAGCAATAGTAAACTGAAATATAATTCAAAACAAGTTATAGTTGAAATTTAATGAACTTTTTTTTATTAAACCCCAGAGAATAAAATGGAAGTAAAAGAAGAGACAAGGTCTAGAATGGAAAGCCAAATTTCTACATTTTGTATTAATTTCTTTGAAATGTATAAAATCAAATGCCAATTAGACAAAAAACTATTAACTTTTATCATTCTATCTTTGGAACAAACTTATATAGTATACATGGACTGACTCAAGAATTGAACAAAACTCTATTCAGAATAAAATTCTCAGACACCCACTCCACATCTCGGGAATCCTTTTAGAGAAATGAGGATTGCTACAAGCTTTAGATGGGGGGAAACATGTTAAAAAACTAGATACAACAATACTTTTATAGATAAGACAAAATAGTTACCAAAAGAATGTTGGAGGTAGCCAAAATTTGAACAGTTGTCAATTTGGATGTTTCGAAACAACTTTGTAGTTTGTAATGAGAGTATACCTACTAGAGGTGAACCACAAAGATAAGGTATCTCTATCAAGTAGTTGTCCTCCCTCTTCATGTTCTTTGACTTTTCTCTACATGCTTAGTTGTTATCTCTAGATGGAATTTCCTTTATGTCAGCTATCACCTTCCAGATTGTAATATCTAATTCTTCATCTGGCCAAGTGGCTTCTCTAATTGTATTCAACTTAGTTAGTCACTTATTCCATTTAGCATTTGTCAAGGCCCTAACCTCTGTAATTATTTTGTTAATGTCCACCTCTAGCTTATAAAGAATATCAATTTATCAAAAATTGTTGCTATATCAGTTTCCCCATTGTTGTAGGCAACAAGCTTTTCATGCTTCAAAATATTTTCGAATGAATCTAACCATTCCTACCATTCCCTAAGCTTCTTTTCATCATCAATTTTTTTTTGAATGAATCCAGGTGTACCATTGGTAGTCTTCATTTTATTATTTATCAATTGTAACTTTCTAGAAAATAATGAATTTGAATCTTTGACCTTATTTACCATTTTCCTTGTGGAAATGATGTTCTCTTTATGCAATTATTTCTTTTGGGCCAAAATTGGGACCAACCTATCAAAAAATGTGATGTTGGAGGCCCATTGAGTAAATAATGGAGAAAGAATGGATAGTGTCTTAATGCATTGATATTCTTCTCCGTGTAATGTGATGTAGTTACTATGGAGATTCTGAAAAGCCTATTTGAGGATATTTATTTTGTGTTAGAGAATTCTCTCGATTGTCTTGACTTCAACCTCCTTTCTCACTTCCAATTCATCTAGCTCCATTGGCTAGTCCATACCCATATTTTCTATATCAACATTAGTTTGAGTCTCTTGATCTTTGACCTACTATAAGGGTAGTGACTAAGCCTTAGTCCCTTTTCACATGGTCACCACTTAAAATGCTAACTCCATACTTAACTATGAGACCCTATGAAAGATTCTTACAAACTACATCATGCCTTCATTGTTTGAAATAAAAATTTGATATAAACTATGGTGATTAAGTGAACACTGAGCACTTCATTGTGTTATTTTTTCATGCCATAAAATTATTAAGAGCTTAACCATGCCATAATAGAGATATCACTTTGGTTGCATGATCAAACCTTGAATTTTTTAAAGTCTTTTAAAAGCACAAAACACATTTTAAAATAAGGTGGGTTTCATATGAAAACATGAATATAAATTATGAAGCTAGGGTTTTTCTAGGGGAATACTATGCACATGAAAATTTCAAACCCTAATGACATAGAATGAAAATTGGATTTTCACAAAAAAACTTCAATATTCAAACAAGATGAAAATATAGGCCAACACTATCCTTAAACAAAAAATCACTTTACAAAGTGTATTTAGAAAAATCACCATGGAAATTATTTCTATACTCCTTACACACCTTGTAAATGTCTACAAAATATTCATCATCAACATATAGGTCCTTGAATCTATCAATCCCAATGCTCTGCAACTAAACCTCTTATACTATTAGGAGTCTTCTACTTAGGGAATCAACTACCTTATTCTGCACTCCTTTCTTGTTCTTGATGTTAAAAGTGTAGGCTTGTATATATTCTACCCAATTCATGTGCTTCTTATTGATTTTTTCTTGGGCATTGAGGAAGCTAAGGGCTTTATTATCATAATATACCTTAAACTCCTTTGGAAGCAAGTAATTCCTCCACTTCCTTAAATCCTAGAATAGAGCATACAACTATAGGTCATAGGAAGAGTACTTCCTCTTTACATCCTTTATCTTCTCACTATGAAAATCCACTAGCCTTCCTTCTTGGCTTAGGACTACCCCAATTGCCACATTGCTAGTATCACACTTCACTATGAAGAGCTTGTCAAAACTAGGCGGAACAAGAATGGGTTGATTTTCTATCCTCTTCTTGAGTGTCTCAAATCCATCATTCTCTTGAGGAGTCCTATTAGTGTTTTATTATGATGTTAAAATAGTGCTAAAACTACTAAGTGACAAAAGGCTTAATACCTAGATATCAGTACATACACAACCTAAAGAATAGCCAATTCTCATTATCACTTGCATATGCAAAGTACTAGGACCCAACTCCAACAAAACCTTAGATGGTTTTTTGCTCTTTTGGCTCTGTAAAAACCAAGGCGTGTGTACCCGTGGATGGTTCAAAGATGGAACAATTGTATGAGAATTATTCTTAGTTTCATTCTGATTCTCATCTCTAAATCCTCAAACATATATGTAAATCTTACCGAATTGATAAACACATCCCTTGAACATATATGGCCAAGAAATCTTCTATAGCTCTGCAGATGTTTCCAACAGCAATGGCTAAATGAAGCTAAAACAATCCATGCAAGCAAGTGCTGGCCAACTTTGAATATCTTACAGGAAATATAAGTAAAAATTGATTTTATGATGTACTTTGAAAAAACCAGTCATAATATACTTCTCTTTTGGCTGAAATAATTTCAATCAGTGCCTAATCCATTGGGGATTCAGAGTCAAGTAAATTCTTAGATCTAATTTGTTTCTTTGCAACAAATTCTTATCAGCAATTCTTACCAGAATTTATCATTCAAAAATACTTTTAACACCTAAGCAACCTCATCACATTCATTAGAGCCTTTATTTAATCCATTGAATTAACATCAATAACAAATGGATGTACAACCTTACTATATTGCAATCAATTGCATAAGCTTTTACTCACACAACATCAAGGTAGCTAAGTATTTAAAAGGAGACAAAATTCAGAAAGAACAGATATGGGGACAATTCATAATTTGTATTCATTTCCTTTGAAAATGGTATATCCTTTACAATAGACCCAGAAAGACCTTCAGAGAAGAAGCACAGTTCTCTCTACATTCATCTATATCTCAAAAAATTTTGACAGAAAAGTATACTACAAACTTCCTTTTCAAAAATGTTTGGACCAAAAACAGAACTAAGCACAATACTTAGTAAAAAATAGAATTTGGACCCTTCTTTAGCCTTGGGATCTCACTTAAATAGTGTGAGATGAAACAAGCTTCAGGCTAAAGAAGGTGACAGGTGTCCTTCTTTAGAAAGACAAAAACAAAAATAATAGAAAGGTTAATTACAACAACAATTCTTGGCGGGTCCCTTTCTGTTATGCTTCTTGGTCGTTGTGATCTGATCTTACAATCATTCTTCATCTTCAGAGTACATACCCATAAGGTCTGTAAGTGATGTATCATCTTCTGTTACCTGCAAACTCACTTTAACCTAGGGATTTTCTATGTCATCATTGCTGATTACAAAAGTAACTATTACTCTTACATCTTCTTCGTCATCGTCTCCTGACATTTGCTCACTAAACTGATTTTTCCATCTATTAAAAGTATCATCATCTGGCCAATCAAAACTTAGGGTTTCTCTTTGTATCTTTATTAAAGAATTGGCATTTTCCTCTAAATCATCAAATTCTTTTCTCATAGCAGCATAATATAATTGTACTTTTACCAGCTCCTCATTTGTCTTTGCCCAAAACCAATGGCCAGTCTCACTGATGATGTTTATTATTCTGTTATCGAATAATTCATCCATTTCCTTTTTCCATTTTTCTTTTTCCTTTACTGTATCAACAGATTCTAAAGCACAAGAAAATAGGGTGAATTTTTCAGCAAGATATTTTGAAAAACAGAGTATCAATTTTCTCTGTAAAGAATCTCTTTTATTCTCAAAATTATCTAATTGATTCAATAAATCAAAAATCCTTTCAACCTGATGATAAGGCATTTGGACTGTAGATATACATATAATTGTAACATCATTATTTCTCTGTCTCCATTTCTGTGCAAGAGAATCTAGTCCATCCTTTTCTTTATTCAACTCATCCATGAGGGTTACAATCCTTGCCAACTAATCATAAAAAGTTGACCATTGTATTTTATCCCTCAAATATGTCACACCCTGCCTCCATTTCTCTTCCTGCTGATTTCTAAATTCTATCTGCCACTCATGTAATTTGGTTTTTTCTGCTTCAAATTCCTCTGCAGTATAGAATTGGGGTCTTTTAGGGGTGTCAGGTATCTCAATAATAGGGGTTAATCCCACAGATGACTGTGGAGGATATGCAATTCTCAGTGCACTGGATTCTCCCACTTTCCTCTTTCCAAGTATCTTCTCTAATTGAGATACCCTGTTTTCCAACTCAATTCTCCTTTTTACCTCTTGGTTATAAGCATCCACCACTATTTCATATTTATTATGCATATCAATCATTTCCCTCTCTTCTCTTTCCGCAGTAGCCAAGGAAAATTTAGAATAATCCACATTCATGTGGGCTGCCTGTACATTTGAAGTATCAGCAACTCTCCTTACAATGATACTCCCTGTTAGTCCTGAATCATCAGGCTGTGATGAAGTAGCTCTGGATCCTCTTCTCAGGGACCACATAACAAGGGCAGCTTGATCATTGCTGAATGTTGTACCCAAGAATTCCTCTTTATTTGGATCCTGGAGTCCTAAATTATTTGAAACAGAATTAAAAATTAATGCGTCAGCAATATCCCAATTGGGAAATAATAAAACATTAGCATTTTTTACCATCTGTCTTCCCTCATCAGGGGTTATATTTTGGAACTCTTGCACCATTTGTTCCTTTATTTGATTTTGAATGGAGGTCTCATCCATTTCTGGATGTTCTGTTTTCATATTCTTACACCTTTGCTCAAAAATGTGCATGTTTACCCTCCACGCAAACTGATGGAAAGCCCTAGATCTTACAAAATTGTTATCAGACAAGAAATGCTGACTGGCTTGTTCCAAAATAGGGTCCAATTCCCTTCCTCTGAAATCTGCTATAGTTAATTAAAAACTTGGCACAGGAGGTTCCTGGGGGTTCCCTTCATCAATTTTTGCTTGTGTAACAAAAATTTTTCCTTGTGACCCCATTTGTTCGAATTGCTCATTGGTGAGCTATTCTTCCTCAATTCTTATTGGGGTTTGAGAAGGTGAGTAACTTTCATCAGGGGATTCTTCCTCCCTTATTCTTCTTCTTCTTTTGGGAGAAGGTTCAGGGGGTCTTTCTTCCAGGATAGTACTGGTGGATTCAACTATCTATTTTTCTTTATGTACAATGGGCACCTGCTGTCGAACAATAGTATATCTTATCTTCTTTCGTACCACCAGTGGACCCATTCCAATGTTGGGGGTGAAACCCAATTTT